>CM040794.1:3284140-3631640 GCA_022829025.1 Squalius cephalus | reverse complement strand
GACACGTTGTAACCACGCATTGAGTCGAAGCAAGATTTTATCAGCTGTTTCAGTGGCCAATTGTTTGGAGTTAGAAATATATAACTCGCGCTGCATATTTAGTAATTTTGCCTCAGATACAGGATTATGCATTTGCTTTAACAAGCAGGATGTTCATTACCACGGCAACCGCTCGCGTGTCATACTGAATGCTTTCGGGTTTTTAAAAGTAACTATTCACCTTATTCCGCCCCGCCCACTTTTTATACTTCGCGCTTCCGCATTTTGTCATCCGACTTCCGCTAAACTGACACGGCACATCCGGTAGCTATTTCAGTAGTTAGGAGATTGTTTGTAGTTAGCCAAAACTTTATCAAAATGACAAATAACGTTAATACCGTAAATGTTTTAAATTGGGAGCACGGAGAAAACTTCGTACGACTATCAGTTCGTCTCACATTGTCTCATTCATCGTCACTGTTAACGTGGCCAGAGGTAACGTTAACCTATTGGAATATTTAACTACGTCCTGTCAGAAGGAGTTGACGGAGCAGCAAGGAAAAATTATTTGTAAATAATAAGGAATGAGAATATTTAGGGTTAAGGATAGATTAGGTAATTGGTTAAATATGAACGATTAAATAAGTTGTATAAAATCAGTTGTAAGAAGTGTTTGATGTTTTCAGGAAGCTAGAGACACCTTCTACTGACCTTCATGTAGATACATTTCACCATTTAAATTTCATAAGTAATAAACCAAGATGGTATTCATTTGCAAACTTGACGTGACTTATTCCTTCTAACTAGAAGACTTAATTCATTTAAGTTTTAAGGGGAATCTACAGAGCTCACATTATATTGTTTTATAATAAATGACTGACAGGTAAAATCTGGTCACATTGTAAAGGTTTATAAAAAAAACTTCATAACAGGTAACATCTGGTCATTGTAAAGGTTTATAAAAATAGCTATTCATAACAGGTAACATCTGTTTTACAAGATTCACAAGGAGGACATGTTTCACCTTCCTCATACAGGAGATAGTAATGGTGAAGCCTCTGTCTGCCATTACTTCATCGCCTGGACGAGGTTAAAAAAAAAGATGCAGATAACTATACCTCATAGGTTATTTCTATTCGTTATGATATTGATATATGAACTGTTGTTGTCAAGTAAGCTTCATGCTTTCCTCGTTGCGATCGTGCACTCAAAACTAGCCTACGGGTGCTGCACTGCTCTAGACTGCTGAAAATATCACGTTAACAACAACCCTTTATAGTGCAGCAGATTAATGGCATATTTCGAGAGAATCGTTCAAATTGGTATAGAAGCATGAAATTTGGCACAGATACTCTCTAAGGGTCACTCTTTGGGAAAAAGGCGTTGGCCATCCAAAAATTCAACATGGCGGCCATTTTTTCAAGATGGCCGCTTTTTCTGTCAAATGCTCATTATGTCAATCGTTCAAACAGTGATGTAGGCATAACATTTTGTGAAAATACTCTCTTCAGAATGTTTTTTTTGGAAAACGGTGCTTGTCCCTCAAAAATTCAAGATGGCAATCATTTTTCAAGATGGCCGCCATTTTTCTTGAATCCTTAATTTCTTTTTTTCAAATGGTGATGCTATCATGAAATTTGGTACAAATATTCTTAAAGAAACATTATCATGGAAAAAGATGTGTGCCACTCAAAAATTCAACATGGCGGCCATTTTTTCAAGATGGCCGCTATTTCTGTCAAATGCTCATTATGTCAATCGTTCAAACAGTGATGTAGGCATAACATTTTGTGAAAATACTCTCTTCAGAATGTTTTTTTTGGATAACGGTGCTTGTCCCTCAAAAATTCAAGATGGCAACCATTTTTCAAGATGGCCACCATTTTTCAAGATGGCCGCCATTTTTCTTGAATCCTTAATTTTTTTTTTTCAAATGGTTATGCTATCATGAAATTTGGTACAAATATTCTTAAAGGAACATTATCATGGAAAAAAATGTGTGCCACTCAAAAATTCAAGATGGCGACCATTTTCAAGATGGCCACCATTTCTGTCAGAGCTCAATTTAATGTGTTAAGGAAGGTTTTGTTTAATAGAGTGAACGTCATTACACAACCAGGGCACACTGGTGACTTCACTGCTGTGGAACTCAGCATTGGATTCAGTGTCAGCTGATCTAGTTTTACTTTCACTGTAGTTCTTGACTAGTAGTAATAGTATAGCTAAGTTTAGTGTCCCAAATGCTTTCTAACAGCCCCTCATCAATTAGCTAGTAATAGATGTTTTTAGATAGCCGCACCTGAATTGACAGGTTGTGCCAGCGTGGGAGAGCCGAGCCAAGGGTAAGCGGGGCAATACATGACTTGTTCATGTATGCTTACCTGGAAGGTGTACAGATCACACGGGACTTAAATGGCACTGGATGAATGATCGGGCTAGGTGTAGGTGACCCGTACCTAGTTGTATCCCATACCTGAATGTGTACTATGTCTATGATTGAGGTGGTAAAAGGATAACCCCTCGGCCTTAATCAGACAACAAACCTCCAAAATGGCAAATGAAAATCCCATGTCAGCCAAGAGGCCAACTGATTGGATGAAATGTTGTCTTTGTCAGACAGACACAAAGGAACCCCTCCAATCACCACCTACCCATCGTTTCTCAACATGATGGCTATAAAATGATTGCCACCAACATTCCACTCTTTCACAAGATGAACAAAATGCCAATGACCCTGGACCTGGAACGACTGGATGAAGGTGGTGGTATAGAAGCTACTTTGAGAAGGAACCAAGCGAAGTATCACTACAATTGTCGACTTCGGTTCAACAACACAAAGTTACTTCGTGCCCAGAAGCAACAATCCGATGCTCAATGTAGTGAGACAGATGAAGGCCAAACAAAGCATCGCAGAACCATGATGCAGAAAAGTCTAGATGATCAGGTTTGCTTTTTTTGTGATAACATATCTCCTGAATCTGACCTACATCAGGTAATGACACTGCAACTGAATGACAGACTACATGAATGTGCACAAACACTGAATGATGCTAAATTATTGTCTCAACTAAGTGGTGCTGATGCCATTGCACAGGAGCTGAAATACCATCATTTGTGTCTCATTCATCTTTACAACAGAGAGAAACTCCACCTCAGAAGGCTTGAGAAAGAGTCACAGAGTGAAACGATTCAACCAGCCATCTTTCTTATGGCTCTTTCTGAACTGGTCACCTATATTGTTGAAACCAGTCTTAATTCTGATGGTCCTTCCGCCTTCCCTCTCGCAGATACAGTGGGGAGAACAAGTATTTGATACACTGCTGATTTTGCAGGTTTTCCCACTTACAATCTAAAACGGAATCTAAAACAAAAATCCAGAAAATTACATTGTATGATTTTTAAGTAATTAATTTGCATTTTATTGCAAGACATAAGTATTTTATACATCAGAAAAGCAGAACTTAATATTTGGTACAGAAACCTTTGTTTGCAATTACAGAGATCATACATTTCCTGTAGTTCTTGACCAGGTTTGCACACACTGCAGCAGGGATTCTGGCCCACTCCTCCATACAGACCTTCTCCAGATCCTTCAGGTTTCGGGGCTGTCGCTGGGCAATATGGACTTTCAGCTCCTCCAAAGATCTTCTATTGGGTTCAAGTCTGGAGACTGGCTAGGCCACTCCAGGACCTTGAGATGCTTCTTACGGAGCCACTCCTTAGTTGCCCTGGCTGTGTGTTTCGGGTCGTTGTCCTGCTGGAAGACCCAGGCACGACCCATCTTCAATGCTCTTACTAAGGGAAGGAGGTTGTTGGCCAAGATCTCGCAATACATGGCCCCATCCATCCTCCCCTCAATACGGTGCAGTCGGCCTGTCCCCTTTGCAGAAAAGCATCCCCAAAGAATGATGTTTCCACCTCCATGCTTCACGGTTGGGATGGTGTTCTTGGGGTTGTACTCATCCTTCTTCTTCCTCCAAACACGGCGAGTGGAGTTTAGACCAAAAAGCTCTATTTTTGTCTCATCAGACCACATGACCTTCTCCCATTCCTCCTCTGGATCATCCAGATGGTCATTGGCAAACTTCAGACGGGCCTGGACATGCTTCGGCTTGAGCAGGGGGACCTTGCGTGCACTGCAGGATTTTAATCCATGACGGCGTAGTGTGTTACTAATAGGGATCGACCGATATGGATTTTTTAGTGCCGATGCCGATTTTTTTTCATCAGCCTTAGCCGATGACCGATACGGGCTGCCGATTTTCTTGGGCCGATATTTGGAGCCGATACTGCTTTTGCTCACTCAGTTTACATCATAAAAATTACACATATATAATATATAATGATAACGACTGTTACAAGTCTCAATTAAGAAAGGAACATTTATTGAACTTAAAAAAAAAACAATATTTGACAAATATTAAAAACGTGAGGTAGAACAAGTAAAAAAAAAGTTCAGTGCTGAAAATACTGAAAAAAATTTAAGCATAATTCAAATTCTGAAAATCAATTCTGAAAATAAATATTTAAGCATAATAAATAAAAAATTTGACTGAAACATGTTATTCTGTGTAGTTGTCTGATATATGTAATCGTGATCTCCATTTTAAACAAAACAAAAACGATTTTAAACCAAATAGATTCTAAGTTTATTATGAATTAGGGATCGCGTCTAAAACGTGTGGAAAGCACGGCCGCGCCGCTTCTACAAGCGGTTGCGTCTGTTGTTGCTATGCAACCACGAACTGCTCTCTCCATGATGACGAGGAAGTAAGGATTAATTTATTTCTAGCCCTTTACAACTACATATATTTATGGAGATGAGAAATAAAAACCCGCCCTGTCCAGCTATGATCCGTTGTTCGGCCGAGCTTCGGCCGTTGTTCGGCCGATGTTGTCATGGAAAGGTCAGTTGTTTTTTTGTCACATGACCTGCGTGCGCTTGCGGCATTCTGAAAAGTTTAGATGTTTTCATCTCACCACGGCATAGGAGCGCCTGGACAAACGAGTGCGCTGCATCGCATGCGTGTCGCAACCGCGTCTCTTCTTTTATGAGCACACGTCCAAACCTCAGCCAGGTGGTCTCTGAATAAAACTCCCACAAATATAACGGAATCACCGAACAACGTTGGCATTATTTAATCCTATGACCAGTGTTCGTAACAGCTGCCGTATGCATATGGATAGCCTCAAACTTAGCTATTTGCAGCTCCCTAAATACAATGACAAGTAGTTTTATAGATGAGGCATTTGCGTTTTCCATTTGGACCCACAAATTTGCTTAGCTATAGTTGCACGCACATATAGAGCAACGTGTTTCCACTTTCAAAGTGTATTTCAGCTAAGTCAAACAGTTAAAAAGATGCTTTGAAATTTTAAAACTAACCGTTGTCTTGAAGAGGCTTCCAGCACTCTGCTAGTGTGGGAGGGGCAGTGCATGGGCTGCACGTGAACTGCAGCTCTCCAGCAACACAGAGCTGCCTGTGGACGCCTGTCTGTAATTAATGCCGGGAAAAAAAACTATCGGCGAACACAGCAGCCGCGTATCGGCCGATGCCGATACACGTCAAACCCGCAAATATCGGCCCGATTTATCGCCCGACCGATATATCGGTCGATCACTAGTTACTAATGGTTTTCTTTGAGACTGTCGTCCCTGCTCTCTTCAGGTCATTGACCAGGTTCTGCCGTGTAGTTTTGGGCTGATCCCTCACCTTCCTCATGATCATTGATGCCCCACGAGGTGAGATTTTGCATTGTGCCCCAGATGGAGGGAGATTGACCGTCATCTTGAACTTCTTCCATTTTCTAATAATTGCGCCAACAGTTGTTGCCTCCTCACCAAGCTGCTTGCCTATTGTCCTGTAGCCCATCCCAGCCTTAAGCAGGTCTACAATTTTATCCCTGATGTACTTACAAAGCTCTCTGGTCTTGGCCATTGTGGAGAGGTTAGAGTCTGTTTGATTGAGTGTGTGTACAGGTATACAGGTAACGAGTTCAAACAGGTGTAGTTAATACAGGTAATGAGTGGAGAACCGGAGGGCTTCTTAAAGAAAAACTAACAGGTCTGTGAGAGTCGGAATTCTTACTGGTTGGTAGGTGATCAAATACTTATGTCATGCAATAAAATGCAAATTAATTATTTAAAAATCATACAATGTGATTTTCTGGATTTCCGTCTCTCACAGTTGAAGTGTACCTATGATAAAAATTACAGACCTCTACATACTTTGTAAGTAGGAAAACCTTCAAAATCAGCAGTGTATCCAATACTTGTTCTCCCCACTGTATGTGCAACCTGTACCAGCAGCGTATCCTTTTTTCTAACAGTGGCCCTTCCTCTCTGTGGACACCTTGCCGTGGTGGAGAGGCTTGTGTATGAACTCCATTGAACCTGAGAGCTATGCCGGCGGGGATTTTATATCCCTGGCAAGTTTAACTAAGCTGGACAGGTCAAAGAAGAGGAGGCAGACAAAGCAGACATTATAACTATTTGACAGAAATGGTGGCCATCTTGAAAATGGTGGCCATCCTGAATTTTTGAGTGGCACATACCTTTTTCCAAGAGAGTGTTCCTTGAAGAGTATTTCTGCCTAATTGTATGCTTGCATCACCATTTTAACAATTTAAATAATTAAGGCGAGACACTACGGGTGAATAGGGTAAAAATTATAACTAGCAGATATCACCATGAAATTTTCCAGTTGATTACCTACATTAAGATGAGAAAAAAATGTATTAAAAGTTTTCTGTAATTTAATGTTTAAATATGCAAATTAGGCAATATCTAATTAAATATGCGCTAATTTGTATATATTTAAAAAAACGAAATCTGAGTATTGGATAAAGCCAGATTAAAAATTATTTTTTCATTGTGTTCACATATTAGATGGGGAAAAAATACAGAGGCATTTATGGATATCTACTTTTGTTATCCTGTAAATCATAATATACTGTCAATAGCCTTAAAAAATGATTTTCGCCATGTTTTTTGGAATAAAATGTTATATAAATCAGGCTAGGAATAATATATTTACAGATCCCTCTGTAAATGTCTTCATAATATAACTAGGTACAAGACTGGAAAGATTGGTGTATATAGGTGCTACTGAAGTGGAGATTTCAGACTCGGAGTATGAGAGAAAGGTCATTTTGAGAAAACGGGCTTTAAAGATTTATCATCAGCCAATGAGATTGCGCATTCAGCCCTTTTACTTTCACGATTGGTTGCTGATAAAAAGGAAATGACCATATTTGGATCCGACAGCATTGTACAGTGAAGAGAGAGCTTTCCAGCGGTGCCTGTGATGACAGAGAGCAGACAGAGATTGCGGATCGGCGGGAGGATTTACAACGACAACTTTTGTTGAATTTACGCGAAATCTACAGACGCAAACAGACAAAGTGTAGTAAAATAAAGATCTAAATGTGTTTTTTGGACTTTTTTACACCACAGTCTGAAAGAAGACATGTTATTGAAGACAAATATCCAAAAATCTCACAATTGACCAGTAAAAAAAAAAACAATGTTTTTGCCTGCCATGTCTCACCTTAATATTCGACAGGAACAGTGGCCATCTTTAAAAATGGCGGCCATCTTGGATTTTTTGAGGGACAAGCATCTTTTTCTATTAACATGTCCTTTAGAGAGTATATTTGTATAAAATTGTATGCTTGGATCACTGTTTGAATAATTGATATAATAAGCATTGAATAGCAATGGCGGCCATTTTGAAAAATGGCCGCCATATTAAATTTTTGAGTGGCCAACGCCTTTTTCCAAAATAGTGGCCCTTAGAGAGTATCTGTGCCAAATTTCATGCTTCTATACCAAAGTGAACGATTTTTTTACTAATCTGCTGCACTATTAGAAAACGTAATTCCTTTGTGGATCCTCTTGATCTGCTTTCTCCATGTTTCTTTGACAAATCTCAGTGTCACAGTCTCATAGTGATGTGTCATGCGCAAAAGATGCGGCTCTGAGAGCCGATGCTTTGTAGTGAATCAGAAGAGCCGGCTCGCATCAAGTGAGAGCCGGCTCCCAGTTTTTTTCCTTTCGCTGCTTACCTCAAGGCAGAACTTTGTTTTGATTGGTCAGCAATCGCATCGCGGCCAATCAGATGTGAGGATATGGGATCATACCATTATGTAAAAACTGAGAGGGGGGTGAAGTGAAGCGGCACTCCACTGCAAGTTAACGCGTCGTAACAACGTTAATAATGACACTGTCTGTCAGATAGCGGTGAGGAGAGTGTGTGAGTTGGCGTATTTGAAACTATGAGTGACACCCGAAAGAGAAGCAGCATCTGGCTCCAGTTTAAAGACAATGGAAACAACAAAGCAGAGTGCGTTCACTGCAAGATGAAAATTACTTTAAGAGCAGGTTCCACCACAAACCTGCATAGACATATGAGAACTGTCCATCCTACAGTGCAGTTAGAGGAGAGAGGGCAAGCTAGCACACCATCTACAGATCCTGGTATGTCTCATCCCAAAACAGCAACTGCAGCAGCATCTACTGGCTTTCCCACACATGCAGGTATAACCTCTCCTACTGCAGCTCAAAGCAAAATAAGCCAGTTTATACCAAAAGTGATGACCCCATCCAAACAGCACAGCATTGATGAAGAGCTGGCTAAAATGATAGCTACTGATTTCCAACCCTTTTCCATTGTGGAGGACAGAGGTTTTAAAAGTTTTGTCAAAACTTTAAATCCCACATACACTCTACCCAGTAGAAAAACATTGTCCCAAACAACAATACCTAAACTATATGACACAGAACAGGCATTATGGCAAGTAAGGGTGAAACAAGCTCCATCAGTTTGCCTAACAACTGACTGCTGGACCTCCAGAACAACCTGCTCTTTCATGGCTGTCACTTGCCATTTCATTGAAAATTACAAGATGACATCTTGCCTTTTGGACTGCTTTGAGTTCACAGACAGACACACTGCAGAAAACCTGGCAGAGGAGCTAGTAAGAGTGGCAAAAGAGTGGCAAGTAGAGGACAAAGTGGTGTGCTGTGTGAGTGACAATGCAGCCAATATCACCAAAGCCATAAAAATTCTTAAGTGGACCCACCACCCATGTCTGGCACATACACTAAACCTCATGATTAGAGATGCCCTAAAGGTGGTCAAACCAACCGTGGATAAGGTGAAGGCTGTTGTGGAGTTTTTCCACAAAAGCACAGTTGCAACACAGAGGCTAAAGTCCACACAGTGCCAGATGGGGATGCCTGAACTGAGGCCCAAACAAGAGTGTGCCACCAGGTGGAACTCAACATTTTATATGTTGAAACGAATTCTTGAAACAAAAGATGCCATCATCTCCACCCTGGCCCTCATCAACGCACCAGTTGATGCTCTATGTCAAGAGGAATGGGAGCTGGTGAAAGAGGTCTGCACCGTCCTGCAACCATTTGAGGAGGTGACTGTGGAGATAAGTGCAGACAGGTACCTTGAACCATTTTTTTTTTCACTACTACCATTCAGTCACTATTATACATTGCAGAAACAATACAGTATAATGTGCCACATACTTTAAAAAAAGCTTAATTTTAAAAGTTGCTGTTTTCTCTCCCTCAGCTATGTCTCGGCCTCAAAAATGCTCCTGCTATGGAAAGGTTTGCAGCGTGTGACAGCCCAACAGACTGTAACCATGCAGAAAGGGAAAGAATTGGTTGCAGCTCTTTGTTCAGCCATGGACCGGAAATTTCTGCGTATGGAGTACAACACTGTCCACTCAGAAACCACATTATTGGATCCTAGGTTTAAAAAACTTGCATTCAATGACAACAGAGCTGTTGATGAGGCACTTCAGAGAATTAGTGCAGCAGCAGCAAGATGCACCCCTAGCAGCCAGCCAGCTCCGCCATTAGAAGGCCAAGTGTATGAGGAACCACAAACCTCTGTTGTTTGGAGGCTTTTTGATGAAAGAGCTACAGGAGATGCTACAAGAAGAAATCCTACAGCTGATGCTATACTGGAGGTGAGGTCTTATCTTGAGGAGCCCATCATCCAACGAGCAGAAGACCCACTGAGCTGGTGGCAGGCCAAGGCCTCAGTCTTTCCACGCCTGGTGAAGGTGATGGAGGGGAGACTGTGTATTGTGGCAACATCGGTTCCTTCAGAGAGAATCTTCTCAAAAACAGGGCAGATAATCACAGAAAGAAGAAATAGGATCAGTCCATCAAAGCTGAGGCATCTGATTTTTTTGAATGCCAATCTTCACTGAGGACATTAATACTGTTTTCTTGAGTTTGGTTCTAGTTCTGTTCTAGTTCAATTCTGTTTTTTGTTGTTAATTTGAGCAATAAAATGTTTGATTAAAAAAATTAAAAACAAAAGAATGCTTTTGTAACAAAATAAATGCATAAAAACACTGCACATGCAAGGGTTTTCAACACACAAACCATTTATTTTTTTCAAAGTTAGGGTAAAATAAAGGCCTACAAAAAATCCTAAATTAACAGCCGTTCAGGAGTCGAAAGAGCCGGCTCTTCTTTGGGAGCTGAGCCAAAAGAGCCGGCTCTCTGAAAAGAGCCGAACTTCCCATCACTACAGTCTCATGCACGCTGCACGTGAGTTAACCACGCCCACTTATTTACATGTCGCGGTATCACGGAATAAAAAAATCTGTTACGTTGACATTTTCTACTGCGGTAACGATATATACCGTCATTACGCCCAGCCCTAGTCTTCGCCAATGCAGACTGATCTCATGAAATGGCGTATGTAGGAGCCTAATTTGCTTATGTTCAGTGACAGTTATTGAAAATTAGGTGTTGCATTTCAGTATTTGAATATTTGTGTTTGATTGTAAACTTTCTTTATTTGTGTGTACTATTTAGATACATAATTGTCTATATTTACATTGAAATATATGTTATATGTTAAAATTTTGCACTGGCCCTTTAAGAATTGCGACTGTAAGAGATGCGGTTGTTCGTCCTTTAGGAAATAGAGTGGAGTCGCACAGTTTTCTTTACCGCATCCGTGATATTTAGGATTTAAAATTATATTTTGTTTATTTTCTTTTATTTTGTTTGATTTTTATCACTTTGATTTAAAGTGTGGATTAAAGGAAGATTTCACATGAAGAAAACGGTGTATGTGAATTGTTATTATTGGACACGGAGCGAGTTGACTGAAAATACTGCGATGCGCACTCACAGCGTATGTATGACACGGCAATTCGTATTTCCATTTTTGGCGTGCTATCAACACGCATAATCGCTTTTCAGCGTGTTTATCAACGCCGTTGACTTAACGTTACATTACTGTATATATATGACCTACCCCAACCCCGTCCCTAACCCTACCCATCACTGGGGTTAATACCATTTATGAGTCTTCCCCTACCATCCTAGGAAAAAATATCGCTCCCCAGATGTAGATATACATTTTGCTCCGTTTCGCTCGGACATTTAGCGGCGTACACATACACGCGGAATCACTCTGACATTTAACGGCGTAGACATACACGCGGAAGATGGCGGTTCGTTTCGGCGTGGACATACACGCGGATAGCTCAAAATGCGTATAGATAACACGCCACTTGACTTAAAGGTGAACTAAGTAACTTTTTTTACCTTAACTGAACAGCTTCGGAGTCATTGGAATGGTTATATTACTTATTTCGGGTTGAATGGTGGTCGTTTCGCACCCCCCTGGTGCCCGTGAGCGGAAAATCCGCACTTGCAACTTTGAGCCGGCGGCCGCCGCGTCAGGAAGTCTCGCGTGATATCAGGTCTCGCGATGTAAACAATTGCTTTACGGCAAAAGAAATCTGCTCAAATACTGTCATTATTGCGCTCCCTCACGCTGTTTGAACCCGAATGAAGAAGACGTTTTAAAGAATGTCCCATCTGCTTTGATGTCGTTGATCTACTAGCCTCTGGTGTCTGAGAATCACCAACTAGTTTTTACAACAGTGTTGTCAAATATCTATTCCGAAGCTGTGGGGGGAGCTCTATAGAGAAACCTGCGAGCAAAAAGCGAGAATACAGCGAAGAAATCCCAAAGCTACTGAGTGCTGCTTTAAAAGTGGTGTGTATGTTTACGCAAAGTCATGATGTCATGTTGGCCAATGTGTGTTGGTCCTGCGCTAACCTGTGAGCGCCGCCTTGCCGGTGCCTTTGCATGGTCTTTCCTTTCTCATCGGTGGCTTCAGCTGTTATCGGACGCCCTTCGTCCGCGCTTTTGCGCATCATCTCCCCCAGCTTTCGACGTCGTGGAGTAAATCATTCCAATCTTCGCTCGTTAACTCGAACAACACAGCTGGAGGAAGCTGCACCACCACTTAAAGTGTCTCTGATCAACGCCCGGTCAGTGGTGAACAAGACATTTTTAATAAACAATTTCTTCACGACACAGGATCTGGACATTTTATTTATTACTGAGACATGGATTATCCGGATGAGTTAAGTCCATTCACTGAACTTGTCCCACAGGATTGTTCTTTCTTTAATTCACCGCGGCTATCTGGCCGTGGAGGGGGCCTAGCGTCACTGTTTAAAAAACATTTGCCCTGCCGCAGTCTAACAACTGGTGCAAAGTGCAATTGGTGCAACCTACTACAACAATCTCTCAGGTATTTGCCTTGATTTATCGTCCCCCTCTGTCAAATAAGGATTTCTTAAATTAATTTGCTGAGTTTGTGGGAGATCTTGTTACGAGATATGATAGAATTTTTATCTTGGGTGATTTTAACATTCATGTATGCTGTGATACTAAGCCAATCTCTAAAGAGTTTTTGAACCTAATCGCCTCTTTTGACCTGGATCAGTGGGTGTCTGGTCACACTCACATCCAGGGACATACCCTAGATTTAATCTTAACACGTGATCTACATGTATCAGACATCAGCATCAGTAATACTGGCTTGTCGGATCATTTTCCGATTCTGTTCTCTCTGCCTCTTAATGCTTCTACACATAAACCTCATACTTATTCACGGACAACTCAAATTTTTAATGAATGTGCTAAGGAGGACTTTCTGGCACTATATCCCGGTTTACCTGCGAATCAAGTCATGGTTCCACCATTAAGCTCCCTAGATGCTGATAATCACTTGATGTTTCAATTCTATTTGCTCTGATGTTTTAAATGCCGTTGCCCCTATCAGAAAAAATAAAAATAAACTTAATCATGCTTCGAAACCATGGTTAAATGACAATGTTCATTCTCAAAGAAGGGCTGATCGCAAGTGGAATAAGGACAGACTACATGTTTCCTATGAACTTTTAATGGATTCACTCGCCCCATTTCAGGGAGTTGCTAAATCTGCTAAAAACCACTATTTTTCGGAGCTGATTCGACTTAAAGGGTTAGTTCACCCAAAAATGAAAATTCTATCAGTAATTACTCACCCTCATGTTGTTCCAACCGTGTAAGACCTTCGTTCATCTTCGGAACACAAATTAAGATATTTTTGATGAAAAATGAGCCAAGTCTGAATCCTCCATAGGCTGCTATGTGACCGAAACTTGCTGGCCCAGAAAAGTTATTAAAGAGGTCGTTAATATAGTCCAAGTGACTCCAGTGGCTCAATCTTAAGTTTATAAAGCGACGAGAATACTTTTTGTGCGCAAAAACAAACAAAAATAACGACTTTATTCCACTATTCATTTCCTTCTCTCTGGGCCTCGTAGTGTTTTTGCGCTGCGCGTCTGTGTACACGTCATCACGCATCACACACATGACCGGCGTCGGCCAATAGTTAGCCTACGTGGTGACGTGTACACAGACGCGCTGCGCAAAAACACTACGCGAATCAACTAGAGGTCCAGAGAGAAGGAAATGAATAGTGGAATAAAGTCGTTATTTTTGTTTGTTTTTGCGCACAAAAAGTATTCTCGTCGCTTGATATACTTAAGATTGAGCCACTGGAATCACTTGGACTATATTAACGATCTCTTTAATAACTTTTCTGGGCCAGCAAGTTTCGGTCACATAGCAGCCTATGGAGGATTCAGACTTGGCTCAGATTTCATCAAAAATATCTTAATTTGTGTTCCGAAGATGAACGAAGGTCTTACGGGGTTGGAACAACATGAGGGTGAGTAATTACTGACAGAATTTTCATTTTTGGGTGAACTAACCCTTTAATAGTAATAGGCCTGTTTTATTTTCAGTAATTGACTCTGCTCTTCATCCCACCACTAACCAATTCCGAGAGATGTCTGACTCTCTCTGTGAAGATTTCACGATTTACTTTAATGAGAATATCTCACTGATTAGATCTCAAATGCCTTCATCAACTTCTATGCCACTTGAAGTGCCCATATGCTCTTCTACATGGTCTGTCTCTGAGCCTGTTTCTCTTGACTCTCTGACTAAGACGGTTTCAGTTTTAAAACCTACCAGCTGCTTTCAGGATGTGATTCCAACTAGATTTTTTAAGCAAGTATTTTGTGCTATTGGTCCCAACTTCATACCTGGGTTGTTCCAAACAGCCTGGAACATGCTTCGGTTTTGCCTAAACTTAAAAAGTCTAAATTGGATTCGTCAATCCTGAGCAACTATCGCCCAATTTCAAATCTACCTCGAAAAATCTCGAAAAGTCTTGAAAAAGTGGTTCTGAGTCAACTCCAGTCTTTTTTAACTGATAGTCAGATTTATGAGAAATTTCAGTCTGGCTTTAAATCTCGTCATAGTACTGAATCTGCACTTTTAAGAGTCATGAACGATATAATGCTCTCCACCGATACCGGGCAATCTGTGGCTCTGGTCATGTTAGATCTTAGCTCTGCGTTTGATCTGGTTGATCATAATATCTTAATCTCTCGTCTTGAAGCTTCCACGGGTTTTCGGGGTACTGTGCTAAATTGGTTTCGCTCATATTTGTCTAATAGAAGCTTCTCTGTTCACATCGGGCAACAGTGTTCATCCAAAATGAAACTGGGGTCCGGTGTCCCGCAGGGTTCTATTCTTGGCCCGGAACTGTTTAATCTGTATATGCTACCTCTGGGCTCCATTTTATCTAGACATGGAGTTTCCTTCCACCTGTATGCTGAAGACACTCAAATTTACCTGCCTCTGAAGCCTGACGATAAGTCTGCTTTAAAACCATTAATGGACTGCCTGGACGAATTGAAACTATGGCTTTATGGTAACTTCTTGAGTCTAAATGAGAGAAAGATGGAAATGTATCATGTTTGGCCCCAATGATCGTAGCACACATGACTTTGACCTCCAAACGTTGTCACCGTATAGCACCACCTATGTTCGGAACATGGGGGTCTGGATTGATAACAACCTTAAATTTGAAAAGCAGATATGTGCTGTGGTAAAATCCTGTTTCTTTCACCTCCGTCTCTTAGCTAAGGTTAAGCCATTCCTGTCTGCTAAGCACTTTGAGATTGCCATGCATGCATTCGTAACATCCAGATTGGACTATTGTAATTCTCTATTTATCAGTATTTCGCAAAAATGCATCACCCGTCTACAATTAGTCCAAAATGCAGCTGCACGCCTCCTCAAAGGGAAGCGTAAATTCGAACACATTACAACAGTTCTAATCTAGCTCCACTGGCTACCGGTTAAATTTAGAATTAATTTTAAAGTTTTACTATTTGTTTTTAAGTCGCTACAGAAACAGGCTCCACCGTACTTATCTGAATTGCTCCATCCAGTATCTCAGTCAAGATCACTAAGATCGGGGGACTCTAACTCACTATCTGTCCCTCGAACCAAACTAAAAAACAGGGGTGATCGTGCCTTTGCAGCCTATGGACCCAAGCTATGGAATAGCTTACCGTCTCATACCAGATCTCCACAAACTTTGTCACTTTTTAAATCTTCCCTGAAAACGCATTTCTTTTCATTAGCTTTTAAAATATCTTGATATATGTATCTCCTGTGTGTATCTCTTGTGTATTATGTTGATATTGTGCTTGTTTTGGCATATATTTTGATATCTTTATATCTTTTGATATCTATATATCTTTTGGCCTTGTTAAGCACTTTGGTTAACGCCAATTGTTTTTAAATGTGCTATACAAATAAAATTGTATTGTATTGTATTAGACTTATTCACATATAAAGACTGATCAATGAACAATGTATGCAGAATTCTATATTTGGTAATGGAGGCGATGTGTAAATTTAATAAATAAGGTCAACAGCACTGCTGTAAACCCGCGGGGCCCTACGCAATTGTGTGGGTTGCGTGATGATTAAAAACACTATGAACTGATGATCATGTAAAGAGAAAATGATCCTGCATCCATTGCTAACACATGCAGAAATCCTCCAACACAGAAGATATTTAGAAATGTCTCTGCTGTTTACATAACCCAAATCCTGACACAACCACTATTGAGGGTTTGATATTGTATATTGATTGGGTTGAGAACCCCTGGTCTACAGCACAGAGCACAAGTTCACTCAGGCCGTGTCCGAATCCACTTTTGCTAGTTTAATGATGGCTTTTTTACGCTTGTTTTACGCTCCTGGCGCATGGTCTAAAAGGGTTGTCCCTACACTGAAATAAAATGATTCATTGAATTTAATACATTTTTTTATGGTTAGCTGCACACAATTGATTTTAGCTACATTTAAACAAATGTATTAAGTTGAACTTATTAAATTTTAACTTAATGCATTTGTTTAAATGTAGCTTAAATCAATTGTGTGCAACCACTTACCATCATTTTTTTTTTTATTAAAGGAGAACTCCGGTCAATTTTAACATTGAGCTCATTTTTTTGTAAATGTGGAGTGCTGTCAGTACAGAGAACAACGACAAAAATCGGTGTCGCCTACACCGTGTTATCCTCTTTTTAAAATGTGCACCCTGTTGACTTCAATGGGGCAAGTTTTAAACCTGCTTTTAGCCTCTTAACATCCTTGATGTGTCATTACATGTGCACAGGTCATGTGAGTGATTCCTTCAGAGTGAACACGAGTGAATCTGACTGCAGTAGATGTGAAAGATATGAATAAAAGTGATGTTAAAGGGATACTTCAGGATTTAGCATTAAGCTTTGTATTAGTAGAAAACCTGTAGTATTTTTGAATTACCATGCTTTCCCCCCTCATATCCCCCTGAGACGAGAGATTTATGTATTTTTTGTCTGGAAAAAATCTTCCGATGACGCAAAAATCGTCATTTTGCGTCATCGGAAGATTTTCTGGCCAGAGGCTAAAGACTACAGCCAGTAGATGGCGTTGTTCCGCATGTTTTCAGCCCGCCCATAGGAGGAGGGATCTCACTCACAGAATGTACACACAGTCAGCCGTCTTTCTTTGGAAGCTAAGCTAGCAGGCTCTTGTTCTGTGGAGAAAGCTGAATAGTAGGAGAAAGATGAGTAAGTAGGGGTTTTACCAGTAGCAGTTTTAACATTAAGTGACATGACGGCGGGCGAGATCGTTCAAAATGTCCGGGATTCGGCTTTTGCTTTCTGCGGTCGCCATTCATTGTTTACAAGCTCACCTCTTGTTTCAATCTAGCTGAATTCATTCCGATTGGGGAATCTGAATGTAGTGTTTACATGAACGCTAAACAAGTGATCGGTTGATGTGCGTTTTACCCTTGCTAAGAAAATTCCCGCTCCTCCGTGAGAGATGGGAGACCCGGCGCGTCTCAGTAATGACGCCACCGGCCTCGCGCCGTTCTCCCGCAGCCGTCAGCCTCGTCCTGCTCGCCACAGTAAACATGATGAATGGCGACTGTAGAACGCAAAAGCCGAATCCCGGACATTTTGGGCGTTCTCTAAAATCCCAGGCAAACTCATCACGTAGGCTAGCCTTGTTGTTGTTTTCAACTGCGCTCCCTTACTGGTAGGCGTGGCCTCCTAAGGCAGCGAAGCAAGTGCATTCTGGGAGTTGTTGTCTTTCATCCACATAAGCCAAAAATACATTTCCTGGCTTTTCTCAGTCTAGAAAGCTCCAAATTCAAAAATTTCTTCACATTTCTTCTACTTAAATGACCTATTTTAAATACACATTCATCTTCCCAGAGGTGAAGTATCCCTTTAATTCGGCCAGTGCAAATACCTGTATTTACTTCCTGTTTTCGGTCGAAGGCCACAGTAGTCGATTGTCGAGTTCATGCTTAGATACATATGATCACGAGCGTGAAGAATATAAATAATGAGATTTGCATTTGTTAAATATATTATTTATATTAATCATAATCATAATCATTTAGTTTTCAGGGATGACTAAGGTCTTTCTACAGTGGGCTTAGGAGTCAACTGTTTTTGTGTGTGTTAAGTTGATTTTTCTCTGTGCGTGTGTGTCTTTTGTTTATTATTGCTATTGTTTATTCGTTTATTTATTTTTATGTCAGCTATATTTTTAAATGTCCGATTGGTTTTCATAGAGAGCAATGTACATGTCACTTGTTCAAGGCTTTGTATTGTTTATTGTGAATGTCATATGAATGTCATATGATTAAGTACATTAGACATCAAATACATAATATACTCTGCGTCTTTAAGGACTATTTGTAACAACATGAATGAAGGAAATAATTCGTTCATATATACAGTCAAATGGAAAACACTTTACAACATGTTAGTCGTTTATAGCCACATCTGTTAGGAAATATGGTTGTCAATACAAACATTAACTGTGTGAAGGAAGCATACATATATACATATATATACATACACACACACACACACACACATATATATATATATAGAGAGAGAGAGATACACACACATATATATATACTGTATATATAGATACAGATGTGGCCTTTAAAAATGCGCGTCTCAGAGAGAAGAATGCCTCGAGCACTTCCGAAATTCTGCGGGATCCTGCAGAAGGGGGATTAGGTGTTGGACGCAGGAAATACTAAAACCTGTAGATGGCAGTCGTGTTTCAAACGAAATTCAATTTAAAGAAAGGCAGCTGTTCTGTTTGAGGTCTCTGTGAAAGTTTTAGAGCAGTCTTTTAGTGCCGCTTTCAGAGCGCTCACGTCCGTATCCCGAGAACTGACACGTTGTTTTTTCAATGCTACGATTGATTATTTATTCTCATAAATGCGAACACGAAAAATAAAATAAAATGAATATTATAATGTTTTTTTGTTGGGTTAGACAATGATTACCAAATTTCTCTCTCATATTGCTCCTCATAACCACTGAAAACGGTCAAAAAAATCAAACCAAAAGTCAAATTATTATGGACTTTAAGTTAAAAGTGGTGGGTACAAAATGACTCATGACGAAATCCTCACCCCGTCCTCACCGAAATCGACGCTTATGCTAGTACAATATCTTTGCTTCTGACAAGTTTCTGTAATAAATCCGTAAATCAATCACAAAACGTGTTGGCGAATACAATTTTAAATTGTCAATTTAAAAAAAAGCAGAAACGTGTATAAAACCCGCTTCAATAGTTAACAATATCTGAACTGTGCTCTTTTGCATACTTCTAATTTTCTCATGCACTTTGTCTTGTATTTCTGCAATAGATTCATTGATCTGGCCATAATTGTGACCAGACTAATGTAATTTCTCTGTCATTTCTCTGTCTTTTTATCTCTTTAAAATATTGCTACTTTAAGAAAAAATGACAATTATGAACAAACAATGAAACTGTGTCAAAATTCGACAACACAAAGAATTATCAAAAGGCGATATAACGCACATCTCAGGTTAAATTAATTATATAAAAAACAGGGAACATTTTGTAAAAACAAAACTGAACAAAATGCATAATTAAAATAATTGTAGGCCTATTATGTTTTACCAAATATGTAATACCACTTCCCCATAATGATGTAATAAATTTTTAAAACAACATCTGTCAAACTGTCAATCAGATACCTCTTATCTGGGCTGGGTTTCCCGAAACCTTCTTAACGATACGTAATTTTTAAGTTACACCTTAAGCTGTAGCTTATCGTTAATACGTGTTTCCCGAAACGTTCTTAGTTAAGTATACCTTATCGGAAGGTTGGTCTGGACCACTCTTAGCTTTACCTTATCACTTTTGCAAGTCTATATGAATATAATTCTGAAGTTTTAATACACCCAGACAGTGTTCAGTTTTCATGCAAAGAATAACATTGTCATTACACTGATTGTTGTTAGAATTTTAATTAAATTTATTTTAATTAAAGAGCGCTTTTAAAGGCCAGTGAAAGCATAGGCTACTGTCAGTTAAGCACTATTCGGACGCTAATATTGTTTCTCATGGGCTCGTACAGTATTTTAAACATTTACAGGGTTAAGTTGGTTATTTTAGTGCTGTCCGAATCCATATCAGTGTTTTTTCTCACCCAACCCGCGTAAAAATCCCTGGCCAAATTAGTACGTACTGTTTTTTGACAAACAGGTCGTGTGGGGATTTAATTGCCGTCTGAATCCACATCTCTGCGTTTTCAAGAAGAGATTCAAAATTCACTGTTTAAATCCTTTTTGATCACTGCCGAGCACCGTACATGACGTACACTTTTATTACTGAAATGCTTGAAAGTATTTACAAGAACAATATTTTATCGCAGCTCCACCTCAGCGAACAAAAATGGGAAATAGAAGAAAGCACATAAAAACTTTAAATGGTTATTATGGCAACAATATATGATACAGTTTTAAAATATGTAGGCAATGCTATTATAGGCTATTATAGTTTGGGTTATTTTTTATAATATCCCATGAGTCCTAATAAATGCAATTTCAACTATTTCTGAATCGCTTCTTTTATAAAGAACACCGCTTTCTCAAATAAACAGCCCCTGCACGAGAGAATAATTGATTCTCGAGCCATCGATATCAACCAATTCAGCACCATCGCCACAGACAGCACCGGGTAATGTCGCACGCAAGAAGGTATATCTTAAGCGGCTTCCTAAGGTATAGTTTGGGGAACACGCCTAGAAATGGTATACCTTCAGTTAAGTTATACCTTAAGAGTCTTCGTAGCGCGCTAAGAGACAACGTTATCGGGAAACTCAGCCCATGTCATTTTTATTTTATTTTAGAAGTCATAACTGTTGATCACCCTTTATATGGATTTTGTGAATATGAATATTTAAAAGATTTACAAACTGTCGGCAAGACCTCAAACCAACCCCGGACATTCTGAGACTAATGTGGAAAAATATTGTCTGTATAATATATATAATACAGTACTGTAAATATTTGTGTCTATTACTATTTATAATTTTATTGTGGATGTTTTCTCACAATCATGACATAATGTGAAGTAAAATAAAAAATCTAATGTAAAGTTGTTTTTTATGTGCCACCTGGTGGATATTCTATGAAGCGAAACACATTGAGGGAATTTGTAAGTAGGCCCCCCCGAAAGCACTTGCAGAATTCTGCGAGACGAATTGCCGAATGCCGCGGGAGAAAACGCGCGCTTTTAAAGGCCACATCTGTATAGATATATTTTAAGATAAAGATTAATGCAAAGAAATGTGCATATGACACTCACCTGAAGACTGTATGGGGCCGATAGTGTCACTGGCTTCACTCACTCCCACTTTACCCACTATCCTGTAGCGGATCGAGTACTGCTTTCCAAACTCCAATCCAGTCAGAGTAAAGTCTTCATCAGCTGTGTTTATGATAATCCACTGTTCCTCAGCGCCAGAATCTGCTTTCTCCTGCTGGTACTCCACTCTGAACTGCACAGTTTCTCCAGTTGGGGACTTCTGCAGTTTCAGGATCACACCGCGCTCCAGGACCTGCTTCACTTCTGGTGGAGGAGGCTTCGACACGAGCTGGAACTGTGTGTCCGTCAGGTTCCCTGATTCATACAGATAGATAGAGGAGCCAGGATTGGAGGGATCGGAGATGGCAGAAATAATGAATCGATATCTCTTTTCATCTTTATTAGCCTCTGAAAAACTTCTGAAAAGAGATAAGTTCTTTCTCATCTTTGACATGACATCATGATCGTTGAACCACTTTCTGACAGATGCTAAAGTGCTAGAATGCGGTTTCATTCCCACATCTAGCTCTTTAATCTCATCAGATTCCTGAAACTGCTTCAGGGCTGAAAGATAGGGGTCTTCATACTTCAGAGATGTGAAGGTCAAGCACACCACAACATCAATATTAAGATTAAAGAGGATGGTGTTGAGACGGTTTGAGTCTTCAGTATTGATTCCTTCCAGCATCTTGGTTTGAGAACTCAAGAGGTTAAGTTCAGCCTTTGCATGATCTAACCACTGGTTAAGCATGTCAGCATTAAAGGGGGAGCTGTAGTGGATCTTCAGGATGTCTTCCAATGAATGTTGCTCCATCTCTCCTCCTCGAATAGCAGGCAAGACCTTGGCCACTGCTCTTAGAAATACCATTTTGTAAATGTTAAGAGAGCCCTGAAATAAACTGAGCCTCTCTTTGAAGTCTTTGAAAACATTTACCAGAGTTTTTCTGGACAGGTCATTGCAAGTCCTCTGTACTTCTCCCAGCCCCTCTATTATATCTTCAGTGTTGGAAACCAGATGTGTGCTAATTTCTCTCTCCAACTGAGCTGCTTTTTCATCCAGTAGAGAAAGAGGATAGAGCCAGACTTTTATTGGAACTGCATTCTTTGGATTCTCCTTCAGTTTAGTGGGGAGCTTCTTGTACACCTCTAGGGCGTCCATGTAAGTGGTGGGGTTCAGATCAAGGTGGACGTCACCATAAAATGTGCAGGCGATGCTCTCAGCCCTATTCTTCTGACCTTGTGTCATTTGTAAAGCTCCTTTCCCCTCAATAGAAAATTTAGGGATGTTCTTGACCATGACATTCAGTTCTCCCTCAATCTCCTGTTTTTCTTCGTCTTCTGTAAATGTCCGATCAAACACCAAGACGGCCTGAGCTCCGTAATATACACCAGTGACCACATGAGTTGCAGTTTTCTGGTCAAAGACCTCAGGGTAGGTGATCTTTCCCAGATGGCTCATAGTGAGCTGGTCGAATCTCGTGGTTTCACTGTAATACATTGTAACTCTGGACTGTTGGTTTGAGGATTTGGTGTCACGCAGGAACTTGGCAGATCCTCCCACTTCCACCAGCTTTCCCAAGAAGCTGGCCTTCAGGGAAGCACTCACATTCAGGAGATCGGACTTACTAGAGAGAGAGTCGGAGCTACTGAACTTCAAATCTGTCATGGGCTGTGGACGACTGTCCAAATCTGCATCCAGTGACTTCTTATCCCACAGAGTGACACCTGAAATGAGACATGGCTTTAACAGTTAAGTCAAGTCACCTTTATATAGAACTTTTTACAATACAGATTGTTTCAAAGCAGCTTTACAGAGAGAACAGGAAAATAATGCAACAAAGTTTGTTTCTAGAAGAAAATAGCACCATCGTCCAGCTTAAAGGAGAACTCCGGTCAATTTTAACATTGAGCTCATTTTTTTGTAAATTTGGAGTGCTGTCAATACAGAGAACAACGACAAAAATCGGTGTTGCCTACACCGTGTTATCCTCTTTTTAAAATTTGCACCCTGTTGACTTCAATGGGGCAAGTACTAAACCTGCTTTTAGCCTCTTAACATCCTTGATGTGTCATTACAAGTGCACAGGTCATGTGAGTGATTCCTTCAGAGTGAACACGGGTCAATCTGACTGCAGTAGATGTGAAAGATATGAATAAAAATGAAGTTAATTCGGCCAGCGCACATACCTGTATTTACATCCTGTTTTCGGTCGAAGCCATAGTAATCGATTGTTGAGTTCACGCGCATATGTTTAGTACCTATGATCACGTGCGTGAACTCGACAATCGATTACTGTGGACTTCGACCGAAAACAGGATGTAAATACATGTATGAGCGCTGGCTGAATTAACATCCTTTTTATTCATATCTTTCACATCTACTGCAGTCAGATTCACTCGTGTTCACTCTGAAGGAATCACTCACATGACCTGTGCACTTGTAATGACACATCAAGGATGTTAAGAGGCTAAAAGCAGGTTTAAAACTGGCCCCATTGAAGTCAACAGGGTGCACATTATAAAAAGAGGATAACACGGTGTAGGCAACACCGATTTTTTGTCGTTGTTCTCTGTACTGACAGCACTCCACATTTACAAAAAAAATGAGCTCAATGTTAAAATTGACCGGAGTTCTCCTTTAAAGGGATAGTTCGGCCAAAAATGATATTAAACCCATGATTTACTCACCCTCAAGCCGTTCGAGATGCGTATGTCAATCATTTTTCAGACGAACACATTTTCAGTTATTTTAGAAAATGTCTTAGATCTTTCAGTGGTTATAATATCAAGCTATGGGGTCCACCTCCTTCAAGTCCCAAAATGTGCATGCATCCTTCACAAAAGTAATCCATCCGGCTTCAGGGGGGTAAACGAAGGCCTTCTGAGGGTAACTGTGCGGTTTTGTCGTAAAAATATACATATTTAAAACTTTATAAATGAAAATAACTGGCTTCCGGCAACGGTCGACGCGCGTTCACGGAGAAGGATGCCGGCGTAGGACGTAGCGTAGGAAGCGTGTAAAGGATGCATGCACATTTTTGGGACTTGAAGGAGGTGGACCCCATAACTTGACATTATAACCACTGAAAGATCTAAGACATTTTCTAAAATAACTGAAACATATGCATCTCAAACGGCTTGAGCTATCCCTTTAAGAAAGTTCAGTGATGGTTAATTTTTGTTTAAAAAAAGGTATTCATTTAATTAATTTATATATATACAGCCGCTCATTGTTGAATATTAACGTGTGAGGATGCAATGTCAACACGCCGATTTTGTATCTCTAAGACTACTAATTTAATAGTTGTGTCCTTTCTCTTAAATCTCTAAATTACCACATTGTTGATTCACATTTGGGTGAAAAAGAGAGTAAAAAGCATTTTAGTAGGTACTGTACACCACCTGGAATGAAGGTATCCTTGCGGCAGTCATAAAGCATACCAGGATAGAGAGGTCTTCCTAGAGCTGCCATTTCAATGGTATGGGATTCCATGGCTGCAGGAAATAACAATGAACAATGGGGACATAAATACATTTGAAGATTAATAATGACTACTTTATCATTCTAAAATTATTATTTTTACTTGTTACTAATTTCATTGTTTTACTTATTGTTTTAACGTTCCTTAAAATGCCATCTAATTACGTCTTTCAAAATTTAAAACCATATTAAGGCATAAATCCTTCCGGCTACATTTACATGCAACCAAATAATTCGTTAGTAATGGGATTGACGGCTCAATCGGACTGAAAAACCTTCATATACACACCTTAATCGATCCAACTGAGCTCGATCCAAATGAAATTTCGATCGGATTGAAAGGGGAGGTTTATTCCTTTTCTAATCGATCGAGAGAAACCGCGCACTTCAACCTGATCACTTTATTTATTGTTCATAAACAGTGCAATCCATTAAATAATTCAGCAGGTTGATGCGGGTATTTAATTTTCTCGTTCATCTGTCAATCTTACTGACCACATCGCGTGTTTCCTCCAATGAGGGCTCAGAGTGAAAAATTAACACTTTTCTGGTGTTTATAGGTACACACTAAATCGAGTTAAACTTACACTTTAAGTAGTGTTACTTTTTTTTACACTTGATCACACCTAACGCGTTTTTTGCAGTGATAGGTGCCATTTTTTAATTGTTTTCCTATGGCAGTGAGCGTTCTTCGTGCTGTTTATGCAACCCAGGTGCCTTGCGTTTTACCGCCGGCTGCGCCTCATGTTTTTGCAGTTGAAGAAAAAGCAACTCCAAGCGAAAAAAGCGCCCGACGTCATCGTGTTTTTTTTTCACTGTCCAATCGAATGAATGGAGAGGCGGGCCTACCGTTGTAGTGATGAAAGCTACAGTTGCTTTGAACACCCGGAGAGTGCGATGATGGAGGATAAAGCTTAACGACTTCACGAACAGTAACTATCACAATGTTAACAGAAAGTAAATAACGATAATAAAAGGCTGATTTGACGTTTACTTGACTGACAGGACAGCTGTTTCGGTGGTTGCCTAGCAACACAAAAACGCAGCGCACTGCTCGCTCTGTGTGATCGGGGCACACTGCTTTGTGCTCTGCCCCTTGGGTTTTGGACCATTAACAGCAAAAGTGTGTTTTTTCCCCCTCACAAGCTCCATTTACACCAGAGCAGTGTCTGAAATCGCTCCCTATCCACTATATATTGCACTATTTAGGGTGTCGGCCATTTTGTAGTGGTGTCCGAATTCTGAGTGAACGACATCATTCCCTACCCAGATAGCACACGTACGCCGGGCCGACGTTGGCCCAACATCGAGCGTTGGCCTCCCTCCCTATAACATCACAAAGGCGTCGGCCAGGCGTAGGCAGATCTCTGTCACAGTCAGTGCTCTATTTCCCAGCTCCCTTACATCGGCTTTAGGTCGGCCCACTATACGGGAGGCCGATGTTTATGTTTGCGCGGGTCCAAATAATGAAATGTGTTTTATAATTAACCATTTTGATAAATTATGTGATAAAAATATGAGAAATGGCTGGTATTTTTAGACATGTAGCGCGGTATGCTGCATTTAAACCTCTGCGTGCATCTCAGACATGCTCAGCAGTCAGCACTTTTTTATATAAATTAAATTATGAATTAAATAAAATTAAACCTTTAAAAATGTATTTTTTAACTGAAATATAAAATATACATTTTTAGACATGTATAGAGCTGTAGGCTGCACAATTGAAAGCTCTCCGTCTCAGACATGCACTATCGATCTGCGTCTCTCCTCTGCTGCATGCGCTGAATTAAAGTGACAGCGCATATGGTTCGTGGTCAAAACTCAAAATGAACACAGACTGACATGAAAATTTAGTAATCTCAACATAAATGCATTTAATTAAATTATAGTCTACTACCATTTTTCACAGAAATCTTTTTACTTTAAGCCAGGGTAAGAGGATTAACACTTACCAGTAGTAGGCTTATACTTTAGCAAAAATAAAAATAACTAATGAATAATAACTAAGCCAAATATATTTATTTTATTTTAATTATTATTGTGAGTGACTGCAGTATAGTGTGGGCATAGGCCATTGCACCTATGAACGAATCATCTCCAAAATCAGTTTTAAATTCATAATTTAATATTAATGAGTTTTATTTAAGTAATGTTCTAATTCTAGATGTTTGTAAATGCTGCATGATTTTGACGTGGTTTAATCAATGGCCGTGTGCGTGAACTTTCAAGTCGCTTTCAAACACTGGAGCGGCCGAGGCGCAGAGTTGCCATCTCGTATTTTCTGGTATCCCGGCCATGGCCGATGGTCCTATAAATGTAGAGCAGATGCCCACTATCCAGTGCCCATCCCTACACTCAAGCACAGCCCGTCACACAGGGCTCGCGCTCATAAAATCGACTCAGGTCGATTGCGCACTCAACATAGCAAATGTGCCCACTGCCCAGTGCCCACAAACACTATGTTATACACATCACACGGTTTCTGTAAAAACGAAACCCTTGCGCGCTCGTTCTGCTCAAGCAGACAATGCGTCCGAAGCAGTAAATGTGCCCGCCCCATCGCGCCCACACTTACTCACAGACATTATGAGCCCTCTCGGTCTCGCTCGGTTAAGTGCTGTAGCGGGATCAAGAGCGAGCGTTCTGCCCGCTGCGCTCAGCGCGCCCCCCGCCTCGAATGTCACGGGCATAACGCCTATGCTACAGCACGCCGAAGCGCTCCTGCCGCACAGCGAGCAGAGCGCGCTTCACATTCAGCCCTTGGCCAGCCATGCGGACGCATGGGCTGCGCTCCCAGGGGTTTCGGAATGGGTGCTAGACATTATAAAGAGAGGCTACTCGCTACAGTTTTATCGACGTCCTCGCCGCTTCACAGCACGTGTCGAAACCACGGTGAATTCAGAAGTAGCGCACCTACTTCGAGCCGAAATATCAAAACTGTTGAGCAAAGGGGCTATAGAGCCTTTATCTCAAGTTCAAAGCGGAGGGGGGCTGTACAGCAGATACTTCCTGGTGCCCAAAAAAGACGGGGGTCTCAGACCCATACTGGATCTAAGACAGCTGAACAAAGCATTGGCGAAACGTAGTTTCAAAATGCTCACGACCAGAAAAATCCTCACGCAGATTCGCCGAGGGGACTGGTTTATGTCAATAGATCTGAAAGACGCGTATTTCCAAATACAGATAGCGTCACATCACAGGCAATACTTGAGATTCGCCTTTGAGGGCCAGGCATATCAGTTCACAGTCCTGCCATTCGGTCTGTCCCTGGCAACGCGTACATTTACGAGGTGCATGGATGCAGCGCTCGCACCGCTCAGACTCCGAGACATGTGAGTGCTAAACTATTTGGACGACTGGCTGATTCTAGTTCAATCACGATCAGAACTCGTGGAGCACAGAACCATTTTACTCGATCACCTCGAGAATCTAGGTCTCAGAGTCAATTGGGCGAAGAGCTCTCTGAACCCCAGCCAAACGATATTGTTTCTGGGCATAATTCTGGACTCGCAGTCTATGATAGCGCGGCTGTCATCACAGCACGTGCTAGACATTCAGCGCGCAGCGAGCCTTTTCCGCTGCGGCATGACCTTCCCGCTCAGGAATTTTCAGAGGATGCTTGGTCTTATGGCCTCGGCATCATCAGTTCTTCAGCTGGGCTTGCTTCGCATGCGCCCTCTGCAGTTCTGGTTGAAAGCACAGACATCCGGTCAGCTTCGTCTCGAGGTCAATCAGAGTTGCTTCGCAGCTCTGAAACCTTGGAAGGCAAGCGACTGGTACCAATAAGGTGTAAGCCTGGGGACTTCCTCGAGAGTGAAAGTGGTGTCGACAGATGCCTCCACCTCGGGATGGGGGGCGCTGCTCAAGGGCAGACCGTTCTTCGGCCAGTGGTCAGAACGGGAGAAGCTCCAACACATCGACGCATTTTCTTCCCCATTTAAAAGGACACCACGTCTTAGTCCGCTCGGACAACGTGTCAGTGGTGTCCTATATAAATCACCAAGGCGGCCTCAAATCCCGAAATTTATTCAGACTGGCGAAACGCCTTCTGGAATGGGCTCAGCACAACCTGCGCTCGCTGAGAGCGGTGCACGTGCCTGGGCTGCAGAATTTGGGGCCAGACAGACTGTCCAGGAACAACGTTCCGACGGGCGAATGGTCTCTACACCCGTAAACAGTCCAACTGTTGTGGGAAAAATTCGGCAGAGCGGAGGTGGACCTCTTCGCGTCCCACGAAAACGCTCACTGCCCCTTGTTGTGCGCGTTGTCCCAAACGTGAATGCTCCCAGACCTTCTTCAGTCCCTATGTGGGACCTCTCTACGGTTTTGGAGGCCATGAAAGGTGATCCTTTTGAGCCTATCCAAACGATTAGCCTCAAACATTTGTCTTTCAAGACAGAATTTCTGCTGGCTCTCGCTTCAGTGAAGCGCGTAGGTGACCTGCACGTGCTCTCCGTGAGCGCAACGTGCTTAGAGTTTGGGCCAAGCGACTCAAGAGTCATACTCAAACCTAGGCATGGATATGTTCCAAAATCCCTCAACACACCATTTCGGGCACAGGTCATTTCCCTGTCTGCCCTGCCGGTGTCAGGCGAGGAAGGAGATGCAAGTTTTCTTTGTCCTGTAAGGGCGCTAAGAGCTTATGTGTCTCGCTCATCTGTTTTTCGGCAGACTGAGCAGCTATTTGTCTCATTCAGCGGACGTTCCAAGGGACTGGCTGTTTCGAAACAGAGCCTATCCAGATGGATAGTTGATGCAATATCACTAGCTTACACTGCCAAGGGCCTACAGTGCCCATTAGGTGTCAGAGCGCACTCCACCAGGAAGCGTCGCCTCTTCGTGGGCCTGGTCTAGCAGGATTTCCTTGCAAGACATATGTACGGCGGCAGGCTGGGCCTCGCCATCTACATTTATCAGGTTTTATAACCTAGAGGTTCCCGCTTTGCAGGCTAATCTGAGTACGTTTTCAGAAGAGGTAAGTTAAGCTAAGTTAACGTTAACTCGGTTGAGATTTTGTTTATGAAAGTTTGGGATTTTAATCACCTCTTATGTGTATATGAGAGGTTTTGTAAGGGATTTCCTTGGAAGTGAGCTAATTTATTTTACACAAAGTAAACATAAACTTATGTAATCGGTGACGTCACTTACATTTAGTGAGAAAATTGGTTGAAACAACTCAGTGGTAAACAAATATTGATAAACAAAATGTTCTGTGATTTCAGCAGCAACAAAATAACCCATAACAGAGGGAAAGCTCCACGACTTCAACATTTCTGAAGAAAGCTGCTGCCAGAGAAGTAGGAAATACAGGTAGGAAATCCAAAACTAAAGAATTAATTATTGATTTTAGGAAACAGAGCCCCGCTCTTCCCCTCACTATCATTGATGGCCAACCTATTGAGATACAAGAATGTACAAGAATACAAGTACCTTGGCACAATAATTGATAGTAAGCTATGTTTTGAATCACACACTGATGCTGTTTGTGCCAAAGCCCAGCAGCAAATGTATTTTTACCGTAGACTGAGGAATTTTAACATTGACCCCACTTTAACCCTCTGAGGTCTACAAACGCGCGGGCGCGTTTTGCTGGATTTTCTTCACATTGTAGCACTATAAACTTAAATTTCTCCGTCATTTATGGTCATACAGAAAAAAGAAATATAAAAAAAGAATCTGTGATATTTCTACTTTTGTATGTGTCCACTTACAATCAAATCAAAATATTGTGCTTTTGTAAAATAAAGAAAATAGACAGGGTGTGCGTTCTGCCTCTCCGTCGCGGTGAACTTTTTTTTCTTGAGCACGTCTATAAACTGAAACAAAACTCAGCGAATATTTGTCACACATTTATGAGCCATACACCTTTATAAACATTTAAGTGTGTACTTTTAAATGATCAGATTCAAAACGAAAACAAATATTCTCTGTTTAAGTAATTTGTATAAAACCAACAAGATGTCCAGCTTCTCAAACGCTTCCTAATTATTTTTTAATTTACCACGCCCACTCGCGCTAAATCTCCACATGGAACGCGATCGCGCTCATTACCTCAACAACAAAACACTTCACTTCACTTTTCGTCGAGTTTGAAAGACGTGCCTGAGCTTACATTGGATTTACATCAGAAGAAGAAGAACCCGATTTGAAGACAAGAAAGATAAGGTAAGAAATTCTTACATATTAGTTTGCTATTGTTGCATAAATTTCACATTGCAGTTGAACTGTTGCTAGATATATGGTGAATATTATATTATTTAGACCCGTGTTTACTGTTACTGTGTTTGTGATCTGCTCAAACGTAGATGTACGTTTCCATAATGGTAACCATAATGTTTTATATTTGAGCGCGATCGCGTTTGAATGTATCATATTTTGGATCGTGATCGCCTTTGAATGCATCATATTTTGGATCGTGATCGCGTTTGAATATATCATATTTTGGATCGTGATCACGTTTAAATGTATCATATTTTGGATCGTGATCACGTTTGAATGTATCATATTTTGGATCGTGATCACGTTTGAATGTATCTTATTTTGGATCGTGATCGCGTTTAAATGTATCATATTTTGCACCGCGATCACGTTTGAATGAATCATATTTTATCCAGCACTGCGCATAGCTTATGCCTACAAGGCACAACAAACCTGGTGTTCACTGTTCATTATATTATATATTGTTGGAAACATTTGTGTGTGTGTGTGTGTGTATTCTGTGAATTTTAAAAAGCAATTTTAACCAGAAAAATCTAAAATATATTCCCAAAATCGTGCAGGCCTTTCTCTTGATATCAGTATGTTCACTTTTTTTTTTCAGGGCCCAGATGACACTGATGAGTCCTGCTGACTCCAACATTCACATGAGTCTCTGAATATGGTAAAGTGAAAATCAAACACCTTGGAAATGAAAGGTATGTACAATGTTTTTAGGAATGGCACAAAGGTCTCTGTCTTTGGATCATTGTTTTCAATAAGAGCTTTTTTGGCACTTGTTGTGTATCTTTGGACTATGCTGTGTTGTAAATAAATCCAAACAATTTAACCCTCTGAGGTCGGCAAACGCGCCGGCGCGTTTTGCTGGATTTTCTCCACATTGTAGCACTATAAACTTAAATTACTCCGTCATTTATGGTCATACAGAAAAAAGAAATATAAAAAAAGAATCTGTGATATTTCTACTTTTGTATGTGTCCACTTACAATCAAATCAAAACATTGTGCTTTTGTAAAATAAAGAATATAAACAGGGTGTGCGTTCTGCCTCTCCGTCGCGGTGAACTTTTTTTTCTTGAGCACGTCTATAAACTGAAACAAAACTCAGCGAATACTTGTCACACATTTATGAGCCATACACCTTTATAAACATTTAAGTGTGTACTTTTAAATGATCGGGTTCAAAACGAAAACAAATATTTTCTGTTTAAGTAATTTGTATAAAACCAACAAGATGTCCAGCTTCTCAAACGCTTGCTCATTACAGTTAATTTGGCCACGCCCACTCGCGCAAAAGATATTCACATGCAAATCTCCACATGGAACGCGAACGCGCTCGTTACCTCAACAACAAAACACCAAAACACTTCACTTCACTTTTCGTCGAGTTTGAAAGACGCGCCTGAGCTTACATTGGATTTAGGCTACCTCAGAAGAAGAAGAACGCAATTTGAAGACAAGAAAGATTTAAGGTAAGAAATTCTTACATGTTTGTTATTGTTGCATAAATGTCACGTTGCAGTTGAACTGTTGCTAGATATATGGGGAATATTATAATATTTAGACCCGTGTTTACTGTTAGGCCTACTGTGTTTGTGGCTATATGGTCAAACGTAGATATGTATATGGTAACCATAATGTTTTATATTTGAGCGCGATCGCGTTTGAATGTATCAGATTTTGCAGCGCGATCGCGTTTGAATGTATCATTTGAAAATTTGAAAAGCAAAACACACCAAACGGCTTCATGTTTTTACTATTATCTCATTTCATATCATCATAACGAATGGAAACATTTGAAGTAACATGATAATCAATATATTTTTCTCTAGCTTGGTTGTTACTGAAATATTTTTATTATTATTTTACCCAGCACTGCGCATAGCCTATGCCTACAAGGCACAACAAACCTGGTGTTCATTTACTATATATTGTTGGAAACATTTGTGTGTGTGTGTGTGTGTGTGTGTGTATTTTGTGAACTTTAAAAAGCAATTTTAACCAGAAAAATCTAATATTTATTTCCAAAATCGTGCAGACCTTTCTCTTGATATCAGTATGTTCACTTTTTTTTCAGGGCCCAGATGAGTCCTACCGACTTCAACATTCACATGAGTCTCTGGAACATGAACATGGTAAAGTGAAAATCAAACACCTTGGAAATTGAAGGTATGTACAATGTTTTTAGGAATGGCACAAAGGTCTCTGTCTTTCAATAAGTGCTTTTTTGCCATTTGTTGTGTCTATTTGGATTATGTTGTGTAAATAAATCCAAACAATTTAAAAGCCATTCTTTTTTAAATCTCCTCATTTACAGTATTGTGCAAGGTTGCTCAGAATGATGGGCCCTGATAAGCTCCTAATAGGGCCATTAGGGAGGTTCTTTGTCTTTCTCAGGTGAGAAAAGCCTTACATATTAATGAGGTAATCCGCCCCTTCGCATAAGGCTTATTCACACAAAACACGTCGTAAAAATTTTAAATCAATATATTGTCTTCTCTGAATGAGCAGTCAGGGTGATTTTCACATAGTTTTGCAGCAAATATTCTAGGCTACGTCATACAATTTTCAAAAGTCTTGTGAAGAAATAATCAGTAGGGGTTTCATGGCCTTATTTCAGTGAGAATTTTTTTTTGTATTTTCACAAACCACGCATAAATGTCATTATCTCAAAACTACAAACTTTTACATACATGCTGTTGATATATTATTGTAGCAGAGTTTGTGCTGAATACAGTGTAATTAGACTTTAGCCATGAAAATGTCACAAGTAACAGAAATAACCAGAAATGTCAGAGCATGTCAGAACACCTCCAGGGCCCAGAAAACAGCTCAGACCTCAGAGGGTTAAAAGCCATTATTTTTTAAATCTCCTCATTTACAGTATTGTGCAAGGTTGCCCAGAATGACAGGGCCTGATAGCTCCTAATAGGGCCGTTAGAGGAGGTTCTTTGTCTTTCTCAGGTGTGAAAAGCTTACATATTAATGAGCTCTCGCATAAGGCCTTTTCACACAAAACACGTCGTAAAATTTTTTAATCAATATATTGTCTTATCTGAATGAGCAGTCAGGGTGATTTTCACATAGTTTTAGAGCAAATATTCTAGGCTACGTGATACAATTTTCAAAAGTCTTGTGAAGAAATAATCAGTATGGGTTTCATAGCCTTATTTCAGTGGGATTTTTTTTTGTATTTTCACAAACCACGCATAAATGTCATTATCTCAAAACTACAAACTTTTACATACATGCTGTTGATATATTATTGTAGCAGAGTTTGTGTTGAATACAGTGTAATTAGACTTTAGCCATGAAAATGTCACAAGTAACAGAAATAACCAGAAATGTCAGAGCATGTCAGAACACCTCCAGGGCCCAGAAAACAGCTCAGACCTCAGAGGGGTAATGAGAATGTTTTATTCTTGTTTTTTAATTGAGTCTGTTTTAACCTTCTGTTTTATCTGCTGGTTTGGTTCCTTGTATACTGTGATGGCTACGGCCACACAGGGTAACATTACCTCAGTTCTAAATATTTGATTATCGTTTTATTTCATCTCTTTAGTTGGTTGCACTGATTATTTACAGCCATCTAAACTATGATATTTAAATAATGAACACAATACTATGATATTTAAATAATGAACACAATACAGTTTTTTTGATTTGGTTTATTTTGCTTTACCTTTACATTGATTTACAGGGAGTGCACTAATCACATGTTTCTTTGTGTTGAGTTACCTGGACCTGTTGGGGGCGGTCCCTTCCTGGTTGGGCAAAAGGAGTGGCTAAGGGCTGAGGAAACCTATATCCGGGAGTCAGCTCATTAGGCCATACCATGTCTCATCATGTGCCAGGGGGGATTTTGACCTTAGTTAGCTCTTGAGTTCTCAAGTGTTAGTTTGTTTACCCCTTCTATGTTATTTGGTTTTGTCAAGCCGTTATATAAGCTCCTTTCTGTGTCTTTGTGGGAAGGTCAGTTTTGTTCAGTTAATTTTGTGTTACGAGTCTATGTATTTGAGTCTACATTCAGTTATTTTTTTGTTGACCTCTTTTAAGGCCTAGTTATTAATTTTGGTCTTTATGTAACTTCTCAATATTTTGGGTAATAAAACCCCTTTTTTTGAAAACCGTCTCCTGTGTCCTCTTGCCTCACTGCCTTGGTCCCTGACATCTACAAAAAAACGATTAGAGAGTATTGTCAGGACGTGTAGCAAGATTGCAGGCATTAACTTCCCCCCTCTCTCACACATTTACTCCAGCAGAGTGGCAAAGAAGGCACTATCTATTGCAGCTGACCCTAGTCATCCTTTGTCCTGCCAGTTCAAGCTACGTCCCTCAGGCCGTAGGTACTCCATGCCCAGATGCAGGTCAAATAGATTCAGAAACTCTCTTATCCCGACTTCTGTCTCGATTTTTAACAATTTGTCAGAACTGTTTTAATGTATTTCTTTACTAGTGTGTTTTAGAGACTGTGAGTATGTGTTTATCTGCTGGCTGTACAAATAATTGCCCCTCGGGGACAATAAAGTGTCCTTGACCTTGACAGGTGAACCGAGGAAGCTCATTAAATAACGTTAAATAACGTTAATGTTAAATAACATTAAATATATGAGCAATATTAAATTAATAAGTAAAGTAAACCCAAAAACAAATTCTGTTATCCTAATTAAGAAATAATTTTCTGTATGTTCTTATATTCTTTCTCTTTTCTGCATTTCACCTCTGCTGTAGCTTCTTTACTTGTAATAAACCTGGCATTATATAATAATATTGTTGGCTCTGTGACAAATGATTTGTTGTGTTCCTAGATCCTTCAGTGTTGATGCCCTCCACCGTAGCAGAGTTGGGCGGATCATCATCTCTAAGGCGCTATGAACCATGTGATTAGTAAGTAAAACTTCAAACACTAATGTCAAACATACACTAATTGTGTTGGTAAAAAAATAATGTTTTGAAAGAAGTCTCTTATGTTCACCAAGACAGCATTAAAAACAATAATATTGTGAAATAAAATAACAAATTTTAAATAACTGTTGTGAATATTGTAAAATGTAATTAATTTCTGTGATCAAAGCTGAATTTTCAGCATCACAGCTTCATATGATCCTTCAGAAATCATTCTAATATGATGATTTGACGCTCAAGAAACATTTATGATTATTATCAGTGTTGAAAACAGTTGTGCTGCTTCATATTTTTGCGTTTTTCAGGATTATTTGATGGATAGAAAGTAAAATAAAAAAAACAACAGCATTTATTTGAAACAGAACTCCTTACTCTCTCTTTTGGTCAATTGAATGCATCCTCCAAAAAAAATATGAATATTTCTATTTCTTTTTTAAATATTATTGACCCCAAACATTAGAACATTAGTGTAAACTACCGTTTATATCTTTGGGGTGACGGGGTCTATTTAACAATGAATCCTGCAGGGGAAAAAAATGGTTCAAACTGTTACAATGCTTTACACAAAAACATTAATCAGCACAACTGTTTTCAACTTTGATAATAATCAGAAATGTTTAAAATGTTTATATTGTAAGAATGTATAGTATTCAAATATAAAACCGCTGGCTCGTTAGGTCATGTTTTCTCATTAAAATCAGATGATTTCCTATTAATTCAATATAATTTGAGGGAATACCAATATAGTGGCTTCACTTTACATGACGACATGAGCAATCAAGTCATTTATATAGATCAGTGAGTAGTGCCCAGCGTATCAAAGTTCACTAAAGGAGATTTCTCCCATTTTACCCCTATATCTTTAGCCAACCATTCAATTAACACATCTCATAATCTTGTTTTACAGTTAATATGTGATGAAATAGTAAAAAGTGCACATGATCATTTTTGCATGAAATAATATGAACTGCAGCTATGCTAATCTTTCTCCTGTTCTTCCCTGTTTCTATCTCAGGATGCTCAGCAAGTTCACTAGAGATTACAGCAGCTCCAGTGTGGATCCAGCCTCACTTGTGAAGACTTCAGATGATGCAAACACTCACGAAGACTTCAGATGATGGCAACTATAGATGGACACAAAACTGCCAGATATTAAGGTGGGGTGAAGGCGATATTTCAAAAATGCTGTTGGACATTGTTGATATTTGGAATGAACCCAAACAAACACACCTCAAAAACTCACCAGATTGCCCAGCAGCTGCATCACATTATTGGTGTAAATAACTAATTTATGTTATTGCATGACCTGCTCAATAAACGTCGTTCCTAAGTTATAGCTTAACCCCCTGAGGTCGACGGTATCGCCGGCGATACCAGCTCGCTTTTTTTTTATATCAGTATAAAAGAAACTCATAAATACGCTGTTGACTTTAATTTTCCATAGGAGTTTTATACATCAATCGATTCTGTTAAATGTGTATTATTTTTATGTATACTCACAATAAATGGTAAATGGTAAATGGACTGCATTTATATAGCGCTTTCATAGACCTATGGCCACCAAAGCGCTTTACATTAGCCTCACATTCACCCATTCACTCACTCATTCATACAACGACGGCGGTGTCAGCCATGCAAGGCGCCATCCAGCTCGTCGGGAGCAGCTGGGGTTAGGTGTCTTGCTCATGGACACCTCGACACTTGGTCAGATGGAACCGGGGATTGAACCACCAACCTTTCGGTTTGTAGACAACCTACATGAACCACTGAGCCACTGCCGCCCCAGAAATAAAAACAAAGTGTTGTGCTTTTTGCCAAATAAAGAAAAATAAACACGAAGCGAGTTCTGCCTTCTCTCTGTCCGTGTAGTCCATTCTGAAACGCGTCCCGAAAATGAACTGTAACTCAGCGAATACTCAGTCAAACAGACATACAGACACACAGGCATGAAGCTTGAATTCTCTTCTTTTAAATGAAGTAATTTATATAAAAAACAAATATTCCCAGTTCATGTAATCTGTAAGAAAAGAGCGAGATGTCAGTCGTTCTCATCTCATCTAATTACTTGTAATGTGACTCCGCCCACGGAGAGCGCGCGCTATTCAAACGCAAATGACTGAGGCAATCCGTGCAAACTGTGAACGCCCCCATATCAGCTCGAGAAAACAAGTCGAATCAGATCATTGTAGCCTACTTGTTTACACCGTCTCACAGCGCTGTGAGGAATAATAATAATGGAAAATGTCTCTCGGAAGTGCGGGTATATCGAGGAGCGAGCTGAGGAATGGTGTAGTAAGTTTTTTTTTCTCCTTCTCACGTGAATCGGGTTTCTGTTTATGAATGAATGAACGGCAGAGATGCGCGCTGTTTACCACAGCTCACAAAAAGACAGTTTAAATTTAAATCGCGTGTGTGAATGAATGATGTTTTAGCAAACTGTATTGCTATACTGAGATGAGTAAAATCGACTGAAATATGTTGAAATAAAGTGTCTAGGTTTTGGCATAAATGCAAATATAAATGTAATTTTACAAAATATTATCGATTTTCAAATACTGCTGTATTGAATGAAAAGCTTTTAGCAAACTCTATTGCTATACTGAGATGAGGAAAAATATAAAAAAATATCAAAAATAAAGTCATCAAATAATACGTTTTGTATACTTTAGTTTTTAAAAAGAAAGATTACACTTGAATTGTTGTAATTGTAAACTTTTTAATAAAAAATATATATTTATAAGGTAGATGTAAACAAGTAAATATAATTTTTTTCTTTAAATAATTTGTATTATGTTTTATTAGTGACAAATTTGTGGAGAGGATAAATATTCCAAAACTGAAAATACAGTATGAGAATTAACTGCACAATTACTAGACATGTTTACCTTGGATATTATACAATTTGCAAGCACAATTTGTGAAAAAAAAAAAAAATGTGATGCCTCCAACTGTGAAGTTGTAACGATAACCAGCTGGAGTGCCCTTGAAAGTCTCCAGAGGGCACTCCACACCAGACTATCATGTTTCACTCACAAACATTTCCCATAACTCACTGCCCAGACTCATCATCACTTATCACTGATCACATTCACCTGTACCTCATTCACTGATTGCATTCACCTGTGTCTCATCATCCTGTTAGTCTCTGTCTATATATACCTTGTTCATTCATTCACACCCAGCGAAGTCTTGTTAAGTGTTTCACTGCATTTCTGAGCGTTTCCCTGGTTTTCTTGTATTTTGGTTTTTGGATATCTTGCCCTGTTCCCTGGATTACTCTCTTGCCTCTGGTCCCTGGATTACTCTCTTGCCTCTGGTCCCTGCCTGTTTTGTTTGTTTGTTTGTTTCTTTGTTTGGACTGCCTATCTGTGTATGACCCTTGCCTGTTCTTTGGATTACTCTGTTTATTAAAAGCTGCATTTGGATCCCAACCTTCAAGTCTCAGAGCAGTTCGTAACAGAAGACTTCGCCGTACCAAGATCCAGCAGCGATGAGCACCATGGATCCAGCGGCACAGATTATGTGTCTCCGTCAGGGAGACCGGCCCATAGAGGAGTACGTGAGAGACTTTATTGAGCTGGCACCTTTGGCATTTTTTGATGAAGTATGCCTGATGATATTTTTCCGTAGAGGACTATCCGAGCCGATCAGCTCCCTTATGCCACTTCATCACCCTGGCTGGAATCTTCAAAAGTATATAATCCAGGCTCTTTTGCTGGCTGAGTCTAAGTCACTTTACGTCAGCCCTGCCGAGCCAGTACTCCACGCTAGTCCAGCCGAGCCTGCACTTCACGCCAAATCTGCCGAAGCCAAGGCAATATGCGTCATGCCCGCCGCCCCTGATACTGAGAGCGTCATGCTCGCCGCACCTGAGACAGCAAGCGACATGCCCGCCAAGCTAGAGCCCTCTTCACCGCTGGTCTCGTCCAGCACAGAGCCCTCTTCACTGTTGGTCTCGTCCAGCACAGAGCCCTCTTCACCGCTGGTCTCGTCCAGCACAGAGCCCTCTTCACCGCTGGTCCCGTCCAGCACAGAGCCTTCACCGCTGGTCTCGTCCAGCACAGAGCCCTCTTCATCGCTGGTTCCGTCCAGCTCAGAGCCCTCTTCGCCGCTGGTCCTGCCCAGCTCAGAGTCCTCTTCGCCGCTGGTCCTACCCAGCTCAAAGCCCTCGCCACCGCTGGTCCCGTCAAGCTCAGAGCGAGCTGATCCTGATCCAGAGACTGAGCTTCACGTCACTTCTGCCGATCCAGAGACTGAGCTTCACGTCGCTTCTGCCGATCCAGAGACTGAACTTCACGTCGCTTCTGCCGATCCAGAGACTGAGCTTCACGTCACGTCAGCCGATCCAGAGACTGAGCTTCACGTCACATCCGCCCGTCAAGAGTCTCGTCCCGCCGAGACTGAATCTGTTCCTGAGCCTGAATCTGTTCCTTTTTCTACGCCTGTGTCTTCGGACAAGATGGCCGACTCCACGCCTGTGTCTTCGGACAAGATGGCCGACTCCACGCCTGTGTCTTCGGACAAGATGGCCGACTCCACGCCTGTGTTTTCGGACAAGATGGCCACCGCCGAGCCAGTGTCTTTGGACAAGATGGCCGCCGTTGAGCCGGTGTCTGTTCCTGTTCCTGAGCCGGTGTCTGTTCCCGTGCTATGGTCGCCTGAAGGGTCGTCTCCGCCCTGGCCGCCTGAAGGGTCTGCTCCGCCCTGGTCGCCTGCACTGCCTGCTCCGTCCTGGCCTCCCGTATTACCGCAGTCTCAAGGTCCTCTTCCGCTCCACGGACCTGGCCCTCCATCCCGCCCCCGGATCCGCCTCCGGGCCACCTCCCACCTGGACAGTTTTGGAGCATCTGGAAGCCGCTCTTTGGGGAGGGGCTATGTAACGATAACCAGCTGGAGTGCCCTTGAAAGCCTCCAGAGGGCACTCCACACCAGACTATCATGTTTCACTCACAAACTACATTTCCCATAACTCACTGCCCGGACTCATCATCACTGATCACATTCACCTGTACCTCATTCACTGATTGCATTCACCTGTGTCTCATCATCCTGTTAGTCTCTGTCTATATATACCTTGTTCGTTCATTCATTCACACACCGCGAAGTCTTGTTAAGTGTTTCACTGCATTTCTGAGCGTTTCCCTGGTTTTCTTGTATTTTGGTTTTTGGATATCTTGCCCTGTTCCCTGGATTACTCTCTTGCCTCTGGTCCCTGGATTACTCTCTTGCCTCTGGTCCCTGCCTGTTTTGTTTGTTTGTTTGTTTGTTTCTTTGTTTGGACTGCCTATCTGTGTATGACCCTTGCCTGTTCTTTGGATTACTGTTTATTAAAAGCTGCATTTGGATCCCAACCTTCAAGTCTCAGAGCAGTTCGTAACAGAAGTAGTGTAGTGTGTATATATATATATATATATATATATATATATATGAAGAGTTCAGATGCAAAAGCCTCTAAATGCCATCTGAAATTTTCTTCTAGAATGATCATTTTTATGAAGCTTGTATATTTAAGTTGGCTATAGGTGACACACCTGAATGAATGGCTCATTAAGTATGCAGGGGCATTGTCTAATCAGGTGTGAACTACTAAATATGCATGATCGTTTACGCCCATCCGCATATTGGCTTTCCAAACTAAAAGTGTTTCGCAAAACTTAAATCAATGTATCGTTTTATGTGAATGATTAGGCTGGGTGATTTTCACATCATTTTGAAGAAAAAACTCTAGGCGACGACTAGGAGACCATATTTAGTATGTGTTTTGTGGCCTTATTTCAGAAACTTTAATTTTTATTTTTTTCAAAAACCATGCATAAACATTATTCTCTAAAAAATGAAAACATGTACATACATGTGGCTCACATATTATGGTAGTCCTGTTTGTGCTAAATAGAGTGATATTTTTTCTGCCATTGATATGTTTATAAGCAACTGAAAAAAGCACAAATGTCAGGGCATGTCAGAACATCTCAAGGACCCCAAAAACACCCCAGACTCCAGAGGGTTAAGCTGTACCTTATCGTTAATACGTGTTTCCCGAAACGTTCTTAGTTATTTGCACCTTCTGTAAGTCATACGTTCGGATATTTCCCCACAAGTTAATCAAAGTGTGACAACACCGGTAATACAGTACCATGCTCGTTTTTCCAGGCGCGAAAATTTGGGAGACATTCAGTATACTCACAGCCTTAAATGTTACACCACAGAAAATATTCCATTCAGACCCCCATGCTCTAGTATTATGATGTATATAAGGACTGATGTTTCACTGGAGAATGGATTTTGTGCCAAATATTCTCACACACTGTACAGTGTGCACACAACAGGGACAGAATAGGACACACAGACCAGTGCGGAGCCCATGGAAGAACCGAAGTGCAACAGGCATCGGGGGTCAGCCATGTGGTGAAGATTTCCTCATAGGTTTCCTCATAGGTCAACTTTTTCAAGTTACAAGAATGAACTTAGTTTTAAGTGTCTAAATTTGTATTTAAGAACTCTCAAAGAGGGGACTGAAGGGTTACAAATTTAAGAATATATTTCAGATATGCTTCCTTACATAACATCACGGTGAAGAATACTGATTTTAGCTTTTAAGGTTAAGATCTCAGCAAAGTTGCAATTCCTGTTCTCCTAAATGGCTCTTGAAGCCCCAGTTTCACTCAGACTGATGGGATTAGCACACGAATGATTCACTGAGAATCTCACCTTTTGAGACCCTCAGTCTAGGGTGTTACCTAAACCTGTTACATGCTTTGTTTGAATTTGTCTCCACCTTCAAAAGTCCCTCCTCCTAAAATGCCTATAAGATACCATGTAAAGTTCCCATAGTTAGATTATGTTGGATTCCTGCAGCCACGTCAACGCGGAGTCCTCAATAAAGAATAACTTTGTTTGAACGTGATCCCCAACATCTCCTGGTCTGCTTTGAAGAAAGAAAAACTTTACAACAGTATATAAAGACAGTTTAAACAAATTTGAAAAAAAGTTTTTTAGAAAATCCTACCTACCCTACCTTTAAGTTACTGTTAATTAAAATTTTAAGGAAAACAAATACAGGTGCTGGTCAAATAATTAGAATATCATCAAAAAGTTGATTTATTTCAGTAATTCCATTAAAAAAGTGAAACTTGTATATTATATAGACTCATTGCATGCAAAGTGAGATATCTCAAGCCTTTATTTGTTATAATTTTGATGATTATAGCTTACAGCTTGTGAAAACCACAAAATCAAAATCTCAGAAAATTTGAAAATTACATGAAATCACACAGTAATCCCATGGTCATTGAACCAGGTTTTGGTTATTTTGGCAGTGTGGGCAGGTGCAAATCCTGCTGGAAAATGAAGTCAGCATCTCCATAAAGCTTGTCTGCTGAAGGAAGCATGAAGTGCTCTGGACATGTCCTGGTAGACGGCTGCGTTGAGTGGACAGCACAGTGGACCAACACCAGCCGATGACATGGCACCCCAAACCAACACAGACTGTGGAAACTTCACACTGGACTTCAAGCATCTTGGATTGTGTGCCTCTCCATTCTTCCTCCAGACTCTGGGACCTTGGTTTCCAAATGAGATGCAAAATTTGCTCTCATCAGAAAAGAGGACATTGGTCCACTGTGCTTTATTAAATCCAGAGTCAACGCAGCCGTCTACCAGGACATTTCCAGAGCACTTCATGCTTCCTTCATTTTCCAGCAGGATTTGCACCTGCCCACACTGCCAAAAGAACCAAAACCTGGTTCAATGACCATGGGATTACTGTGTGATTACTGTGTGATTTCATGTAATATTCTAATTTTCTGAGATTTTGATTTTGTGGTTTTCACAAGCTGTAAGCCATAATCATCAAAATTATAACAAACTAGATGTACCGCATGGCGGTAAAAAATATGACTGCCGCTCAGGCCTGCACTGGCTTTCCACAAAAATAAATGACGTGGAGCAATTTGGCTGTATTGCGTGTTTATGTATATAAGTTGTATATTTTACAAGACTGTCTGGAGTATTCCTGTGGATCATGGATAATTTAGAGTTTTGTAATTATTTGCCATTACTATTTAAGTTTTATATCAAAAGTCATTAGTTTAGACACTTAATGAAGTTTTATGTAACAAAGTTCGGGAGGAGCATGTTCAGGTAATCATCCAATCAGCACAAGAAGAAGCCAGTATAAATAAAGCCTTCCCTTACCTCCTGTCTCATGACAAATTTCTCAGCATCCCGCCACCACCCCATCACCTCACATTCGGCTGGGTCTACTCATAGATACCCACGATCTATACATTCATAGGGGGGAGTACTCTGGGGTCGGGCCGAATTCTGAGCTCAGAGCCCTCCCCCCGGACAGCAAGCCAAATACGCATTATAATTTTATATCAGATTTCATTAACATGTGAACTCGTGAAACATCCATAATGTGGGTGGTAGTGGGGGGGTCTAGTGGGGCTACATGCCCACCAAATTTCATGTTCCCCGGTGTTTCGGTGTCCCTGGTATCGTTGACCAAAAATTCAGGAAGTAGATGACGAAAAAAGAAAAAAAAAAACTTTGACAATCCCTATATGACTAGCGGCGGTCATAATAAAGGCTTGAGATATCTCACTTTGCATGTAATGAGTCTATATAATATACAAGTTTCACTTTTTTAATGGAATTACTGAAATAAATCAACTTTTTGATGATATTCTAATTATATGACCAGCACCTGTATAATAATCTGAAATCTACCAAATACATTTTTAATTCATTCAGGTACAATTACCAAACATATCTCAATGTCTTTTGTACAAATGCAGATTGGTCAAGTGTTCAATAAATGTTTTTGTTGAGAAATTTGGTCTATCTTAAGTAATTATTTGTGTTACATTTTATCTTTCAAATAGAGGTTAAAAACAAGCACATAATCGGTTCCTTACATACCACCACTGGTTATTTTGAAAATTAAAGTAACAAAATGTAGGCCTATTGTCACAATATTAACAAATTTTTGCTAACTACAGCTCCGTCCCATTTCAAAGGGCACACCTGAAGCGCTCGGACCGGTCTAGCCTACGGAGGATTGTTCTTGTCGCCTAGCAACAGTGACTGACAGCTGCCGAGGACGAGCGGGAGTAACATTCGCACTGGACTTTTTATATTCAACTGAGTTTTATATTCAAATAGGGTTGAAAACCTGTGTAAATATATATACCATGGTTTATTTATGTGCATAATAAAAGATAATACACTAGCCTACACTCGCATCAAGGTAAGATATAAATGAACATTTGAATCTTCGGCTAAGCCGAAAGTACATGACCTGAAACATCCTTAATACCATGTCCTCCAGTAAAATATAAAACATAAAAATGACAATAGCCAATTCTGGCTCCATAGCTGTTTACTCAATTATATCAAATGAATTATCAGGATGGCAGCATACTCTCGCACCGTTGCTTGGCGCCTGGAGCGGTAATCGGGAACACCTGGCTGCGCAATTAGGAAATCCTACGAAGGCTACATGTCGTTCGGAGGACGCATAGGCTGCATCGTTTGAAGTCCGCAGCCTTCGAAAGATGCAGTCTTCACATTGGGACACCAGCTTGTGTGCATGGTGGTGGTTCGGCTATCGGTCTGCAGTGTTCACAGCGGGTGGTTTGGTGTTGTGTGGTGAGACCACGAGTAGTTGCAGTGTTTATTGGATAGGCAAGACAAATCCCCCAGTTCTGAAATGGTGAAATTGTGTGTGTGAAACATGTTCTATGGTTGATGTATTCATTTTAATGTTTGTATTTTAAAATATACTAGTTTTGTATTTTATTGTAAGTGGTTAGGAATAAAATTGTGAAACGCTTTATCATTGTCTGATATCTGTTTCAGCCACACAGGCTACCTGTGGGTCCCCGGCCAATTTCCGGATTATATGTATGATTACTATAATATTATATATATAATAATACTATAATTAGTAAGTAATCTACATCCTGGTTGATGACCCAGATATATGGCCAGACCAATGAACGGACATTGAAAGGAAATGTTGAAGGAGATGTAGACTCCCAAGGGAAACAATTTCCAGAATATTTGCAATGGGTTCCCAGAGTACTCTAGGCCATAGAGATGATACAAGATGTCTGAGGTATCATGGCTCAGGATCTATGATAAGCAAATGTGTCCACATAACTTGCTATGTTAAATGGAGAAACCTAAAGCACTCAGTAATTACAGGACGCGGTATCAATAATCAATTACAAACAGAAGTTGAGAAAAGCAGAGATCTTCTGGAAGGAATTATAGATTTAGCATCTGGAAACCTGCCTTTCATGGCAAAACTAAAAACCTTGATGATGTGCATAATGGCAATTTCCTCGGCACGGTTGAACTTTTGTCACATTATGATACACTCCTTAAACACCACTTGGATAAAATTAGGAATAAGAAGACAGGAACGAGGCTGACACATCATCCATAGCCTGGTTAAAACCAGACCATTCTCAGTAGTAACTGAGTTATGGTCTGGCAAAGCTCCTTTAATAACTCATTTCCAACGGGGCGTCACCAACGGACTTTGCTCAAATGCCTCTGGGCGTAATTGGATAGACCTAAAACTCCTAAAACCAATCAGAGATCGTCATGTGTAAAGCCATATGCTGCGTCCCAATTCGCCTATGTTACACTACGCCATATGTACTCTTTTTATGAAGAAAATGTATACTTTTGAATGTGTAGCAAAAAAGTAGGCAACTTTGGGACATACTACTTCGTCATCTTTATCGGACGGATCTGTCATGTGCATCCTGTCACATAAACTGCCCAGTCAATCATCGTGTCACAAGCCGCGTTTCCATTACAGATTTGCGCAAATGTTTTGCGCTATTACCTAAATATCGATAAAAAAATATTGCGAAATGACGGCGTTTCCATTAACCGATGTTATGCGACTAAAACGTCCTTTTTTCTCTCGCGATAAGTCATTCCAAAAATCACGGCAACGGACGTTGGTTTATATAATATCACAGCCACAGGATTAGACATTATTATTATTAATGGAAGGAGACGTGGCGTGTTATCCAAGCATTAATGGCAGGGAAAGACCCTTACTGCGAACGACACATAAAGCCTAAGGAGTTTCTGGGTGTTTCGTCCTCATTTCTGCTGCGAGGTTTTGATTGTGGCATTTCTTTGAGGTTTAGAATCCAGTATTCCTATAGGCTAATTATTGTTTCTTTTATTAATTACTTCTCGTACTTCTCTTTGGCTCTCAACGAAGGCGGTCGCATTTTCTTACCCTCCTCTCCCTTATCTCCCCTGCTTTGCTCCTCTCCTCTCGTCTCGTTTAGTCTATTGTACTTTGAAGAGACTCTCTCCACACTGCTCTCCAAACTAAGAAATTATGGATTTGATCAACTGGTCTCTCAACGCAATTGACACCATCTTCTCGAAGAGAAGCTTGGGTTCGGGAGAACCTGACTGCCCTGCCGGAACGTTCGCAGCTGGCTACACGATGGCTCGTGGGAGAGGTGGCGGGTCGTGTGTCTGGCGCCTCTTTCCGTGGAGGACATTGAAGATATCTACCTATTCGGAACCATGATAACAGGTTTTCTGCTGTTTGGATTAGGCATTGCCCTGGTTTATCAAGGAATTAAGAAGACGGTGACAGCTGTCCAAAGCCCCACAAGGCTGCCCGTCATGATTGAAGCAGTGGGCAGAGCTGTCAGCACTCAGACTGTGACTTTGGTGACTATGAACCAAAATATGGATAACATCATGGAGAAGCTCACAGCTTTGCAAAGGAAAATGGATCGTTTCGGAGACTAAGATGGACCAGGAGCTGTGTAAATTGGAATGCGGCCACTCGTCCCAAGACCAAACAACCCCAATCTTATCTGCTTTTCGGCCCCCCTTAACCAACACTGGCCTTGGCAGAGGCTGCTGCTGGAACAACAACTCCCCCGGATGAGCACTGCAGCAAAGACGCTCTTGCATTCCTGCCCAACTCCACATTGACACCTGCTGATTGTTGACTCTGTCTGGGACCTGATCAAGGTTGACTCCATGGCAACTGCTGTGTATCGCTATGACATCCTGCAGACTGAGGCACCTAGATTAGGATGTCAGGCGTAGCGACTCCCCAGGCCTACACATACACGAACACTTACATATATACAGATATGCAGTCACCCACCCCACCCCCCATCCCACGCCTTCAACGCTTTGTACCACCAGTCTGACAGGCGGGTCTGTGACCAGCGCCGAAATGGCTGCAGGACCGGATGGCTGCTTGCCTGTGCTGGGTTACCTGCACCCCCCACTCCCCTCCCCTGTTGCAAGTCTTGTGTGTTCATGTTGTGTACTGATTATGTGCTAATGTTGCTGAGGTTTTTTACTGTTCCCAAACTGTACTCCTTACAGGAGCATAGTCTGGGGGTTGCCTTTTTTTCTCCTCACCTCTCCTCATGTTATGCTGTATTTCTTTCCTCAATGACATTTCGCTGGTACTTGTGACTAGTGACAATAAAGGCTACTCTACTCTACTCTAATTTAATAAAGAACTCGGTCTCGTATTCCGTCCAAACGATCCATGTAGGCTACTTTTGTGTCCATTCGTTTTTCCTTTTTTAACCCGTAATTGAAAAACGAAAAATGAATTCGGTTGTTGTCTTTTTAAAACGAAAAGTTGAACACCAAAATTTTAATTTGAACTGGCTACACCAACTGCTGCGCAAAAAAGTAAATATCGACGAATTTTCAGATTTTTGTTTATGACTTTTAGCCCATTTATTAAACATTTGAAATATTCACAAATTAATATGTAAAACATGTCGATTTTTACTGGTTTTCTAAGGCCAAATTAGAACCTGGAATTGATGTTTTTCCCGCAGTGCTGAATGAGAAGGCTAAAATCACATCTCCATCTCCGCTGTTAAGCAGACGGATTACATAATCAGAAGGTATTAGCCTTCGATTCGAATTTGTTCGTTTTAAAGTGGACATTTCAAGCTTTAGCCTACATATTTGTTTCAGTTCTCGCGCTCCAGTTTACGGAGATCATGAAAGTGCGTCTGATTGTTTTATTTTATTTTACAAAAGCACGTTTTCTTGTTATTGTGAGTTTACACAAATAAAAGTAGTTGAGAATAATGTATTATTATTTTCTGTATGACCAGAAATGATAGAGTATTTTAAGTTGTTTCCACTGTTGATAGGAAAATGCAAGTGTTCGCGCTCGCGCCTCCGTGGCATGCAGTGCGCGCTCCACGCTCAGCTTTGTTCCTTTTTTGCATAAAAGCGTCTTCTAAATATAGCCTATTAAATGTTATAATAAAATAATATAAAATTATTATTATTTGCGTAGCTATACATGGACCTCAAACACACAGCGTCTTCTAAGTCAGGTGACTGTAAATGCGCAAAAACTGTTTCCATTGCAGTTTTGCGAAATATTCCTTTTTCGAATTGCCTGAAAAACCTCATGAGAGCGTAAAAACTTGTAATGGAAACGCGGCTACAGTTAAAATCCTCTATTAAATCTAATTTAATTTCCTACCGTTTCAGAGAGAAATGTAGTAGCACGTTCACCTGTGAGTGGGTCTTTCATGGAGACTGTCCTCATGTGTTTGCAATTTGAATATAATAATGCATTTAAAAGTTGGTGTGCAGCGCTTCACCAACGGACGTCAGAGTGGACGTCGCTCAAATGCCTCTAGGCGCAACTGGATAGGCTAGACCTAAAACCAATCAGAGCGATCGTCATTGTGTAAAGCCCGCCTCAACGTTTCTGATTGCCTTGATTTCTCGGCATGGGTAAATGGACTTGAATGAGCTCTTTGCCAGACTACTTGCAGAGCAAATCTAAATTTGCCGGAAGTTGTCTGGGTTTTCCCAGGCTACATCACCCAAGTTCTGATATTCAAAATGATTAATTGATATGTGTGGGAAGAGAGTTTTAAAGACAATCCTGAAGGAAAGGGAAGACGCAATATATTTCTCAATTATCTGTGATGCAACTCCAGACATTTCCCACACAGAGCAGAATATGATCAATGTGTCAATCACAAGCTATTAGTCTTAAAAAATACCTGGTAAAGTCATGAAGTAATCAAGGTAAATGTCTCGCACTTACGGGTTGAATGTCAATGAAAGCTTTGACTGTTTTTCTGCTCTTTTTGTAAGGCGGCAGTGGAAGTAAAACAAGTAACAGCTTAAGTGCAAGATTTCCCTTTGCATCTGTGGGAAAATAATTTGACATTTAAACACTATCAACACTATCACTGACATTTAAACACTATCAACAGTAGCTGAGTTGTCATTTAATAATAGCTAGTATAGTAATATAGTAAGACCACGATATCCCATAAAAGCGCAGATTGAAGTGTAAAGTTCTGCTGTCGATCTAATGATAATGAGCAAATGAAGAATCACAGACACATTTCCATAATGACCAACATAACCTATCAAGAGCAGCGGAAATGAAAAAATAGCGATGCTTGGAAAGTGATGTTTTCAGATAAAGGGCTCTATCTTGCACCAATCTTTGTACACTGACGCATGTATCATTCCTATTTTGCACCTGACGCACAGCACACTTTTCCTTCCACAGACTCACGTCGGTAAATTAGGGAATGAACTTGCGCTCCCGGGGGCGGTTCAGCGAAAAGAGGAGGCGTGTTCCGGCGCAAACGTTCCCTGGTGCTATTTTGCAGTTCCAGAAAACAATTCCGCCACTGACCAGGTAAAACCTAGTTTAAAGTCAGTGGTGTGTTGCGCATGTTATTCAGATGCTATTTTAAGGGCGCATGCTTGGCCATAATGTAGCGTGTGCACAACGTGCATACACTTTGCTTCTCTCATCTACACAGATGCAGCAGTTTCCTTTCGTGGTCACTACGAGTTACGTCTGTGACAACGAATGGGGTTTTGCTTAGAAAGCCTGTCATCTTCGAGTATATAAAATGAGCCAATGGCAATGAAATGCCATGGGTCTGTGGAATTTGCATAGCGTAACTCCGCCCCACCTCGTGGGTATATAAGGAAGTACACCGGCAACATGCAGATATGTTTTCGCTTCGGAGCCAAGTTATTCACGTTACTCCACAAGCCAATCTGAGTTTCATCTCTACTCTCTCCGAGACGAGCTTCACTCCAGGTGTTGGTGTGACAGCGAGTGAACATTCCCTGCTGATCTGTGCAGTAATTTGCCAGTGTTTGTGTGTTCATCTCCCTGGTCGCTTAAACACTCTGCAGCGATTTCTCCTTTCTAAAAGAGCATTGCACGCGGCACGTCTTTTTAAAGATGCCTCGCCCGTGCACTTCTGGTTGCGGTTGCATTGTGGCAGATTCTGATGGGCACAATGGCTGTCTTGCGTGTCTGGGCATTGATCACGCTAAGACAGCATTTGTGGATGAGTCATGTTCCCGCAATGGGAATGACCATCGCGCTGTTGCGGTCGAGACTCAATAACCTCATTAGAGGGAGAGTCCCCTCATCCACACCCTGATCTACGAGCTCCGCGAGAGCTGGTACTTCGGCGGGTGGCCAGGGTTTCCTAAGGGTGACGGTGTGAAACAAAGCGTCGACTCTTCCACACTCCACACCCCCCTCTCTCACAGCGCAACCCGAAGGCGCTCCGATTGAGCCCTGGTTCTCTTTCGGCACTCCAGATGATGACACAATGTCGATTGCTGCATCACAAGGTGGGTAGGAGTCATCGGGAGATGACAATTCGGCTGTGCGCTCGCGGCTGGACGATTGGTTTTTGGGTGCGGCCGCTGACCCCCATCAGCGTCCGACCCCAATGCCTTTCTTCTCGGACGAGCATGAGGAGATCACAAGGTCCTGGAAGGCCCCCCTATCTTCTAAGCAGCGCACCTGAGACAGGCTTCTCAGAGATGGCGATCAGTTCTTTTCAGGGGACAGTAGCAGGGCCGCTCCTTCCCCAGGTGGAAGACCGGGGGAGAATCATTTTTTTTCCTGACCCCGCTGTTCGTCCCATGATGAGCAGCACCCTATTTTGGTCAAAGAAAGAACTGACACACCCATCTCTGAGCACACAGTTCTCGGATGACAGTGCGTGCCACTCACGAGCCTTGCCACTCTCGTCCCCTCTGTTGCCAGACCCCTGCCAGAGCACACCCCGTGGAACACTGGTCCTTCCCTGGCCTCCTCTGGCAGGATGTGGCTAATGACCGTGCCCCCGCACCGGGCCGCTATGCCACCCACGCCTGAACCGGTCATTCCGCTTCACTGCACCACAGAGGGTACGTCTGTGGTTCGCATGACCCCGCTGGTACAGTTCCTGGGAGCCTGGCTGGAACCATCAGGCTCGGCTACCATCAGGCTCGCACAGGTTTGCTCAATGTCAAGACGCCAGTGTGCGTTTCTTCCCATTTGAGAGGTACACAACCATTAAGATGTAAAAACTAATTCTAATGAACCAAGAGCCAGAGAAAATATTAAAAACACTCAACCTGTCACATATAGTTAAGAAACAGACAGACAGGTAAACAGACAGACAGCACTGAAATATAATGTTAAGAGACGACAGCACTGTCAGGTTTCTCTGAGCTCAGACCAGCGTTTGCAGCATTATGACATTCATTCTGAGTCTGTGAGCAGGACATGATCAGAGATGGGCAGAATATTAATGAAATGTATTTAAGCTTTCCAAATCTTTGGACTGTGGATGGTATTAGATCATGCCAAAATGTTAGATCGGATGAATCTCCAAGTCAGAAATATCAGATATAGATTCGACCCCTGGACACTGAATCCCTGCCAGAAGATTTAAGTCTTCTATCAGCCTGAGACTTTGACTGGGAAAGTCAGGGAAGAGCAGAAGCAGGAGACGAAGCAATGATAATGTAAGATATTTGTAATTTGTAGTGATTCGTCAATTTAGCTCAAAGGAATTATTAATTAATTTATAGGGAATTCGAAAGAGTCACTTATTACAACCGAGCAAATGACTCGTTCGCGGTTCATTTGAACTGGCTGTAACTATCAACTCTGCAACGGATATAAATATCCGAACTATAGTGAAACACTATAGTTAGCAAGGTAATTAGATCAGAAGTTTAAGACATTAAATTTCGTAAGCACATAACACAAGTAATATTTCTCTTTAAAATACAAACAAGACTTTATTGATTATTCTAACACATACAACTAATATCTAACACAAACACACACATACACATTCATACGCGTTGCAGAAAGAAAGAGAGTAAGGAAAGATTAAGTTTTAAGAGTGAGTTTGAGAGTGAGATGATGTAATCCCAAGTTTCTATAATGCACTTATACGACATGACCTGGAACTAACCATCAATCATTAATTTAACCCTTCTTAGACAGGTTATTACATTTATATCAATACACCAGTTCAGCTTAAGAGTCTGGAGGTAGTACTTGCTTGTCTTTGCTTTGGGGATTCCCTTTGTCTGCGTAAAAGGGGTTTCCCGAGTTCGTTCGCTGACTGGTCTCCTCGTGCCTGATGTCTGGGGGCGGCCAGTCACGTGGTGTGCTGGCGGCTGGATCGAAAGTCTTTGTCTGAAGCTGGTGTTGTCGAATTGTGGAACGAAACTTTGCCGCAAAACTTAACTTAGAACCGAGACTCACACGGAAAAGAAAGGAAACTAAGAAAAGAAAGGAAATTGAGAGGAGAGTAGATGATGGCTTGAATGAAGTTGTTTAACCCATGTTCTTCAGATCTTGATTTGGGTTATTTCGTCTGCGCGTTTACATGGTTACTCGTCTGTCTAGATCTTCATCTCCCGCTGCATTTTTGGTTCTGCACCCTCTTGAGTGTGATAGCAGAGCGTTTCTTGAGAGCGAACACAAAGAAAGAGAGAGCTTTGTTTCGGGTCTAAGATTTTAAACTCAAAAGTTTGTCCCACCTCCTGAAGAGATCGGACCAATTAGACACTGGCTTTATTTGTCTCATCGTAAATCATGCATTATCTGGGATCTCCTTACTCTCTAAGCTCTAGCAGAGAGGACAGAGGCCACAGTTTAGACATTATTACTATTATAAGAATACAAAACATTTTACACAGATTTCATTCAAGCCATCTTTTGAATTAAGAACATACGGTCATGCTGACAGGAAGCACGACACACTTTCATTCAAGCATCTAACAGTTATAACAATTACATGAATTATATGAGATCTAAGCATATTAGACACACATTTATTGTAGACACAAAATAGAATCATGTCGTTGCATGATGTTTGATTTATAAGTCCATTGGAAATTGTTCTTGAATGATTTTATGTATAGTTATGGGTAAAATCTTAGTTCTCTGGTTTGAAGAGAAGCGAATTCTGGTATGTTCATTCAGAGGTCCTTAAGGTGGAGGGGGTCTGGAATGTTGTGGGGGTCCAGCAACTTCTGCTGTTATCTGGCTCATAAAAGTTCTTAGGTAGACTGGCTGGAGCCGGGATGGGTGATGGGGGGCTTGGAATGTTTAGTTCTGTGTGGAGTTACGTTTGAACAAATCACCTGGAAGATTCATTTGTGTTTGTTTCGCACTCAATCCTACAATGAGAGTTTATTGAATAATCTTAGTTGCGTACGTTTCAATGCTCAGACTTCATCTAGATGTTACACTTTGCCTGACCAGTGCAATTCCTACAAGTGTTATTATCAAGAGAAAAACAATGTAAAATGACTGCTTCACAACATCGTCCTGTGACTTTAAAACCTTGAAATGGAGACATTCTCTCATATCCAACTCATGAAGACAAACATCCCTTCAAACCACACAATCATGAGATTAAACAACAATAGCAAGGAAACAACAAGAGCAAGGAAATAAGTTAAAAAAGAGAAAAAAAACTATAGTTTAAAAAAACTATAAAAACAAAATAAAACAATTATAATTAAATAATTAAATGACAAAGATTTGTCAATTATGTAAATCCAATAAATCAAATGACAACTACATAAGTAACTAATGATTATAAATGATCATGAAATCAAGTATAAAAGGAAATAAAATAAAACAACACCAATGTCTGGTTGCTTAAAGTAAAACAAAGGTTGTTATTGAAACCCTTAGATACCCATCATATCTCCTCTTAATCATTTGAAAACACTGGATTACATAGACTGATTAAATGCAAGTGTAACCCTGACTTAATTTCAGGATTAATAATACGAATTGTATATAGTTTAAATCAATTATAACGTATAGTTATATGATTGTTAACTGAAATATAAAAAAAAAAAAATTTATTTAAAAATAAATAAATGTAGAAGAGGAATAATTCGAATAAGATGTATTATAGAATTGACCAATGAGAGAAGACTGAAAAACTCCGCCCTGCTGAGTCACTAGAAGCAGCGCGATCTAACGCTGAGAGGAGAGCAATAAGCTACAGCAAGTATTCTCTAAGAAAAGAAGGATATAGGTGTAAATTGTTGATTTTGTCTAGAAACGGTTTGGATTTCATGAAGAGACAGTTATGTTGAAAGAATCCAGTTAATTTTAAAAAGCTGTTGATTTTGAAATAAGCACAAGACAATTGTGATTACAAATGTTTATTGAAACTGTAAGATGTTTGTGTTATTTGTATGTGATTTTGCAATGTTAAAGTTTAATCGTTTAGTTAATTAGTCTCACACGGAGCTGTAGTTCACGTGGCTTTGACATGTGATACACGTGAGCCTGAAAAAAAGAGAGAAGTTAATGCAAAATTATTGTAAATATTGTATTATGAGAATAGTGATTGTAATATAAGGAAACTACTTACCTAATGAATATTGAACACAGATAAATATATATTGTGTTGCGATCTCTGGCTTTTTAATAGGTCAGGTCAGTTCATCGGAAAGTTCCGTTGATGGCGAGCCACCCAATCGAAAGCTAGGAGAAGAAAGAGGACAGCAGAGACATCAAGTTTGTTTTTCATTCTACTCTTCAGGAAGGATGTTTTTTTCCATTTTTCTGAATGGAACTGTGAATTAAGATGCATCGTTGGATTTGAGATAGGTGACTGAGCGAAATCTGATATCAGTGACTGATTGAACTGAACTGTGATTTGATTTCAAGGAGTTCTCCTTGAGAGGGTTATCTTATACACAGTGAATCTGGTGTTACTAGGGTTAATTCACTGTGACGGTAACAGGTGACTGTAAACCAGTGATAACTGATTATATTTGAAGAGTTTTTTTTATTTATTTTACATTGAAAAAATTTGATTTATTTGTTGTTTTTATTTTTCTATTGTTTCTTTTGAAAAGGCCTACTTTTATTTGGGGAAATTATTCAAAGTAAAGTACTTACCGCATTATTGGCTCCTGTGTTCTTCAGTGAATATCCACTACCTCCAGTAGCCGTTCCTGTGATTTTCTGGTGCGCAATTGGTCCGTTTATATATAAATATATAGCTCAAAGTGTAAATAATGTTAATGCTGTTTTGCTATTAGAGTCTGCTAACTAATACAGGCACTTAATTTTGAATTATATAATTTCTGTTACCCGCTACACAAGCAATGATCATGATCAAAACATACTCTGAAAAGCTTGCGTGATCAGGTCGTACTCTTCCTTCTACATGCTCTTCAACAGAACAGCTCTTCTCTGTCGTACCTCATACCAGCGTCAGTTGAGAGCGTGTGTCTGACGTTGGATGAAAGCCTTACGACAGTCGAGTGTCTCACAAAATAAACCAATGTGCAAGAGTCTGATGAGAAACACTCCTGAAACTGTAACTAATAAAGGTGTTTCAAATGATTCACAGTGGCCCCAATATTGATCTGAACCATGTGTCCCACTCAGAGGAGAAAAGACATGATCCGTACTGAGTTTAGCTAAATCATGCACTGATCTTCCAGTGTTGTCTGGGATATATGAACATGTAACAGTTGCATTTTCCTCCCTGGGAGGCTAACAGAATATCAAGAGCCATTCGCTTTAGTAAAACAAGCTTTCCTCATTACATGCACTTCTTCTGCAATGTCAGCAACAGAACTAATATAAGTGCAGTTTGCTGTGTCCTACAGGCCTCATGTAGTGCCTGTACTTCATTCTGTACATTGATCATATTTTCAGTTTCTGAGATTCAATTCTCGATCTGTGTCATGATTAAAAGATGTTTCACATAATCCTCTCCTCTGACATTACTCACATTGCCAGTAATAGAAGCCAAATAACATCCTTAAAATCCCTTACAAAGGAATAGATAAGCTTTGTTAACACAAGTGTGTGTCATTAGAACAACGAGTGTTTTGATTTCTCATTGTTAGCAGAGTTTTGTCACATCTGGAAAATTCACACATCTGGCTTAGACTTGCTCACTACATTCTTCCCTTCAAGGCACCAGGAAGAATTCACTTATTCCCTCCAGATTTCACATTTAGACAAACTGATATCTATAATCAGTACTGTTGTATGCAGTCAAATGCCATGAACTATAATGTTAATGAGAATAATTTCAGTAGTGACATACACTGCTCGTGAACAGCAGTTTGTTGTGCCAGGAATAATCAGCCACATTATAGACACATCTGTAAGCATTAGATTTTGTCAATGGTTCCAAATTGAGCATTTAGCACAAGTTTCACCCTGTAAGTCACTGTGAAAATCTATTTCTTTACCACTTCATACTCTCTGTTTTTAATTCTCCCTTTTACACTTTTGCCATTTGCCAAGGCACTCTAAAAAACTGCCCAGAGAATCATTGGTGCACCTCTTCCAAGCCTTGAGGGCATGTATTCCAGTAGGCTTCAGAGAAGAGCAGCAAGCATCAGGGCGGATCCTACACACCCTGGCTATATATATATATATATGGCTATATATATAATCTGGACTTGAATCATACTGTGTTTTTAAAGGTTTTTTTTATTTTTATTATTCTATTAATATTTATTAACTGTTGTTGATAGTGTCACGGTGTGACAAAAGAGGGCGGAACTAAAGTTCGCCGCAATTGTGTCCCCTCCGGTATAATAACAAGGAAACACTACCCCCCCGTGCAAGTGTATATCTGTTGCCCTGCCAACCGGGATGAGGAAATTGACACCAGGTGTGGGAAATTAATTTAGAGCCATGACGAAGCCATGTGGGCATTGAGAAGGATATAAAAAGCCAGTGAAGAGAGACTGTGGTGTGGTTCTCTCCCGTGAGAAGTCGTTCTATTTGAGTGTTGCAGAGAAGAATTGTGGTGTGCAAAGGGAAGTGCTGCTGGAGGGGACTCGAGGAGTGTGGAAGAGTTGTGAAAACACACCGTTTGCCTGGAAGGGAGAGAGATAAGTAATCGACCATCGTATCTCGTACCTGCATGTTTCAACACTGAATTTGAGGTGGATTGGAGTGCTTTGATTGTGCTATCTAAACGTCACTGAGTGAATTATACTGATTCATGTTCGATCTCTTACCCTCTTCCCCCGTGTTGGAACGGTGATGTGAATCCTGTCTATGTCTGTGGAGGAAAACCCTGAAACATCTTTTTCCCAACATTGAAGCTCGTTGCTTGTGGCACGGAGACCCCTGGGTGAGTGCTGGCCTTATCTGCACTTATTTTGAAGTGGATTGCAGTGCCTAAATTGACGTTTCCCCCCTCACGTTGCATGTTTGGAGTGAAATTGCCGTGTGTGTGTGGAAGATTTATTCTCTCTTGCCGTGCACTCCCCTCGTGCCATGCTGGTCTACTGTCAGTAACTGGAGCTTAATAATGTCGATCGGTTCCATCTGTTGAGGACTAGAAGGAACAGCATCTGTAAGTCAAACTAACCTCTCTGTTTTGAAGTAGTGGTTCTGACTGTCTTAGAAGAAGCTCCGCTCAGCCTGTTGACTTGGAGTCTGCTGCAGCCCTAAGCCCACCTGTACGGTGTGAAGTTATCTGCCCCCCCCTGCAACACACGTGAGAATTGTATACTGCTGTTGAAGTTGATTCTGTTTGTCTTCGTAGAAGCTCCACTCAGCCTGTTGATTTTGAGTCTGCTGCAGCCCTAAGCCCACCTGCACGGTGTGAAGTTATCTGTCCCCTGCAACACACGTGAGAACTGTATACTGCTGTCGAAGTTGATTCTGTCTGTCCAGGAGAAGCTCCGCTCAGCCTGCGACTTTGAGTCTGCTATAGCCCCCGGCCCATCTGTATGGTGTGAAGTTATCTGTTCCCGGCAACACACGTGAGAACTGTATACTGCTGTTGAAGTTGATTCTGTCTGTTCTAGAGAAGCTCCACTCAGCCTGCGACTTGAATCTGCTATAGCCCCAGGCCCATCTGCATGGTGTGAAGTTATCTGTCCCCTGCAACACACGAGAAGCTCCGCTCGGCCTGCGCCTTTGAGTCTGCTATAGCCCCCGGCCCATCTGCATGGTGTGGAGTCACCTGTCCCCGGCAACACACGTGAGGCCTATATACTGCTGTTGAAGCTGACTCTGTCTGTCCTAACTGTCTGTCCTAGAGAAGCTCCGTCCAGCCTGTTGACTCGAGTCTGCTGCAGCCCCAGAGTCCCAACTGTCTACTCACCTGTGGAAATTCACCTGTCCGTCGTAGGCCTCTGTGAACCTTGCATCAGTGTGGGAAGAGGACCAGCCCCGACTGTATCCCCACCTGTGGAAACTCACCTGTCCGTCGTTGGTCCCTGTGAACTCTGCATCGGTGTGAGAAGAGGAAGAGCCCTGACCATCTACTCACTGGTGGAAACTCACCTGCCCATCGCATCCCATTGTGAACCCTGCATCAGTGTGGGAAGAGGACCAGCCCTGACTGTATACTCACCTGTGGAAACTCACCTGTCCGTCATTGGTCCCTGTGAACTCTGCCTCGGTGTGAGAAGAGGAAGAGCCCTGACCATCTACTCACTGGTGGAAACTCACCTGCCCATCGCATCCCATTGTGAACCCTGCATCAGTGTGGGAAGAGGACCAGCCCTGACTGTATACTCACCTGTGGAAACTCACCTGTCCGTCGTTGGTCCCTGTGAACTCTGCCTCGGTGCGAGAAGAGGAAGAGCCCTGACCATCTACTCACTGGTGGAAACTCACCTGCCTACCGCATCCCATTGTGAACCCTACAGCGGCGTGGGAAGAGGAAGGGCCCCGACTGTCTACTCACCTGTGGAAACTCACCTGTCTGTCGTCGGTCCCTGTGAACCCTGCATCAGTGTGGGAAGAGGAACAGCCCCGACTGTCTACTCACCTGTGGAAACTCACCTGTCCGTCGTAGGTCCCTGCGGACCCTGCATCAGTGTGGGAAGAGGAACAGCCCCGACCGCATACTCATCTGTGGAAATCCATCGATCCATCACAGGCCATTGCGAACCTTGTACCGGCGTGGGAGTGGGCCCCGGAGACTGCTGCATTGCCTCGATTCCGGGGAAGAGGAAAGGAAGATTTTAGCTTAGGTTATTCAAATTACTTTTAACTTTAATAAAAAGAACTGTTATTCCCTTGAATTCTGTTTCCGTCTCGTCTCTGACATGTTCCTCAGGGTGGTCCTGGTTCAGGGGTGGGCGCAGTCCGGCTTGGCCCATCCCGACCTGTGACAATAGTGTCACTTTTTATTCCTTAGGCTGCTAACTGAGTGAGTGATTGTCATCTTAATTTCGTTGTGTAGAGATATGCAATGACAATATAAACTAAACTAAAACTCGAGAATTTAGAAAAAAATAAAAGCCTTTATTCATGGCTATAACATTTTTATGAACATTCATATATCCGCACAGCAAGTGTGTGTGAGGATCGCATGCCAAGGCCATGGAGAGGAGTGAGAGGAGTTAGTTTCAACCACAGAGGAATGTGAATGCAATCTAGCACAGTCTCCACTGATGCATATGTTGACTGAAGTATTCTCTTTAAGGAATGAGGATTGTGTAGCATGAGATATACATTCAATTTTAAACACGAACACGTTTCTCTACCTTGTAAAGATAATGTAAGTTACTTTGGTCAGCATATAAATGCCCAACCTTTGTGTACTGACGAATGAAGACCATCTCTCCAGTAAATTGTATTTCTCTGCTATGTCTCGACATATAATGATAAATAAGAGATCTCATGGCATCTCATGGTGTTCGCTTCTGTGATTCAGGGAGAAAAGCTTACAAGTCTAGATTAGTGCCAGTGTCAGACATTCAGTGTGAGACTCACGCTATTGACACAGTTTATCTCACACAACCATATTCTCACGCAGTGAAAATTCACAGAGCAAAGACACTGATTATAACAGACAAGACAGAGCAGACTACTGATATGAAAAAGTCTCAGCTTTCAAATTCTGTCAATTTAATAAATAATCTGTCAAACAATAAATATAGCTCTATAATTCTCACACCAAGCTAAACTCAAAAGTTGGCAGCCCCGCTAGAGCTAAGCAATAAGAAAACTGTATAAACGATGTGTCAGTGCTGTTTATTAAGTCTAGATCAATGTGAATGGATACATGACACTGTTAAATCTATATCTAGCAGTATTTTTATAAAGTAGTATTTACTAACCGTGAATAATGACGATGTGGTGTTGCTTTTTCCTCCACTGAACTTGAACTGTCTTGAGCAGAAGTTACTTTGAAACTCCTTTAAACATGCATTTTTATAAAGGACGGAGGTGGAGTTGTTTTCTTAAGAACTCAAACCTGTTAAAACAGAACTTTTTCAGAAAAAATTCTTTACACGGCTGGACTTGTGGCATTGCCTTCTAAGCTTTTCCAGGTTTTTTTTTTTTTTTTTTCAAAGGAGTTGTGACTTGTTTTTAAACCTTTAAAGATGATCTTCATGATTGATATCCACTGTTACAGCAGTGTCAGTTTGACAATGTCATTCTTCTCATTGGCATCTTCAGTCAGGGTGGCATTGGTGTAACCAGTGGCAGATCTCATGCTAAGGTTGTCATGTGGATGTGAGGAGATGAACCCAAATGCAGACAGAATGCAATATACACGGTTTATTGATACAACTAGACAGAATAAACAGGAAAACAACCCACGATGGGGCAAAACAGGACAGGGTGGCAAACTAAGGACTAGACTAAGGCTGTATTCACACCAGGAAAGTCCGATAGTTCACTTGCTTTGGTCCGGACCAAATAGGATGTTGATTTTTTTTGTTTGGTACGGTTCGCTTTCACACTGCTCTTTTTGCAAGTGAACCAAAATGTGTAAACAAAACCACACATGTGCTAAGGTCGTCCATTCATTGGACAGGAATTCTCAAGCAGGGAAAAGCAGGAAGTGCACAAACAGGATCAGCATGGAGATATTTCGTAATGTAATATTTATTTGACTGATTTGGTGTTATTCTCTACAAACGCAATATGAAGAAACTATGGTAGTATAGATAAAAGCCCGCCCGCACTTACAAATGATTGCTTGGGTCCTTACATGTGCTTCGTGAGGCATACTAGCTGGCACACACACACACAAGGTCTCTCACTCCCTCTCTCTGCCGTGCGCGCGCTCTTGCTCGCTCGCTTTAGACACCATTATGCCAAAACGTCCGTTTTGTTAAGTATCCTCATAAGAGCAGTCAAATAAAAAGGCGCAGTTTTCTGCAGTTGGGTTGGTTCATGTTCACACCGTAAACGAACCGTACCAGAGTTCGTTTGGAACCGTACCGAGACCACCTCTTCAGCTGGGTCTCGGTTCGATTGTTTGGTCCGCACCCGAGTTCGATTGCTGTATTCACACCTGCCCAAAAGGTCCACACCAAGGGGGGAAACAAACTAGAGTTTGAATACACCCTAAGACTAAGGGTGTATTCACACCTGCCTCGTTTGGTTCGATTGAATCGAACTCTAGTTCGTTTCCCCCCTTGGTGCGGACCTTTTGGGCAGGTGTGAATACAGCAATCAAACTCGGGTGCGGACCAAACAATCGAACCGAGACCCAGCTGAAGAGGTGGTCTCGGTACGGTTCCAAACGAACTCTGGTACGGTTCGTTTACGGTGTGAACATGAACCGACCCAATTGCAGAAAACTGAGCCTTTTATTTGACTGCTCTTATGAGGATACGGACATTTTGGCATAATGGTGTCAGCGAGTGAGCGAGCAAGAGCGCGCGCACGGCAGAGAGAGAGGGAGCGAGAGACCTTGCGTGCGTGTGCCAGCTAGTGTGCCTCACGAAGCGCATGTAAGGACCCAAGCAATCAATTGTCGGTGCGGGCGGGCTTTTATCTATACCATATAGTTTCTTCATATTGCGTTTGTAGAGAATAACACCAAATCAGTAAAATAACAAATATTACATTACGAAATATCTCCATGCTGAGCCTGTTTGTGCACTTCCTGCTTTTCCCTGCTTGAGAATTCCTGTCCAATGAATGGACGACCTTAGCACACGTGTGGTTTTGTTTACACATTTTGGTTCACTTGCAAAAAGAGCAGTGTGAAAGCGAACCGTACCAAACAAAAAAAATCAACATCCTATTTGGTCCGGACCAAAGCAAGTGAACTATCGGACTTTCCTGGTGTGAATACACCCTAAGACTATTCAGTTAACTGGACTAACAAATAAGATGTAACAATAACTCTAAACAAAGGTACTCACACAGAGTGTCTCAAAGAGATAAACACGCAAAGTTAGACAAGTTTAGACAATGAACCAACACAAGACAGCAAACATGACGGGATTAAAAACTAATGAGGGAAACAGGTGACAAGGGTAAAGCAATGATGACTAAATGAGGATAACAAGGGGGTGGGGCGAGGAATAAGACAACACAAGCACATGGCCCAGCAAAAGGCCATGTGTGTGAACATAAAACATGGGTCCGTCATGATCCTGCCTCAAGACCAGGACAAATCAAAGACTAGAAGGCAGAATCATGACAAAGGTGGCATCTGTCAACTGGGGAATCCTCTTTATTTTAGAGTTGAGCCACTCAACTCTTTATTATTACTTATAAAAATCAGTCTCACCTTATTTTTCAAAACCTTTGCGGGTTCAGACAAACACTTCCTGTTTAATCAGTGTTTCAGACAGCTCCATACATTAACAATAGAGCGGTTCATAGAGTTTTATTTTAAACTTGGACTTTAGTATAAAGAAAAATGTACAGTGCTTAGTTCAAGGAGTTCAGTAAAGTTATTCACAGATCCGAACTATACAACTATATCTGTATATATTACACATTATATACATATTAATGAACCAACATATTTCATTATTTATAGAGCCACTTCATTTTTTTCACAAAACACAGTTCATAAGCTGAAATATGTTCCTTCTTTCTCACACGCACACGCACACACACACACACACACACACTGAGCACTGCTGTTCAGTCGGCTCGTTTGAGGCCAAATACATTTTTTATTTTTTATACATTGTATTTTTTAAATATATAAAACAATTAATTTTATTTGGATGAATTTTTTGCCTTTTATCAGATTTACCAATTGTTATAATTTCTATTTGTGCTGGTCAATTATGAACAATAGGTCAAATTAAACTGCTTTTGAGAGAATTGTGAGGGCCGATCGAGTGTCTCCTCCACTGACAGATGTAATCTCACTCCAAACCTTTGATAAAACTTGAGTCCTGCTTTTATTTCTGACATACTCAAAGTACGTACTACTTCTGACATGAGGACCAGTGGTTTTGCATTGGTGGGTTTGTAGCCAGTCTCAAGCTGGTGTAGACATGGGGTGTTTCTCAATATGCGTTCTTCAGCGATCTTGCGTCCTTGTGTTCTCGTTTTACGTCATCATTAACCGTTGAAGTTCAGACCCAATTCTCAAGAACGCAAGTACAGAGGACGCATGAAAGAACCCGGATGTGTTCTTGATACCGAGGATGCATCGAATGCAGACTTGAGCTAGTACTCGCCTGGTGTCCCAGAAGTCATTGCGGCCGGTTCCGAGTTCGTTCTTCCAAGGAAGCTTGGCAAGACCGGTCTCCACGAGAACACAAGTCCGTTCTCTGCGTTCTTGGAATTGAGAAACAGCCATGCTGTTGGAACACTAAAGACACAATAATCTGATGTTGCGGAAATAAAAGACAAACGGGTCTTCCAGAGGTAAAGGTTTCAGCTTGCTTGAGGCTAATTCTTCACATTCATGAGCAATGCAAGCTCAGTTCAGCAGTGCAACACCTCCACTCCACCCCTGATCTTATCAGATGTTTAGGTGTTGGTGAGTCTTTTTGTACGAACCAAAGACAAAAACAAACCATTTTCAGACGCTTTATTGCTAGTTTTGGAAAGTATATGAAGTGGATGTGTGTATTTTTGTTGTTTTTGTTTTTTTTAAAGCTGCTGTCCGCCAATCATAAACACTCTCAGACTGTCAATCATTTTCACTGACATTGGATTGGTTGACATAGATATAGTATAAAGAGTATAAAGACAGGGTTGAATACATTGAAGACAGACAGAACAAAACTGCCGTCCTCAGACTGCACATTTCACATTTACATTTAGCAGATGCTTTTGTCCAAAGCAACTTACAATTTAGGACTAAATTAAGCGAGTCATCGTGAAGAGGCAAAAACAACGCATGAAGTGCTCAAAATACGAAGTTTAGGCATTATTCAGTGTAGCATAAGCCTGATGAGGGATTTTTTTTTTTTTTATGCGGTTAAGTGCTCACGGAAGAGAAGGGTTTTCAGCTGTCTTTTGAATGTTGTCAGGGATTCTGCATTCCGGATGAGGGTGGGGAGAGCGTTCCACCAGCATGGAACTGTGAATGAGAATGTTCTGGAAAGTGATTTTGTGGCTTTCTGTGATGGAACCACGAGACGTCGCTTGTTGACCGATCGTAGGCTTCTGGTAGGGATGTAGACTCGTAGGAGTGAGTGAAAGTAGGAGGGAGCTGAGCCTGTGACAGATCTGTAAGCAAGCGTCAATGCCTTGAACTTGATGCGAGCAGCGAGAGGTAGCCAGTGCAGAGAGATGACCAGAGGAGTGACGTGTGCCCTCTTGGGCTCGTTGAAGACGAGACGAGCTGCACCATTCTGGATCATTTGTTTAGTTACACGTGATGGAAGTCCAGCCAGAAGAGCATTGCAGTAGTCAAGCCTAGAGATGACTAGGGCCTGGACGAGGAGTTGTGTTGCATGCTCAGTTAGGAAAGGCCTGATGTTCCTGATGTTGTGCAGTGCAAACCTGCATGATCGGGTTGTCTTTGAAATGTGATATGTGAAGGTCAGCTGGTCATCAAACGTTACTCCAAGATTTCTGACCGACCTTGATGGGGTGATTGATGATGAATCTAGCTGGATAGTGAAGTCGTGTTGTAGAGATGGTTTGGCAGGGAGGACGAGAAGCTCAGTCTTTGCCAGGTTGAGCTGCAGGTGATGTTCCTTCATCCATGCCGAGATGTCCGCCAGACAGCTTGAGATCTGTGCACATTGAAGACAGACAAAACAAAACTGCCATCCTCAGACTGAAAACAATGAGCAAAAGTATTGTTTCAGATTAATAACTGCAACTGATAAACAAAAATGGGTTGGTCAACCAGGAATTCAACTTAATGTTTCTGGTAACCCACTTCCATCCTTCATTTTCATTATTTATTTAGATTTAGGAAATGGTAAGAAAGCCTAGTTCCCTCAGGTTCAGGCTCCTCAGCTGGTGCTGGAGAAAGATACAGTTAATCTGACATGTGTGAGTCTTTATTCATTCAGAATTATAAAATCTGATATCATGACAGAGTTTCAGTGCACTACAGAGTGGACGCTTTTGTGTGAGTGTCAGGCTCAGAATAAATATGGATCTCAGCTAGAGTTCTCAACGGGCCTGAAAATTACAACCCGACCCGACCCGGCCCGTGGCTTTTAAAGCCCGGAGCCGATGTAACCCGACACATCAACATGAATTATCTGCCCGAACCCGGCCCGCGGCCCGACGTCGCGTCGGATTTTTTTTCTCATACACGTATTATCATGACCAGCAGACGGGAATTCAAATCAACCTTTAATGTTCACGCCATTTAACAATACAAACAACTGAAACAATAAACTTTAAATATATAAATAGGCTGTAGTAGCGACGGTGAATTCACCTGAGGCAAGTTTACTTTTCACCAACTCCATCTTCTTCTCTCCAGGCTAAAGCGGCGTCAGGTCTGTCCCCGCCCCTCTCCATGATGCGTGTTGCACGCAGCAGCCAGACTTTCTTTACGGTGAACAGCAGCGATGATTAATAAATTTTTTTTTTTTTTTTCACTAAGGGGAAAAGATTAAGCCCGAGGGCCGACCCGACCCGAGTCATTTGATTATATTTTCGACCCGAACCCGCGGGTCCCGTCGGGTTTGTCGGGCCGACCCGACCCATTGAGAACTCTAATCTCAGCGTCTGTAGCTAAGTTTCCATCCACTTGTCAATCGAATTATCTGAAGTTCGGTAAAAAAAACTCATGTGAATAAAGCTGGTGAAAGTTTCCATCCAACAGCTTTAAAGCGAATAAAAACCTGTACGTAATTGTCACGGTGTGGGTTTTGTGTCTTGTTCCTTGTTCTTGTCTGTCATGTAATTCCCTGCTTGTCATGTGATCCTGCCATGTGTCTTGTCCCATGTTCAGCTGTTCCCCGTTATGTTGATTAGTCTTCCCAGGTGTTTCAGTTTAACCACGCCCCCTTGCTATCTTGTTTAGCTTGTGTTCCCTTGTATTTAAGCCCTGTGTTTTAGTTCAGTCCAGGGGCCTGTTTCAGAAAGGAGGTTAAGTGAAAACTCTGAGTATGTTAACCCTGAAATGAGGGAAACTCTGAGTTTTCTGTTTCAGAATGGGAGGTATGTTAAACCTGAGAAAGCAGAGTAAGTCAAGCCCGTTTCTGAAAGAGAGGTAACTTATACTCAGAGTCAGTTACCATGGTAACTTACTCTGTGAACCTAACCTGGTCGGGAGCAGGTTTTCTTCAGTAAACCCAGAGTTTCTTTCGGTCTCCTCCCCTTTTTAAAGAGGAAGTGGTGTTTAAACACCTCATTCATTCTTTCATTACATTTTTATTAATAAAATTAATCTTTTATTAATAAATAAAATATTGCTTTTTTTTTTTTTTAAATAAGATGAAGTCTATATAACTCCAACTGAAAACACAGTAGTAAATTAGAGTTGCATAATGTAGTTCTAAGCAAATTCTACAGAATTAAACTGTGGCATTTACTGGAAATCACTAAACTGTTCATCTGTGCAACAGAAGTTGATGGACCGTCCTCCTGCTGTTCTTCCACAGGGGGAGAGATAAGAATACCCGTTTATACTTAGATTTTAACTTAGATTCTATAGGCTACTCCACATAAAAATGTGAAAAAATCTGAATGTGTAGATTGTTTGATGTGTAGACACATAATGTTAACATGACCTCAGTAGGCCTCTCTGTGGCAGCAGAAACTCTTTATCCCCATGTGATGAGCATTTGGTTGAGTACACTTTATAACACTATTTGTCATAACTTCTGGTGTATTGAGTCGGCTACTTACACCTGCCTGGGGTTCTGTTGGGACAGGAGGCTCCAAAAGACAGATATTACCATCAGAATCTGTTGGGACCAACAAAAATCCTAACCCAAAGTAAAATAAATGGAAATATAAAAAAATAGCCTACAGTATATAAAAAATAACATATGTAAACCTCTTACATTTTATGAAGGCCCTTGGATCTTCGGGACTGGCTCTGAAGTCCGTCCAGGAATTCCCTCAGCTGTAAATGCTGCTGCACTGCTAGACACTGGATGCTTTAGTTATTTAATATGTCACATGTTTGTAAAGTCAGGTAGCCTATACCCATACTATGCCTCAAGCCTTACTTGACTGAATTATGTTTTTATATTTAATTTTCAGCTGCTGCCAATACCTGCAGGATTGCCCCTACATGAAAATTACAATTAGGTTGAATAACATACTGTTCTTCCAGTTTCACCTCTGATATTATAACAGTTGGGTAAGTTACTTGTATGACTAACTACAAATGACATCTTCAACAGTGTAATTAGATTCATGTAATAATGACTATCTTTAGAAATTATTGGTCTACTTATTTACTAAATCCCATGTCAACCTTGCATTAATTATTCTTGAATTGAAGTGTGTAGAGGGAGAAGGTTACATTAAAAATATAACTTTTAAAAATGTATGTTAAATAGCCTATACAGTATTGTTCTATAGTCTAATACAATCAGATTTAACTTTAAATTACAGAATAATTGAGAGTAATCCCTTTTATTAAATTACAGTATTTAGATTACTTGTTAATTAATTACACCCATCACTGTATAACAGTAATTAAAATGTGAAGAAATATGAAGACCTCTTTTTGTCTGGCGCTGTTGCCATGGTGACTCATAATATCTGTGCTCCATTGATAATGGCTTTTTTATAGTTGTGGTGCACGCGCTTAACTCAGAGTTGATTGAACTAATTTCAGCTGTTCTGTAACCAAAAACTCAGAGTTTCCCATCTCAGGGTAAGTCAACTCAGAGTTCAAGTTTTAACTCAGAGTTGGTTGAACCTCCTTATTGAAACAGGCCCCAGGTGAGTTCTTGATGTTGTAACGTTTGCTGTTGTCTCCTTGTTTCCGTCCTGAGTTCCCGGTTCCTGTTCTGAGTGTTCGTTTGTGTACCTAGTAGTGATGGGCAGATCAAGGCTTCGTGAAACAATGAAACAGTTGAAGCAAATGTGCCATATTGTGTCGAGGCTTCAAAACAATCTGACACCCGTCTCAACGGTGACACCTAGTGGTCACTTGCAGGTGTTGATCTGAAACAACCTTGACAAAGAGCCATTAATTATTTTTTTTTATTGTATTTTTTTAATATGTGAAGCTTTAAGTAACCTGTAGGCTCCTCATTGTGCATGTTATTTTGTGCATGTTATTTTGGATTTTTATTAAAAAATATTAATTTCTCTGCTGTGGAAGGACTTAGTGGATTTTTGGTGATATAGTGATATAGTAGGCTATCTCAAAATCAAACTTCTCTCACAAAAACCCACGAGGTCAATATGCGTTGATTTCACTTTTATACAGATGTGCGATTGTGTGGTCTGTTCCCGACCGTGTCAATCAAACGCTGATTCGGCGGACCACACCTGATGAAACACTCAGTGAAACACTTCGAGGCTTCGTTCCAATATTATCAATATTACCAACACGATGTCCAGCTTCTCAAACGCTTCCTAATTATTTTTTAATTTACCACGCCCACTCGCGCAAAAGATATTCACATGCAAATCTCCACATGGAACGCGATCGCCCTCATTACCTCAAAAACAAAACACTTCACTTCACTTTTCGTCGAGTTTGAAAGACGTGCCTGAGCTTACATTGGATTTACATCAGAAGAAGAAGAACGCGATTTGAAGACAAGAAAGATAAGGTAAGAAATTCTTACATATTAGTTTGCTATTGTTGCATAAATTTCACATTGCAGTTGAACTGTTGCTAGATGGTTAATATTATAATATTTAGACCCGTGTTTACTGTTACTGTGTTTGTGGATATCTGCTCAAACGTAGATATGTATATGGTAACCATAATGTTTTATATTTGAGCGCGATCGCGTTTGAATGTATCATATTTTGGATCGTGATCGCATTTGAATGTATCATATTTTGGATCGTGATCACGTTTGAATGTATCATATTTTGGATCGTGATCGCATTTGAATGTATCATATTTTGGATCGTGATCGCATTTGAATGTATCATATTTTGCAGCGCAATCACATTTGAATGTATCATATTTTGGATCATGATCGCATTTGAATGTATCATATTTTGGATCGTGATCGTATTTGAATGTATCATATTTTGGATCGCGATCGCGTTTGAAAAGCAAACAGCTTCATGTTTTCATGTCGTCATAACGAATGGAAACATTTGAAGTAACATGATAATCAATATATTTTTCTCTAGCTTAGTTGTTACTGAAATCTTTTGGAAGATTTATACTGTTATAGGTTTTTATTATTTTATCCAGCACTGCTCATAGCTTATGCCTACAAGGCACAACAAACCTGGTGTTCACTGTTCATTATATATTGTTGGAAACATTTGTGTGTGTGTGTGTGTATTCTGTGAATTTTAAAAAGCAATTTTAACCAGAAAAATCTAAAATGTATTCCCAAAATCGTGCAGGCCTTTCTCTTGATATCAGTATGTTCATTGGCACAAAGGTCTCTGTCTTTGGGTCATTGTTTTCAATAAGAGCTTTTTGGCACTTGTTGTGTATCTTTGGACGATGCTGTGTTGTAAATAAATCCAAACAATTTAAAAGCCATTATTTTTTAAATCTCCTCATTTACAGTATTGTGCAAGGTTGCTCAGAATGATAGGGGCCTGATAGCTCCTAATAGGGCCGTTAGGGGAGGGTCTTTGTCTTTCTCAGGTGTGAAAAGCAGACATATTAATGAGCTCTCGCATAAGGCTTTTTCACACAAAACACGTCGTACAATTTTTAAATCAATATATTGTCTTATCTGAATGAACAGTCAGGGTGATTTTCACATTGTTTTAGAGCAAATATTCTAGGATACGAGATACAATTTTCAAAAGTCTTGTGAAGAAATAATCAGTATGGGTTTCATGGGCTTATTTCAGTGAGAATTTTTTTTTGTATTTTCACAAACCACGCATAAATGTCATTATCTCAAAACTACAAACTTTTACATACATGCTGCTGATATATTATTGTAGCAGAGTCTGTGCTGAAAACAGTGTAATTAGACTTTAGCCATGAAAATGTCACAAGTAACAGAAATAACCAGAAATGTCAGAGCATATCAGAACACCTCCAGGGCCCAGAAAACAGCTCAGACCTCAGAGGGTTAAGATTGTGTTTATTTTACAAAATAATATATAACAACTGAACTTCAACACACACAAAAACAAATTTGTTCATGGCGTGAATCACATAGACAGAACTTCATGGACAACATCATCACTGACTCCTAAGAGAGAGAAAGAGAAGTGAATTACATAAGGAAAATTTAGTTGAAAATGTTCTACTCTCTAATTTTAAATTTCATATTTAAAAGATTTTACATATACAATACAAAAATAATTATATCAATCTTCATAACAATTAATGTTCATAATAATATTATTGCATACTGTTCAAAAATAAAAAAATTAAAAAAAAGATTTTGATGTTGTGGGAACAAAGGTTCTAGAAACACTCATGTCAATAAAGCCCATCTGAACTGAGGAAAAAAAATAATAGAGAGAGATGCAAGAAATCTGAATAGAAATAACATATTATACATATTATATGTGTTTCTTAAAAAACATTTTTAAGTAAATTTCATATAAATAAATAGACATAAATTAGGCCTAAGCCTACTTAACCAATTTATTTATTTATCTTTTGTCATACTATTGCCTACCCTGAGCTGTGTCCTTAAAAGCATTTCATATACAGTACACAGTAAATGACACAATCTAACACTTGGTATTTTAACAGTCAGTTATTATGATGGCCTCTCTGTTATGTCTGACTATTAAAATGTCATATGTCTCAACCAACTTTATAAAACCATGTCAATGAAGAAACGTAGCCTACTCAACATGTATTGTGGATAACGTTAAACAGACTGACTGCAGAGCACGTGACAGTGAAAACATTACGATTATTTTAACTGAATTAAAATGGAAAACAATGAGTAATTAACAAGCTTTCAGAACGAACATGCTACAGTTTATTGTGCTGTCAATAAGTCAACACAGGCTTATCATGCAACAGTTCCCTTAAATGAATGTGCTAACAATTCATTTTGCATTAGAGGCTAATATATGATGGCTATGCATTCAAGACTATTTATTTAGCAAATCCCCATCACGTTGGCTACGTTAACTTTCCAATGAAATGCATCACAATTGTTTTTAAAGTTAAACAAATAAAAATGTATTCGCATTTGATACTCACACTCTGATTGTCATCCATCTTCGCTGGTCCTCTAATTCGGTAGGTGGCGTGGTCACTAAAAACCTAGGGTCCTAGAAATGCGGTCCTAAAAGTGGGGTCCTGAAAATGCAGCCTCCAATTTTGCAGGCAGATGCTACTCCTTCGTTCGGGCGTAGTCACGTGACATGGGTGTTTTGAATCACGCTTCGGATCAGTGTTTCGAAGCATCTGCGCTTCGGGATCTCGCAAAGCTTCGGAACGACTGTTTCGCGTCAGCCATCCCTACGTGTACCCTGGATTACCTGTTTGTTTGTTTATTAAAGTGCTTGCGATTGGATTCACTCTCCGCTTCATTCCTGCCTGCATCGTTACAGAAGAACTCAACAACACTGAATCCAGCAGTATGTTTGCCAGTGTCTCTTCCCCAGCCACCGAGCGGGAGACAGGACAATCTTTTGAGGGGACCCGATTGGTCAAATTTCGCGGGACCCGTGGAGGCCGCAGTAGAGGAGGTGGTCGAGAGGAGTCCCGACACGACTCTCTACTCTGGCCCCTCTTCGACCCTGGGTTGGTGATGTCCAGCCCAGGGCCCCATTCGCCACGGGTTCCGTCCAGCACAGAGCCTGTTCCGGTGGTCCCGAGTCCGGTGGTCCCAGTTCCGGTGGCCCACGAAACGGAGGAGGAGAAGGAAGACTTCCTCCATGCCTGTTCCGGTGGTTCCTGATCCGGTGGTCCCGAGTCCGGTGGTCCCAGTTCCGGTGGTCCCGAGTCCGGTTGAAAAGGAGTAAGAGGATGCTTAGGTAGCTAGCTTGAAGCCAATGGGGTTGTCAGTAAGAACAAGTCCAGTCTAGTCACTCTGATGTTAAGGTCTTTATTTTCCTTCCAAATCAGGTATTGGATATGGGTGTGTATGTAGGGGTGTATGTGTGTGAGCGTGTCGTTTCTACAAGAACAGAAATACAATGTTTTAGTTCACAATAAACATAACATGGAATTCACAGGAAATAAAGTAATTTAAACAATACATGAAGCCATCTACTCATAATATAATCTCAAATACATATCTAAATAACTAAAGAACATGCCTAAGCACGAAATACAGCAAAACAACCACATTTAGGACAAACTTAAGAAATACAGAATAATAGTTAACCCTCTGGAGTCTGAGCGGTTTTCTGGGCCCTGGAGGTGTTCTGACATGCTCTGACATTTGTGCTTTTTTCAGTTATTTATAAACATGTTAATGGCAAAGGTGTAAATTCACTCTATATAGCACAAACAGGGCTACCAAAATATGTGATCACCATGCATGTATATTTTTGAATTTTTAAGAGAATAATGTTTATGTGTGGTTATTGAAAAAAGTAAAAATGAAAGTTGCTGAAATAAGACCACAAAACTCATAATAAATATGTGTCAATAAGACTTTTGATTAATGGATGTTGTCGCTTCGAGTTCTGGCTTCAAAATGATGTGAAAATAGTCTTGCTTTATCGTTCACATAAAACAATACATTGATTTAAATTGAGACATTTCCCTTCGTTTGCGCCCTTCGTTTACACGCAAACGGAGGATTCGCCAATGAAACCGATTCTTTTTATAAAACTCCGGCCAGAGTGGAGATTTTGAAAATCTTTGTTTGCCCGTTTGCATGTAAACTGAGATTTAGGCAGCGACGTCACAGAATGTGACTATTTTCGGGATTCTGATTGGCTAAGGTGGGCTTGAGCTTCTCGTTACACTGCCACCTACAGGTTTGGCATGCTCTTGACGGCATATACACTGGTTTGTGTGCACAATGTTATTTTTGAAAACGAAGAGGGGTGAAATGTACGTTTATGAAAATAGCCATCCACGTGTAAACGTAGCCTGAGCTACAATGCAAGGACAAAAGATATATTTAGAAGAAGACTTATATTGACCATTTAAGATTTTGCTTACATCTATTTTGTAAATATGTTTTGCTATTTTATTAAAAAGGTTACAATTACAACAATAATTACAATTTCAACAACATTTCAATACTCTTTCTTTGTAAAAAAAAAAAAAAAAATGATTATAGGCCTACATTTTATCTATGTATTCATTAGTTTGAATATAGCCAACATTGGAACAGCTAACATCTTAGTTGATGACTTTATTTTTGACAAAAATAGTATTATATATATATATATATATATATATATATATATATATATATATATATATATATATATATATAGATATATAGAAATTGCTAAACAAAAGCTTATTTGATGTGGCAGTATATTCTACAGTAAAAACTGTACCCAAATCTAGTCAACAAAATGTTGTCTTTCATATTTCGCCTGACTGTAACGTTTATTATGAAATATTAGGGCAAATAAATGTTAATTTGCAGTTTAATACGTTGCTTATACAAATAGCCTACATTTTATTTCAACATATTTCAGTCGATTTTTACTCATCTCAGTATAGCAATACAGTTTGCTAAAACATCATCATTCATTCACACATGCGATTTAAATTTAAACTGTCTTTTTGCGAGCTGTGGTAAACAGCGCGCATCTCTGCCGTTCATTCATTCACACAGAAACCCGATTCACGTGAGAAGGGAAAAAAACTTATTACAGTATTCCTCAGCTCGCTCCTCGATATACCCACACTTCTGAGGTACATTTTCCATTATTATTATTCCTCACAGCGCTGCGAGACGGTGTAAACAAGTAATGATCTGAATAAACTTGTGTTTTCTCGAGCTGATATGGGGGCGTTCACAGGGGATTGCCTAAGCCATTTGCGTTTGAATAGCGCGCGCTCTCCGTGGGCGTGTCACATTACATTTGAATTAGCAGTAATGAGCTAGACTGGAATCGCTCTCTTTTAATACAGATTTCACAAGATGAGAATATTTGTTTTTTATATAAATGACTTCATTTAAAAGGAGAGAATTCCAGCTTCATGCCTGTGTGTCTGTATCCCTGTTTGACTGAGTATTCGCTGAGTTACTGTTCATTTTCGGACGGGTTTCAGAATGGACTTCACTGGCAGAGAGAAGGCAGAACTCGCTTCATGTTTATTTTTCTTTATTTGGCAAAAAGCACAACACTTTGTTTTTATTGTGAGTATACACAAAAATAATATACATTTAACGGAATTGATTGATGTATGAAACTTGTTTGTAAAACCAAAGTCAAAAGAGTATTTCGGGTCTCAATTCAACTGATCAGGAAAAAAGCGAGCAGATCACGCCGGCGTGATTGCCGACCTCAGAGGGTTAAGTGTCAAACAAAAGCACTTATATGGTCAAATACACACACGCAGGGAAAAACAAAGGAGAAAGAACTCAGTCCTCTGCACAGTGCATCCATGTGCACCAGAATGAAGGTGCTGTGGGCACAGGTGCAATTTATAAAGCCTGATAGTGTCCTAATTGGCTTGAGATCAGGTCGGTGGAGCTAGAAGTTAATAGGAAAATTAACAAGCTAAGTGGGGTGTGGCACATGCTTGGCACCTTGAAGCTTGGACACACAGCTTTTCAACAGCCGCCCCCAAATTTGTATAGCAAATTTGATCAATCAGGGGAGATCAGGCAGGGCCGGAAGAGGAATGAGGCGGGCAACAGGCCTTGTATATGTCCTGTCCTTGACTTGGACATCAGGAACCCTACAACGGCCATCCTTGCTGGGATGAAGGGAGATGACCTTACCTACTGACCATTGGGATCTGGGAAGTTGAGGATCTAGTATTAGGACAACAGTGTTAGGTTGTAGGTTAGGATGATTTGTGTGCCACTTCTGTCTGGACTGGAGAGAGGGAAGATAATTTCTAAGGAAATGGGCCCAAAAATGATCAGAAAGGATCTGGCTGTGACGCCATTGACGGCGACTGTTCAGCTCAGAGTCTGGATATGTAACCAGAGGAAGGGAAGCATCATGCCGCCCCATCAGCAGCAAGTTAGGGGTCACCGGGTCAGGGTCAGCAACGTCAGAATACACATAGCCTATGGGTTTGGAATTTAAGATGCCTTCAATTTCAATCATTACTGTGCGTAATACCTCCTCACTGACAATTTGAGCACCTAGGGTAGTCTCCAGAGCGATTTTGATGGAGCGTATTTCACGCTCCCAGGTTCCACCAAAGTGAGGTGCATATGGATGATTGAATTTGAAGGAAATCCTCTGCTTAGCTAGAGCTTCCTGAAGGTCAGGGGTCAGGGATTGATAGGCATCTAGTAACTCTCTCTTACCGCCAATGAAGTTGGTACCTCTGTCAGAGAGTAGTTCAAATGGTTTACCTCTGCAAGCAATAAAGCGCCTGAGTGCCATCAGGAAGGAATCTGTATTTATGTGACTGAGTAGATCAAGATGCACACACCTAGTCGTCAGACATTTGAAAATTATTCACCACCTTTTTTCAGCTCGTCTGCCAATCTTTACTGTATAGGGCCCAAAACAATCCATCCCAGTGGAATAGAATGGAGGTGTGTTAAGGCGAAGGCGAGCGGGAGGGAGATCTGCCATTTGGGGAATAATAGGATGTGCTCGGAACTGTTGGCATTTCGGGCACCTGTGCTAATATTTTTTGACTGCCTCACGACCCCTCAGGATCCAGTACTGCCTCCTTAACTCAGCGAATAGCCTCTCTCGCCCAGGATGTTGTAAGTGGTCATCACAATCCTTAATTATAAGCGTTGTGATTGGATTGGCAGAGTCCAGGACTACTGGATGAATGGCATCAGGGGGTAGATCACTACTTCACCGTAACCTTCCGCCAACTCGAATGAGCCCTGATGCTGGGTCTAACTCTAGGGCAAGGGAGAGTAAACGGCTTGAAGGAAGAAGGGGCTTTTGGGTTTGAAGGCAGGCTAAATCATCCCTGAAGGAATCCACCTGGGCTTGTCTTAAGATGCCTGTCTCTGAATCACGGTAGTTTTCTGCTGATGGAGGCTTTGCTGCTCCATGAAGGGATGCAGCCATGCAGTCAAGGAGATCTTGGAGGGTGGCAAATTGACTGGGGTCAGGGATGGAGGGGTATGTACTGAGAGATACAGCACCACAGAAGCTGGGCTTACGGCACTCTTCAGCGTCATCAGATTGATCTATAACAGGGCTAGTGGGCCACAGTTCGGGGGATTGAAACATGAAGGCAGGTCCTTGGTTCCACCTGCAGGGCCTACTAAGTTCAGCAAGTAGCTTTCCTCTAGTTAGGTCGTCCGCTGGGTTGTTCATAGAATCCACATAACACCACTCCAGGCCTTTAGTGAGCTCCTGAATCTCAGCTACCCTGGTTCCAACGAAAACTTTGTAACGGCAAGAGTCAGAGGTGAGCCAATGGAGTACAGTGGTAGAGTCAGTCCACAGAATATCCTTTCTGATACGGAGGGTGAGCTTTGTTTGGAGGAGACTGAATAGCTGAGCTCCTATGAGGGCAGCACATAATTCAAGTCGTGGAATGAATAGTTGTTTTTTGGGAGCAACGCGGGACCTCGCCATGAGGAAGGACACATTCCCTTGCTGCTGACCATCTTCTGTGTGCATGTAGGCAACCGCACCATAGGACTTCTCTGATGCATCACAGAAGATGTGGAGATCTTGAGTGGCTAAGGAGGTATCTACTGAATGAGGTGTGAGGCAGCGAGGCAAAGTGATGGTGGAGAGGTTAGGGAGTTCATTTTCCCATGAAAGCCAGGCTTTTAAGAGATCATGAGGGAGATTAGGGTCATCCTATTCTCGTGCCTTTCCCCGTAAGTGCTGGACGATGATTTTGGCCCTTGTGGTGTAAGGGAGGATATAGCCAAGAGGATCATACTGGCTAGCAAGAACTCTGTAAATATGACGCATAGTTGGAGTGGTAGATTCAATGGCTCTGTGCCTGGCACAGCAAGGGCTTGAGGTTGTGCCAAAGGGAAGGACTTGCCATTCATACACAGTTGGGGGAGCTTTACAGTCCAGGTCACGCCAGAGGAATCGCAGGAGAGGTTTATCCTGGGGCAATAGGCGTGAAACATTGATTTAATGTCTCCACTGATTGCAATCTTGTGCTGCCTAAAACGGAGCAAAACTCCAAGGAGGGAAGGCCCGAGGATTGGTCCAGGAAGTAACTGTGAATTCAAACTAAGATTTCGGTAGGAGAAGGAACAATCAAACACAATGCGATCTTTACCATTGTGATGCACATTGTGGTGGGGTATGAACCAGGACTCAGGAGTATCTTCTATTTCAGAGGATGACAACTTCTTGACATACCCCGCATTAACTAATTTCTGGATCTCACCAGTATAGTTCTCTGCCTGTTGTGGATTTTGAAGGAGTCGCCTTTCACAGCTGCGGAGACGGGACATTACTGCCTCCTTGGGGGCCTTCAGAGGGGGCCAGGGGTCTACACGGAGGAGGGGTTCTGCATATCGTAGGACGCCGTCAACTGGTGTTCTGATAGTTTGGGTCTCAAGCTGGTGCATTGCCTCTTGATCCTGTTTGGACCGAACCACTGCTCTCATGCTTCTCTATGGTAACGCATCAATCTGCCATAGTTTCTGAACATTAAGGTGGATGTCATCAGGTGGGCATTTAAGGGAGATATAATGAGAACAAGTAGAAGGTAAGCTAGAAAGATCTCTTGCAGGACCCTGCAGTGTCCAGCCGAGCCGGGTCTTGATTGCTACAGGGGTTCCAGGAGGGCCTAATTTGACAGGCTGTGTTGGGATGATAAGGTGTGTATGATCAGCTCCTATAAGGAGAAGTGGCCTTACTCTATTAAAGGGATAGTTCACCCAAAAATGAAAATTCTGTCAGTAATTTGTAGCATATGGACAGGACTCATGATTACCTGTCATTATAAATTTTGGGAAAGCTTTTAGCTTTTAACCTGGTGAATATAATTCACTAATTGGAGCCGCCTGGTCTGTAAGAGACATCCTCCTGGGGTGTTTTATGACCCCCCCAGAAAGCAAAGAATAACACCAAATGGACCCCGAAGAGCTCCGAAAACCTTGGTCAAATTGCTTTCTGACACTTTCATGCCAGCATGAAATTTAACAGAACATGGCTAGGATCCTCACTGACAAGACCACAAAGATTGCTATCAAGCTTCCCCCCCTTTCCTGCAAACGAAGGCCCAGGTGGTCTGTCCACACACACACACACACACACACACACAAAGACACACACTCACCTACAAACACGTCCTTTGTATGTAATTTTAGAATAGAAACCAACTTCTAGTGTATGTACATCCCTATATGCTTGTGTGATTAGTTTTGCTTTATAATAGAGGTGTGACTTTCTAATGCATAGCCTTGAAGTATAAATGTTCTAGTTTAAGAATGTTCGCCGGCATCCTCGGGTAATCAGACCCCCCTCCCCACTTTCAAATCAAATCAAAGTTTATTTATAGAGCACCTTTTTAAAACAGCAGGTGTTCACCAAAGTGCTGTACATACAATATAAAATAAACAGTAAAACTGAAAAGAATAAAATAAAATAAATAAAAACACAATAAAAAAGCAATAAATACAATAATGGATTATAACACACACTTAAAAAGAACTCATAACAGGTAACTCTCATACTGTGTTATATGCAGAACTATACAAATATGTTTTTAACTGTACTTTAAAAACAGCAAGTGAGGGTGCCTGCCTAATGTACAAAGGTAAATTATTCCAGAGTTTCGGGGCCGCTACTGCAAAGGCGCGGTCACCTCTGCTCTTTAATCTTGCATTGGGGGAGACTAAAAGCAGTTGCCCAGCAGACCTAAGTGCTCTGGATGGAACATATGGCTGTAATAAATCTGAGAGGTATTTAGGAGCAGTGTTATTTAATGATTTAAAAACCAAAAGTAAAATCTTGAAATCAATTCTAAGACGAACTGGCAACCAGTGAAGGGAAGCTAGTATAGGTGTAATGTGGTCGTGTTTGCGTGTCCTTGTTAATAGACGTGCAGCCGCATTTTGTACCCTCTGCAAACGTGTTAGAGATGCCTCACCAATGCCTACATAGAGACTATTACAATAGTCCAGGCTGGATGATATAAAAGCATGGATGACCTTCTCAAAATCAGTAAAAGATACAAATGACTTGACTTTAGATAATTGCCTTAACTGATAAAAACACGATTTAACTACCAAATTAATCTGTTTATCTAGTTTAAAGTCACCGTCCATTAAAACACCTAAGTTTTTTACAACGGGCTTCACATATGACTTTAAGTCGCCAAGATCTACATCAGGGGTATTGATGGTACCACCAGGTCGAAACAAAATGATTTCAGTTTTATCTTCATTGAACTTTAAGAAATTGGAGGCCATCCAGGCTTTAATATCCTCAAGACATCTCAACAAAGGTGCTATAGAGTTTGCATTGTTTCGTTTCAAAGGCAGATAGAGTTGCGAGTCATCTGCATAACAGTGAAACGAGATGCCGTGTTTCCTAAATATGGACCCTAAAGGTAATATATATAAAGAAAATAAAATCGATCCAAGAATGGAACCCTGAGGGACTCCACATACAAGAGATGCAGTAGAGGACACAAATTCCCCAAGACGTACCGAGAAAGTTCTTTCACCCAGATAAGATCTAAACCATTGTAATGCAGCACCCTTTACACCAACACAATGCTCAAGACGAGAGATCAGTATATTGTGATCTAAGGTGTCAAAAGCAGCTGTAAGATCTAACAGCATAAGAACAGCATAGTTACCTTTGTCAGTGGCCAATAATAAATCATTATAAACTTTTAACAGGGCCGTTTCTGTGCTGTGAAGTGATTTAAAACCAGATTGATAAATTTCTTGCAAACCATGCAAGTCTAGAAAGGACAGTAATTGTTTAAAAACAACTTTTTCCAATATTTTAGAAAGAAACGGAAGTTTCGAAATGGGCCTAAAATTAGCAAGAACCGATGAATCCAGATTTGTTTTTTTCATCAATGGTTCCACTATTGCGTGTTTAAAATGTAGGGGTACAACTCCATGAATGAGACTACTGTTTACAATCAATAATATTGTAGGGCCAAGGGTTTCAAAAACCTTTTTTAGGAAATCTGGGGAAATAATGTCTGTGGGACAAACAGATGGATTCATTTTGCCAATGATGTCTTTCAAACAAGCAAGAGACACTGGCTCAAACTGATTAAAAACAAAGGAACATACAGAGAAAGAAGACGTATCAGCAGAAGGGTGAACAATATTAGCTCTGACAGTCACAATCTTATCATTAAAAAACTGCAAAAAGTTTTCACATGTTTCTTTGGAAAATTCCAAAGTCATTTGTTGAGATGTATGTAAAGCAGAATTAATAGTGTTGAACAGAACACGAGGTTTGTGAGAATTATTTGCGATGATATTTGAGAAATACTTTGACTTTTCCGTTTTTACAGCTTTTTGATATTTAAACAAGCTGTCTTTCAAGATCTCAGACGAAACCCGCAGCCTATCTTTTTTCCACTGGCGTTCCGCTCTCCTGCACTCGTGCCTAGCAGCACGGGTAATGTCATTTAGCCACGGTTCAGATTTTGGCTTAGCACGAATGGTCCTGAAAGGGGCAACAATGTCTAGTGCATTCTGACAAGAAGTATAAAACAATGATGTTAACTCATCAGTATTATAATGCTGAGTGGACACTGAGAAGGCCATGTTTGTGCTATTAAAAACATCAGTAAACCGTTCTGCAGTTAAAGAGTTAAATGAGCGACAGAGACGAGCAGGAGCAAATGGTTTAGGACTACAGAAACAAGAAATCTCGAATAACACAGGCATGTGGTCAGAAAAATTAGCATCACAAATATTAATATTGTTAACAGGTAGACCACACGATAAAACCAGGTCTAATGTGTGTCCGTGCTCATGTGTAGAGCTAGCCACAAACTGCATCAAGTTAAATGACTCCGTGAGATTTAAGAAGTCTTTAACCAATGGCTTGGAGGGGCAACAGATATGGATGTTAAAATCTCCAACAATTAAAACTCTGTCATACTTCGGCATGATTTCAGCCAGAAAATCGGAAAAGTCGTTTATGAAGTCTTTATGGTATTTGGGAGGACGATAAATCACAGCGCATAGCACTGGGTCAGGTTGATTCAGCTCAAATACAATCAGCTCAAAGCTTGAGTAGAAGTTGCACATCACACGCCGACAGTTTAACTTTTCCTTAAAAATAATCGCAATTCCTCCACCCCGTCTTTTAAGTCGTGGAGAGTTAAAAAAGTCACAGTTTGAGGGTAAAATCTCCGAAAAGGGGCTTAACTCACCCTCGTTCATCCAGGTTTCAGTCACGCACAGTAGATCCAAGTTATTTGAGGTATAAAAATCATTTAAGATAAATGTTTTGTTTACCAGCGACCTGGCATTTACCAGGGCAATCCTGGCCGGAGAAGGGTTATTTGCTATCCGGGGCTCACGATCCAACACCCGTAGACACGATGTGTTGACTCCACCTCTCCGAAAGCGGGGGGACACGGAACGGGGAGCCCTGGACTCCTTGTCGGCGTCGACCACCGGTACCAGCCAGGTGTAAACAGGATCCAAAGAACGCATGGAAATATAGTTGCAGTCGTCCATCTGATACTCCGCTAATGTTCTACGGAGATTGCAGGAAACTGCCAGACGGGATTTAATTTTTATCAGCAGGCCGCCACGTTTCCCTCGACGTTTATGTCGCCTTTTCTTCCGAGCAGGAAACGGCGTTCGGCAGAGATACGCAGGTACCTCATGCAGGTGAAATAAGGTTTTCGATCCACCAGAATTATAAATTATCATATTATCCATATTTGATCAGCAGTATCTGGCGATCATACACCAGTAGAGAGTCCACATTGTTAAAAGTAGTTAGTAAAAACAACACAAACACAGTTAAGGCTAGAGACAACAGACGGCCTGCCACACACACTGGCGCCATCTTGGAACAAAGCAGTTCAAAGGTGATCCTAAGACTTTGGTTAGGTTGATAAAGATTTTTATAACCCTAACGGAATGTCGACAACCTAGGAATCTCACTGAGATTCTGGCAGAGGAGCAAAATTAAAGTGTTCATCCTAGATATTTTATATGTATAATCATTGAAGAAATATGTAAACCTGAATGTAATTTCTATTTTCCACTATTGTTCTTCTCTGTGATGGGTTTTTGTATTCTTGTAAACCTTATAGGAATAATGTTTCAGATGTGCACACTGTTGCAATCATAGATATGCCATGTGGATCTTTTTAAAAGTCCACTTTTCATTCCCATTTGTAAATGTACATCACATTTTGGGTTAATCTTATTCCTAGATTGTTAATTGAACTCTTAATGCTTATTTTACAGAATAAGAAGTCATTTCTATGCCGTAGCTTTTAAACATACCAAATGTGGTCTTGAATTGAACCTCCATATACCCGTAGGAAAGATATGGGTACCAAATTATGATAAAATGTATTTTACTGCAGTTATAATTGTTTAACGTAGAAATGGCATGATCCTAAGACTGTCATAAAACATGCAAATCGAACTCCTGAGTGAGACAAAGAAAATTTCTCCCGCCTGGAATTTCGCGTTCCGATTGGCCCAAGCGCCAGGGAGGAGTAAAATTTCTGTACCCTAGAAAAGCGGTTACACTCCGCATTCAGTTTGTGTTCTGTATTTTTCTTTCATCTTGTTTTGTTCCTGCTTTTTCGACAGCGAGAAGATCCATATGGCTCCCTTTTTAGGGAGCATTCTCCGTTTCTCTCGTTTATTTTCTTAAGTCTTTTCTTTATTTTCGTCTTTGTTTAGACTCTACCATTCGTTCAGTGAAGCTTCAACTTTAAAGAGACTTAAATCTTCCGCGGCGTGCGCTCCTCTTCTTTAAAGACGTGCACGAGCACTGCGCCTAAGAGAATTCCATGGCTCAACGGCTCTTTAGGGAGTCCTCATCGCCGTTTTATTTTCTTTACTAAGTTTTATTTTCATATTCGTTTCTCCCTCCACAAAGGGAGATGAACTCTGAATCATTTTTCTGGCAACTTCACGTTCGGTGAACCTTTAAACTTCGCGCGAGTCTGCTCGCCCCAAAGACACGAGGAAATACGCCCAGCTCTTAAGGTGCTCTTCTTCTTCAGCAAATACAAAGAGAACCATACGCAAGTATTTTGATTTGTGATTTGATGAATCTGATTTCTTGTTGTCTCTCAAGGTTACTGCCTGTGATTTTGCCTAACTGTGATCGTTCTTTGATCGCACATGTTTAGTTTCACTTTCTCTCATCTCTCTCATTGTCAGAACTCTCTTTCATCCTCTCCCTCATTTTCGTTATTCGTTTAGTCTTGTATTTGTCTTTACTGTTTGTATTGTTATATACATACTCATGTAAATTGTAGAACTTGTATTCCTTAGTTCGATGTAGTATTAGTCCAATTATTAAAATTCTATATACTTGATTGATTCTGTCTGCCTGCTCATAACTAAAGTCAATGAGATGTTTTCGATCTTAATTGCTACAAAGCTGATTTGTTACTTTTAAGTAACCTAATCTTATAAGAACAGGAGAGTTGTTTTTATGGCCATAAAATAGCTTTCTTTGAATTATAAGAAAGAGATAATTTTTGTTGAGAAATTAAGTTAATCTTACGGCCGTTTTGCTGGACAAACAACCGTTCGATGATTATTCATTTCCATTAAGGGTTATCTCATAATCGATCTGATATAGGATTATTAGTATATGAATGATGAATTATAATTAGTTGTGATTGATTATTCAGATATACAAATCGATCTATTTTCAACTTCGAATAAATTAATGTAACTGTATTATGCAAAATATTAATCATATTCATGATTAATTATTAAAGTTCCCTATAAATCATTTGAGCTAATGTTAAATGTACTACTAATGCCAGTGCGGTTACAAATTACTCACCCTCATGTTGTTCCAACCGCGTAAGAACTTCGTTCATCTTCGGAACACAAATTAAGATATTTTTGATGAAATCTGAGAGCTGATCACTCCTCCGTAGGCTGCTAGGTGGCCCAAACTTGCTGGCCCAGAAAAGTTATTAAAGAGATCGTTATTATAGTCCAAGTGACTACAGTGGTTCAATCTTAACCCCCTGAGGTCGACGGTATCGCCGGCGATACCAGCTCTCTTTTTTTATCAGTGTAAAAGAAACTCATACTTTGATTTTTCATAGGAGTTTCGTACATCAATCGATTCTGTTAAATGTGTATTATTTTTGTGTACACTCACAATAAAAACAAAGTGTGGTGCTTTTCGCCAAATAAAGAAAAATAAACACGAAGCGAGTTCTGCCGTCTCTCTGTCAGTGTAGTCCATTCTGAAACGTGTCCGAAAATGATCTGTAACTCAGCGAATACTTCTCACACAGACACGTGAGATATGTTTTTATGAAGCCTGAAATCTCTTCTTTTAAATGAAGTAATTTATATAAAAAACAAATGTTTTCAACTCATGTAATCCGTTTGAAAGCAAGGAGAGGTACCGTTTTTCCTTCTCCCTTCATTATCTCTAAATGAGCTGTGTCCGCCCCGCCCCCGGCGCGATTCACATGGTAAATAGTTTAGGTGATCTAGTATGCATCGCACCCGCCCCCCGATCAATGCCATAAAAACACAGTTTCTTCATCAGACTTACTGATAGTTCATCGCGTTTTGAGTATGTCACGCTTCTCAGGTAAAGACGCCCTTCAGATGATTCTGGACAGCGAGGAAGAATGCATTATACCAGGTTGTTTCCTCAGAGGAAGATTGTAACTCAGACGACGAACGGCAGCATTTTGAAGAGCGAATTGATCCCGCCGAGGACACAATTTCGGAGTAAGTTTTACTTAAAAGTCTTTTGTCTTTTATTTTTCGTGTTCGCATTTATGAGGAAAAAACAATATTACGTGACAGTTCTCCATTATGGACGCGAGCGCTCTAAAAAAAGCACTAAAAGACTTTCAAACTTTCACAGAGACCTCAAAACAGAAAGTACAAATCCTTTCTTTAAAACAAATTTCGTTTTGTATTAATTGTATCTTAATTTTAATATTTTTTTCATTAACAAATTTCCTGGATTTAAAGTAAATATAGGCTAGCAATCACAACATAAGGTGCTTGAACTGGAGATCATCATGAACCAGACCGTAGCCTACTCGCCTCACATGTCTAAAAAATGTGAAATATATTTACAGAAAGCTGGTTCTAAACAAAACCATCCAAAACAAAAAACTATGTAGCCTAATAAATGTGCATTTCTCCGGTGCGTTCACTAGCCTACTGCGAAGATCGCGAGTCAATAGCCTATCGTCAACTTCATCTTTGCCAGAAGTTAAATTTAAATCGCGTGTGTGAATGAATGATGATGTTTTAGCAAACTGTATTGCTATACTGAGATGAGTAAAAATCGACTGAAATATGTTGAAATAAAATGTAGGCTATTTGTACAAGCAATGTATTAAACTGCAAATTAACAATATGCCCTAATATTTCATGAAAACAACGTTACAGTCAGGCGAAATATTAAAGACAACATCTTGTTGACTAGATTTGGGTACAGTTTTTACTGTAGAATATACTGCCACATCAAATAAGCTTTTGTTTAGCAATTTCTATATATAAAATACTATTTTTGTCAAAAATAAAGTCATCAACTAAGATGTTAGCTGTTCCAATGTTGACTATATTCAAACTAATGAATACATAGATAAAATGTAGGCCTATAATCATTTTTTTTTACAAAGAAAGAGTATGTTTTCTTTCCATAACCATTTACAATTTACCATTTAAATCCTAACCATTTACAATAACTGCCTTAGGTGTGAGTGATCTAATGTTTAGAAGACCTAGCTTTAAAAATTGTTTTTGTTTACTAATAGCAACATTTTCTGTTTTAATAACAATTAGATTTTTCCTAGATCCTGCAGTAGATTTATTATTTGATCTCACTAAACGAGGAATAGACACAGTTTCTATGCAATGTTCTACACTAGTATTTATATCAGTTAAATTGGTGCAGCAGAGACTATGATTTGGACTATTGCTTACTAGTCATTTAATGGTACTTAACATTTTGGAGATGTTATCCGATAGAAGATCCACTCCGAATCTGCTTGGGTGTAAGCCATCGGCACGGAAAAGCCTAGGACGCTCCCAAAACAGATTCCAATTATTTACAAAGAGCAATTTCTGCTCATTGCACCATGACATTAACCATTCATTTAGCGCGAATAGTCTACTAAACTTTTCATGTCCTAGTCGGTACGTGAGAAGCGGTCCTGACACAATAATCGTTGTTTCGGGCGATGTGCTGCGTACCGTATCGATCAGAATCTCGGGAACGCGAGCACGAGCAGCGATTTCAGAAACACGAGCACCAGGAAAGCAGTGACTATGCACCTTACTTTTACCTAACGTAGCGTGTACATGCCGAACGATGGAATCGCCGATGATCACAGCATCGCGTTCGGTTTCGCGAAGAGGGGAGAAGCGTTTTTGTGTGGATATCTCGAAAACCGGGAGGGGCGGAGAGAGTCTTGGTCTAGACCTGAGTCGCGTCTTCCGCTGCGGAACCATCCAGGCTTCGTGGTGGCATGTTGGAGCCGGAGTGAAAGAGACCATGGCTGATCGCACGGAGTAGACGAGGTCGGAGTCAGCGGGTTAGTAACGTTAATCACTGATTTGTGTGCATCGGCACGTGATGTTTCAAGAGCTAACCGCCGGTCTATCAGCTCGGCCTGTCTCACTAAAAGGTCGTGGATCTGTTTCTCAACAGCTTCCAGCTCAGACTGCACCGCGTGCAGCTCAAATGTATCTTCACCTGCACCAAGAGGTAGACTACTTATATCTGATATACGCGCCATGTTTGTTTGTAAGTGAGTGTGGAGAAGACGCGTTCAGCCGTGATCCACGGACGTAACCTATAAGAGTATCCAGCGTTGGGTCACTAAAAGGCTTGAGACGCGTCTGCTCAACAGTCCGCGTTGTAGGCTAACTATGAGGTTTGAGCAGTAGTGCTTCTCAGTGAGGAAAAGTAAAAAAATATTCGTTGTAAGTGAGTTTAAAGGGAAAAAAACTCCCTTAACATAATATTAAAATTAAGTTTTAATTAGTTATTTTAACATAATTTTACATTAAACATGTTTTATTGTATATTCTGTCACACCTTTTCTAGTGTTGACACTATTTTAATTAATAAAGCATTATAGATTAGTTGAATTATAGATGTAACAGTTTTATTAAAATGAATTTTTATTTATACATTTTTTATTTTATGAAACTAACGGTTTTCCAGGTGATGTTAATCAACTGTATTGTTTTGTTTGACTGAATAAAGACACTTCAACCCTCTAGCTGTACAGCACTGTATTTATTTTGTTGATTTATTAAAGTTGTAAATGTGTATTTTGTGTCTTTCTCTGCATTTAATAGCACCTGTTGGCAAACGGAGAGTGAATAAGCCACACTAATACAATCTCCAACACAGTTACAATCATTTACAAATACAGTACATTTTTATAATCCCACATCAAAAAGTATGTTTTACAAACTAAGAAACAGCTTAAGTTCAAAACATATCATCAAATATAAGCAATGGCTCATTGAGCCGCGAGGCAACCTCCTCTCTATCCAGAAAATGCTGTTAAAGGGGACACACGCATCAGTCATGCTGTAGGAATGTGCAAACGGCAGGAGGGACGTTTCTCTCATAGTTGGAGAAAACAACAGAGAGAATTTAACCTGCCAGAACATGATCTGATCACAGAGTGTTCAACACGATGAGGCTCTAAACAGCAAATGATGGGAAGGACACTGGAACAGCAGAGGGATCTGTCACCAATTCTCTCAGAGAACACGACATCTGCGGGACACTGATGTCCTCGAGTCAGTGAACAAGGCATTGAAGCCTCTTCAGGAGATTACAGATGAACCTCTGAATCCTCTGACCAAGCAATCGTTGAAGCAGAATCTAACAGACACTGTTCTTGTAGGGAATTCATAAGGCCAATGTTCCCCACTTTAGTAAAAGTATCTGTGTGTGCCTGGCACTAGCAATAATCACAGATTATTTGGCATTGCCACAAAATTCACATAAATATTCAATATTTAATTGGAAACGTTCAAGCAACTCCTTGTCAGGGTAAATTCTGTGTACAATTTTATAGGATACCTCTCTAATTTTATCTTTTCCAGTTAATATTTTCATATTTAGTAGACCAAAACTCTGCTGAACAAGGCAAATAGTTTGTTTTTAAAATATTTCTAATATATTTGTTACTGCATTTATCTATTAATATATTAATATCCCCAATAAGTATTGTATCACTACAAAAACTGATTTGACGATCAACATTTATAGGATAGAATCCAGGATTTCGTAATATTGATACAACTCTGCCAGGGATTGCATCAGAAATAATAGCATATTCTTTTGGCCTCACAGGAATCACACATTTTTTGAGAAATTCAGAATATGTTAAAAAGTAAACCTTGTTCATTAAGCAACTGTTTAACAGAAAGAATTCCATTTTCGTACCATGTCTGATTAAAGATTGACTTTTTTTGTACAAGATATCTTTGTTATTCCATATAAAGTATCGATGCGGTGAAAAGTTATGTTTATAGATGAATTGCCAAGCCAGCAGAGCCTGCTTATGAAAGCTTGCCAGTTTAACTGGGATATTTTCAACTGAGAAATTACATTTTAAAAGAAAATGAATGCCACACAAAGAGTTAAATATGTAATTTGGGAAAGCATTCCATACACTATCTTTATTTTTAATAAATTTGATTATCCATTTATCTTAAACACATTATTGAGATCTGTAAAATGTAAAACTTAAAGGCCACCAAAGTCTCTATTATGTTTTAGAATATCTTTCCGTAAATAGTGTATTTTCTTCCTCCAAATAAAATCATAAAGAATCTTATTTAATTCCCTGACAACATTATTAGGAACATTAGCTGACATAGATATATAAACAGACCTTGAGACCCCGTCTGCGTTTGAAAGTAGAATACATCCATGTAGGGACAGATCTCTCATATGCCACATATTGAATCTGTTTTTAATTTTCTCAAAAATAGGCTCAAAAAGTAACCGGCTTCTTTGAATCAAATCTTTACACACCATTATCCCAAGGTATGTGGTATTGTCTTTAATTGATATCCCACAATCCCACATATCTTTAAGAGAGAATAAAGTACTTATTCTTATTAATCTTTAATCCAGAGATTCCAAAAAATGTTCCAATACATTTATTAATATAAGAAATTATGGTCTTTTCCCAACAACTTCCACTCCAATATATATCAAAATGTTCCTTCACTTAAAAGAGCTTAATTATCATATAGAGACAATTAAATCCAATCTCAGTAATATGTAAATAGTATCACAGAGGGCAACCAACAAACATCTTGATTACAGGGACTTCAAATAGCTTGTCACCTTAAACATTTGACCATTCTGAAGATCAAAGATGTGACCACTACAGATAGATCTTATCACCTGAACCTTTTGCTGTTCTGATTTCACAGAACATCAAAGATGTGGGCACAGAGGAAAGATCCTCAATTTACATTTAAGACAGAGTTTCAGCCTCATGTTGAGAGGCAAGACGAATCTGTTATTCTTAAATTACACTTAAAAACAGAGCTTCATTTACATGTAGAGCGGGAAGACGAACGAAATAGAGGATAAATGTTTGAGCTGAGAGGATGAGATTCATTCTGTATGACTCCGCTGAATCTGAAGTGCTGTCTGTACTTTACTACTTTGCTGTAATAAACTTCATTTTTGAGATTTCCGACGTCCACATCATTTTTTCTTACATTAACTTCATCCAGTTTGTCCCTGTTTTTGACCAAAACTGTGTATCAATCATCCACTGCACTTGTTGTGGAAAAGGCTGTCTGGAAGTCAAGTGCACGTTTAAGCTCTGCAACACCCACATATCCTGCAAGCCTGTGCGGAGGACATGAATTTCTGCCTCCAGGTAACTGATGGTAAAATTAGCTTGAAGAAGACGCATCAATACTACAGCCAAGTGCAAACACAGATCTCTGTGACTGAGTCAAGGTTCTGTGCCTTTGTAGTGTGGACTGTGATGGACTGTGCTGTAGTTGATGGGGGTTTTTGGAGCATGTGTTTAGCTAAAGCACAGGAGCTCTTTCTGAAAGTGTGTCTGCTGGAGCTTGTGGCTCTCACCATTACACTAGGGCAGCCTCCACAACACCACATGTCCAGCCTTTAACAGGAGTCTGGCAGACATCTCGCACAGATCCCCCTATGACATCATCCAGGCCAAGGGAACGGGCTCTACAGAAGAAGAACAAACTCTGGTGCCTCTATAGAGGTCCTGAAGGACTGGATCAGTCATGGTAGCATGTGACAGTGAGAACTGTGTAGTTCAGCGGCTCCATCTCTGGTGTGTGGGGCTTAGTGAGGCACCTTCGACCAGCGGAACGTGGCTCTGTGCTTCTGAACACACACACACAGGCGGACGTGTTTAGGCACTGTTGTGTGTTGGTCGGTGTTGCGGCTGTAAGCAGTCCAACAAAGTGCTGCCGAGAGGGACTAAACACAGATTCACATATATAAACACACTCGAGATTGTATTGCAATGATTCGCTCCCAGGCTCACCGCCTCTCTGTCAAATATTAAAATATTATATATATAAATATTAAATATATAAAAATGTCATATTGTCTGTGTATCCTTATGAAAAAAATAACTTGTATTTTATATATTTTGAATATGTTCGTACTGTACATACTTTCAAATGAAATTTTATTAATTTGATTTAATATTTTTTATTTTGTACTTGTACTGCACTTCTGCACTTGTTCTTATTGTTTAATAATCCACGTTCTGTACACATGTTCTTATTGTGCGTTACGTCCCAGGTCTAGGGTCCAGGAGAATGACATAAATGAATTCGTCACACCTGCCTTCTTGTTTCTTTATTTTTATTATTTTGAAACACATAAACAAAAATATAAAGCACAAAATATCAAAAAGAAGCAAATTAAGTTCAGGGTTTGGTCAAAAGAAAAAGTTTAAACAAATAATACAGACACTAAACTGACTCCCTTACTCGCCAAAAACAAGAGAAAACAGAGAGAGAGAGAGAGAGAGAGAGAGAGAGAGAGAGAGAGAGAGATACACAACATGTCTCATCATAAATCAAGAGAGGAAACCCAAGGTCTAGCTAGGACTATGGAACAGGACCGGAGCACACAACGTTTAAAATAATTTATTATTGATAAATACCGACTAACGTTTCAACGCCCATGCATCTTCTTCAGAGTCAAACAGTCAATGGCAACGATGTACAGATTTTAAAGAATCAAAGTTCAAATCATTGGCCACAGGCCTAGATGGGGGTGGTACATAAATTAATCAATCATATACGAGCACTCAGGTGTAGACCAAAACGAAAAAAAAAAAAACGATCTGTTTCTCTGTTCAGCCCCCCCCCCCAAAAAAAAAACTTTTTTTTTTTTAAAAATAACTACAACACTATGGGATCAAATTCCCGCCAAATATATAGCGGTCGCGTATAAAAAAATAATAAGCGTGAATCAAAAATTTAAAAACACATGTAAAAATATATTGCACAAACTGAAAAAAAGAATGCAAAATGATCAGAATAGCAAACAACGTGGACACGGATCAAAATATAATAAGCGTGAATAAAGAAATAACAAGCATGAATAAAAACTTTAAACACATTAAAAGTTATTTTGCACAAAACTTAAACTTATGGTCATGCTTTGTTAAAAAGTATGGTTTTATTACTGTGTACTTTGTGCTTTCTTGCATTTTCTGCTCATATTTTACTCTTTTGTACGCTTGTGATGTTTTTCTCTTCGCTCTTCTTTCTATGTTCTGCGCTTGCTCTTCCAAATGTTGCAGTTCGAGTTTCATGTAAATTAGGGCGGGCTTAAGCGTCACCATTGGTCCACTAGTTCTAGATTGACAGATACTCCTCTAGGCAATCAATCGAAGAGGGGAGATGACGTCACACTAATGCGACTCGTGGTACAAGCTGTTTATGTTTGTACAATTTCTTCAATTCCATTATAATATACTAAAATGTTATTTTTCTAATACTTTTATATACTGTTCAATTTCTTATTTGTGCTTTGATATGTGCATTTATTAAATTAATTATTTTCGCTTGGCATACCAGCGTGATTACGTCACCGCACACTTCAGTGGGTGGTGCGCGCCCGTGATGCACTTCATTCTGAGTAAATATAACAACAAAGAAGCACTGCTGCACTCTCTTTTATTTCATTTTTCTTTAATCATTATACTCCTTTTCAGGACTGCTACACTTACAGGGAAGACGGCAGTTCAATTTAACTTTACAAAGACTTTCAAGCAGTAAAGCTATCTGAACTCTGGACATAAATAATTAAATTCATTTTTTTTGAGATACATGAGAATGTTAATGTGCACACTGGTAATTGGTGTTAAACAATATTACTTGGCTCATGATGTCAATATGTTAAGGCTGCTGTAAGCGAAACATCCTGCAATTATAAAAACACTACAATTCGTCACAAAAACTAAGTTAAAAACGGCCATTGTCTGAAGACTTTAGGACTTTGACCTGTCGCCGCTACGCATTGCCTACCTTTTTTTTATTAACCTCGCCAAATTTGACAAGATTATTGAAAATGATTGTGTTACAGAGAAGATATAGAGAAACCAGTTGAATTTAATACAGTGATTTATTACAAACTTACTGTGTTTACTTACATAGCTACATAATTGCATATTACTTTAGAATTAATGTTTTAAATATAGCTTAAAATTTGAATACAGCAACATCTCCATCAGCGATAGGTAACGTTGTTTCTGGAGTGCCGCTGTCCTGCAGAGTTTAGCGTCAACTCCGATTAAAAACCTCACCTGTCTTAAATATCCTAAAGACAATGATTAGCTGGTTCAGGTGTGTTTGATTAGGGTTGAAGGAGCTAAACTCTGCACCCAGGACCGACATTACACATCCTTGTTATTGATTAAATATGAAAGTAAAACGGCCAGTAGGTGGTGGCAAGTTACTGCTCGGAGAAGATCGACGCTCGCGGTGCCAGGTCCAGTGCATTACAGGTGAATGATGGATCATCAGACAGGCATAACTGTAACAGGTCGTTGTTAGGATGACGAATTTAACTATACCATATTGCCAGGTATACGTATACCGGCAACAGTTTGAGTTGCAGGCACACATGCAGTTTAAAGGTGTCCTGTTGATGGTCGTCTTCCTCTGTATAACAAGTAAGCATCAGTAGCCACGAGTCGCATTGGTGTGACGTCAACTCCCCTCTTCGATTGATTGGCTAGAGGAGTATCTGTCAATCTAGAACTAGTGGACCAATGGTGATGCTTAAGCCCGCCCTAATTTACATGAAACTCGAACTGCAACATTTGGAAGAGCAAGCGCAGAACATAGAAAGAAGAGCGAAGAGAAAAACATCACAAGCGTACAAAAGAGTAAAATATGAGCAGAAAATGCAAGAAAGCACAAAGTACACAGTAATAAAACCATACTTTTTAACAAAGCATGACCATAAGTTTAAGTTTTGTGCAAAATAACTTTTAATGTGTTTAAAGTTTTTATTCATGCTTGTTATTTCTTTATTCACGCTTATTATATTTTGATCCGTGACCACGTTGTTTGCTATTCTGATCATTTTGCATTCTTTTTTTCAGTTTGTGCAATATATTTTTACATGTGTTTTTAAATTTTTGATTCACGCTTATTATTTTTTTATACGCGACCGCTATATATTTGGCGGGAATTTGATCCCATACAACACCTTCAGAAAAAAAAAAAGAAGTACACATATAAATGTACAAATATATACATACACACTGTGTTGAGAGTGAAAATCCAGAACGTCTCTTTGTAGTAGGGATTTTACTAGGCTGAAGCGCAAGTGATGTACATCAATTTCATCTTGCACTATATATTGTTACTGTGAATTTTTATCTAAACAACTGCAATAATATATTCCACAAACTTCTAACAGCAATATGAGCAGCAGTCTTCAACAGTAACAATAGCAATAATAATAGTTCAGCTTTCCTGTTACATTATGGTTTCATAACAACACTGGGGCACATATTTTTAAATTTTAAAAAAAAATTCCCATGTTTTTTCCTTCGCAGGGAACCACCAGCCCACATCTGTCCAGCGCTGTCCCTGGTGTGGAACCCACGGTCCGCCAGCACCAAGTACTCCAGCACTCCAGGGAGCAGATGATGAAGAACACCACAGTCCTCTGTTAACTGGTTTGTCACTCACGCGACCACCCCACCCTTTTGAAATGAAAGATGTTGCTCCCTGTGGTGTAATACCGATAAGGTATTTCAGTGTGTGTTTGTGCCCTAGCTTTAAAGGAGACATATCATGCTTTTAAATTGTTCCTTTTTACATATAAATCATACATTTGTAGTCTATATAAAGCGGAACTGCAATGCTTGGGTCTGAATTCCTCATTATTATAGCTCCACGGGCCCCTTTTCTACCCCTTTTCTGATGTGCGTCTGAGAGCAACTCGTTTTGGTGCGGTCTCTTTAAATACAATTGAGACACTTCATACCCCGCCCCCTCTCCAGGATGCAGAGGTGACACTCGGTTCAACTCCACCCCGTTCGGCCATTTTTGTAGTCTGATAGCAGAGATACGATTATCTAGCGGCACAGAAACTTTTTATTCACACGTTATTAACAAAATGTCAACAACGGAAGACTTGTCCAGCCAGCCTTACATGTTCGAGCCAGACTCGGAGCCGGAGCGAGATGAAAATGAAGATGACGAACCTGCAGAACAACGTCTTCATATGGATGTATCGCAATGGTGTGTTACTGTATTTACACATGAAACTTTGGTCTTCCGACCTTTTACCACCGTGTCGATTTATTTTGATTAATATGTGCGAGGGAGAGAGAGCAGGACAGCGTCTAGTTTGGAGACGGTGATGTCTTGTTTACACTTTCGCCTGGCTCCGAAGAGAGAGAGTGAGCGCGCGCGAGACCGGGTCTCTCTCTCTGCTCGTTCTTTCAGTTAAACATGCGCCCTGTCACAAGCGCAGCAGTTCATCTACATTAGACGGTGTAATGAAGCATGTGGGTTACTACATCCAACTACCGAACATTTTAACTTACCCTCTCGTAACTTCTGCATCTTTTAGCTTGGACTACAAAATGACAGCTATAAACAATAATGGCGGATTGCTCGAAGTGTTGGGCTGGAAGTCAATGTCCTTATTTGGCCGTTCCGCTGCAAATACTGTGACCTAAACGTTCAAAAAACGTCATAGATAACAGAAAAATCTGAACAGGTTGAAAAATAAGGCCAAAACAGAATATAAAGATATCAACGAAGCACCTGAAGAGAATAATTTCATCTTTTCTGTACTTCTAAACACTCCAAATATACAACAAAATGCATTTAAGGGCTAAAAAAGTGTGTTTAGCATGATATGTCCCCTTTAAGATGCCCTCTCAATGCCAATCTGGAAACAGTCTACGATAACTGCTGCACGATCCCCAAAAGCCTCCACAGACTGATGTGGTACCTCGCAGACAATGCCTCTCTGGCCAGTGCACCTCAAATGTGAAAACATCACTTCTATGGTGTCTCTGAAAACGTTATAGCTAGGAATTATAGCTGAACAGCATAACTTTAGTAGTTAACTGCTAAATTAATACATTCAGTAACTCTGGCAGCTGAAAATCTGTTGACCATGTCATAATAATATCAGTTATCAGTTAGCCAAACTGCTAGCGATGCTAGCGGAGTTAACTACAAAGCAAAGCAAAAAGACCACAGCTCTGATAATAATACCTTACCTTTGTGGAAATGCTGTGAGCAAACAAGCATGTTTTCTGTAATATGACTGTGAGAGGAGACTGGCCAGCACTCAGTGTCAGGTGCAGGGGCTAGTTCATCACTAAGAGCGCATAAAGGGTTCTGACAGCAACAGGTGGAGGTTTTCCTTCAGTTCTGGCGTGTGTGTGTCGTGCTCAACGTGCAGCCGCTGTACCCTTTCATACAGGTGTGTTTTTAGCTGTGTGGGTTGTTTGCGTGGAGTGACTCCAATTCCATCTTTATGGTATATCTCCCAAGGTTTTGTTTTTCTCCATTAGGAGTTTTTAGGACACCATGGCCCCATTTACACTGTATGGTTCAAGTGACCCAATTCCGATTTTTTCCTCTCATGTGGCACAGATCGGATATGACCAGTGAACGTGTAAGCAGGAAAAAAACGCATGGATTCCGATTTTCTCAGATCGGATTCAGGCCTCATTCATATGTGGTAATAAATCGGATATGAATCGGATACGTGCATTTGCGTGTGCCATGTAAGCAGACAAATCGGATATTCCCCAGTAAATGCGAGTCGTCCGTCATTAAAAAAGGGACGTCAACTCAGGTGGACATCACCAACTGCGATCACATGACTTTTTAATGGTGCGATGGAGGACGAAGGCTCAACACAGTGGAGTATTTTTTTCTCCGCCTTACGAGAGTAATGTTTTGCTGATTTTTGAAAATAGTGCGGAAAGCAAAACACTGCATAATTAGAGATGCGCAGATAAGCTCTAACGTCACCCGAATCCGCAGCCAAAAACAAATCATCCACACGCACCAATAATTTTCTCTGATTTAAGTATCCGTGCCCGATGGTCAAATTATGTATTCGTAATTTCGTATGTGTTGTTACGCGTGAGGATAGATGATCGTCACCTTCAACAGCGGACTCGACGGTTGATGCCCCATAAGAAATTTTACCATGGTATTTGTACCATGGTACAAATACCATGGTACTAGTACCCCGGTATTTTTGACAGTACCATGGTACATGTACCATGGTATATTGATGGTACCATGGTACACATATGATATGCACCATGGTACATAAACCATGGTATTTTTAATAGTACAATGGGACGTGTACCATGGTATGTACCATGGTATTTGTACCATACCTACAACTGTCAAATGTACATGAATTTAAATATTTAGCTCAGGCAAATAAAAAGACAGTAAACTAAAAAATATTTTTCTCATTTTATTTGATTTTTTCCATAGATTTAGCATGATTGTCTTTTTATGATCTTGGCCGCATTTGACAACTTCTGGCGAATGAATCCCTCAATTTCAGCATCCGACTTTTCTGGGAAGACAGATTTAACTTCACCTAAAGAGAGAAAAGAAGGGAAGAAAAGGAAAGGAGAACAGACACGTTACAGATAGATACATTGACATTAAGTACAAACAGGTACATATACATACATACACAGATATTACAGATACAATGACAAACTATTGAGAGTGAAAGAGTAACAGTAAGGGCAACACATACCCACGCCTGCTTTGCAAAATACCTGGTTACCTTAATTTCTTAAGTCTGTATGGCTCACTCAATGTTTTCTAATGTTTTCTAATGTTGTGAAATGATACAACACTACACTACACAGTGCGGCAGGCATTTGTCACTCTTTACGGATGGTACATTACTGACTGTCAAGAAAAAAATACTTACCAACAATCTTTTTAACATCTTCACTGGGGAGTGATGGTCGTGTCTCCCCCTTGCATGATGACCCAAGCCCAGTCACACTGTGAGATGCCATGAATGCAGTGGTGTACAGGCCATGCATCAGATCGTTTGTATATTTGGCTGCTGTGACCTTGTTGCAGCGGTCCCTGATTGCCTGTGGAATATCCTAAGAACATAAATTGGTATCACATTGGGTCATATTACCAAAAGCTTGTTATGAAATAGTCGTGTTGGGGTTCAAAGGGGACAACTAAAATAATTTTGTTATCTTCCTATTTATCTCAGATTTCTATTTGCAGAAGTTCCCTGGTCCCACTTTATAGTATACTTCTGTTAATAGTGAATATAACTTACCAGACAGACAGAACGGTCATCCACAGGCAGCTGTGTTCTGGAAGACTGCATACAGCATTTAAAGCACAGAAGAATGTATGTTAGCCTACTCACAAGAAACCAACAAGAAGACAGACAGACAAAACAGTAGGGCTGTAATCAACAAAAGAAAATCTTGGTCGACTGAAGTCCTGAAATTTCTGACAGCGTTGCATCACGTGCACCTGCGCAATATCATATCAAATATAAATTTGCATTTGACTTTTTCCCGTTAAATGCTCTGACAATTAAATAAATAGTATACAGTGTGTGATTCAAAACATAGCTAGGCCTAACTATCAATTATTGTGCCAAGGTACTTGTATTCTTGTACTATCTCAATAGGTCGGCCATCAATGATAGTGAGGGGAAGAGGGGCTCTGTTTCCTAAAATCAATAATTAATTCGTTAGTTTTGGATTTCCTACCTGTATTTCCTACTTCTCCGGCAGCAGCTTTCTTCAGAAATGTTGAAGTCGTGGAGCTTTCCCTCTGTTATGGGTTATTTTATTGCTGCTGAAATCACAGAACATTTTTTTTTATCAATATTTGTTTACCACTGAGCTAGTTTCAACCAGGTTTCAACCAATTCCTCACTAAATGTAAGTGACGTCACCGATTACATACGTTATGTTTAAAGTTACTTTGTGTAAAATAAATGAGCTCACTTCCAAGGAAAACATATACACATAAGAGGTGATTAAAAGCCCAAACTTTCATAAACAAAAGCTCAACCGAGTTAACGTTAACTTAACGTTAAGTTTACCTCTTCTGAAAACGGTTGAGATGCTAACGGACTTTTCCCGAAGACACAAAACCATGTCTATAAAAGTAAATATTCAACAGAAGCGTATCAATTACTGTACAAGTAAGAGAAGTGTCAAGAACAGTTGTGTGTATTATTCTTGTGATTTTAGAGACTAATATCACCTGAAAGTAGTGAAAACAACAGCGAGAGAGGGAGTTTTCCTGCTTACCAGTCACAGTGGTCCAGCGCCGTTTCCATGGCAACTCTGCGCCGCGGCCGCTCCAGTGTTTGAAAGCGACATGAAAGTTCAAAGTTCACGCGCACGGCCATTGATTAAACCACGTCAAAATCATGCAGCATTTACAAACATCTAGAATTAGAACATTACTTAAATAAAAATCTCATTAATATTAAATTATGAATTTAAAACTGATTTTGGAGATCTATGACTCGTTCATTAATTAATTAAAATAAAATAAAAATATTTGGCTTAGTTATTATTCATTAGTTATTTTTATTTTTGCTAAAGTATAAGCCTAAAGTGTTAATTCCTCTTACCCCGGGCTTAAAGTAAAAAGATGTCTGTACCATGCGACCATGCAAAGTACCATGGTAATATTTGAGGTACCATGGTTATATCTGAGGTAGTATGTACCATGGTAATATCTGTACGGCAGAATGTACCATGGTTATATCTGAGATACTAGGGCATGTACCATGGTAAATCTGAGGTACCATACTATGTACCATAGTAACATACTGTACAGTATACAGTATTTCAGATATTATCATGGTACCATGATAATATCTGAAGTACTATAAAGTATGTACCATGGTTATATCTGAGGTACTATGGTATGTACCATGGTAGGTACCATGGTAAATCTGAGGTACCATACTATGTACCATAGTAACATCTACAGTACCATGCAATGTACCATGGTACCATGATAATATCTGAAGTACTATATAGTATGTACCATGGTTATATGTAAGGTACCATGGTACTACCATGGTACTACTATGGTATACCATGGTATGTACTATAGTACATCATGGTAAAATTTCTTATGGGGCGCGCATCTAATATGAATGAGCGCTGCTTTTAAATGAACATTTCTTTAAAACAAAATTTATTTGACAGAATTTAATTTTCTTAATGGCATAAACAGGCTTTACTCCCTTGAAACTTAAACTGGAATGGAACATACTCATATTTTAGAGAATGTAGTTAATATTTTCGTTAATAATGATTTATCATATCCACTCCCACGACCCACCCAAAATTAATCAGAATGTTATTTTTATTAGCCTACTTGACCCGCCCAATCCGCGGATTATCCACAGAGCCCCCGCGGATATGACCGCGATTCGCGCATCACTATAATAATTTTGTCTGCTTCTGCATCCATTGCATATCGAGCTGTTTTACTTAATTTTCCGGGCCAGAACGTCTACATTTGGTTGTTTTGGCAGTGTATAGTGTAAAAGCAAATATCGGATACGGGTCACTTTTAAAAGATGATGTAAGCGTGTCGTCAAAAAAATCGGATATAGTCAGCAAATCGGAATTGGGCATCAAGACCTGCAGTGTAAATGCAGCCCATTAGGTCACTTGATGGAGTTTTTTCGGTTCCTTGCCACTGTTGCCTTTGGCTTGCTCAGTTGGGGATATTTTGGGGATATTTAATTTTAATCTATCAATCAATAAATTCCACTAGAAACAAACCTTGTTGTATTATTTTATTTTAATTTAATACTGTGAAGCTGCTTTGATACAATCTGTATTGTGAAAAGCGCTATACAAATATACTTGATTTGATTTGATTTGATATCTTCTTCTTTTAGGCTGATTATTTAAGAGGTTTTATTCTCTGTCTGGGAAACGAGGCAGACACACATGTATTGCTGCGGTTCCTTCAACGGGCTGACGGCCGTGCTGAAATGCTGAATAACGGTGAACGCAGAATACACTTTAAGAACGATCGTTTATGAGTGTGATGCAGTTAATATACAAATGTATTTGATGTGGTAATCTCTTCTCTTGTTTTATAGTACCTTTTATCAATCGTGTCTGGGGATTGAGAGCTGAGATTGGGTAACTGTGTTGCAGATGTACTTTGGCTAAAGTAGGCTGTGTTCTGTTTGGTGGTTTTATATTGTGGGCTGCACTGATGTGTACTAACATGCATGTTTCCTTTATTGTTTAAGGGGCAGACCAGCCACTGTTTCTTGTATATTTCAGATTTATATTGTGCTTTATTGTTATTGTTATTTGATATTGACTTTGATCTTGAATGTTGTTTGTCATTTGCTTTTTGTCTGTGGTTCTGCTCTTCTCTTTGTGTGTGTTCCAGTGCTCAGAGGCTTTGTACAGGGCCGGGCCTGCATCTACACTAAACCTCCTAACCGATATAAAGTTGGTTTGACGTTTGTCAGAGATTCAGCTCTGAACCACTTCAATACATCAATAATGATTTGGCATAAGAACGAAAAACTGGTTGTGTTCGAACTGTTTTAAAACGTAGACGAGAACACGCAGTGTAGTTTGTGTTTTAATCAGCTTTACTGTATCACAACCTATACATTTTGTAATGTAAAACAGCAGATAGGGACCGTCTAAAAAGTACAAAACGAAGAGGAAAAACACTCAATTGTTCCATCCATATATGCTTTACTCTTAAAAAAAATGTGTTTAAACTGTACACACAAAACCTAAACACACACACACACACACACCTGGTAAAAACACAGGAAATGTTATACACTGGGAAGAATAAAATGTGTTGTAATAGTAGCCTAATGTTATTAAGACAAAGAAGTTTTAAATTTAGAGTAAAAACCTTAATATTCAATCCCAAAATTAAATTCAAATAGTGTGTTATATTGTATAATAACTGATTTCAGTTTGTTTAGCTGTCATAAGTGATGCAAAAACAGTGCTCCTGAGATTCAGATGTGCAAATAAATGTGTGTAAAATACATATAGACGTTTTTCTGAATATAGATTGTGTGTGTTGTTGCTGGTTCCTAGAAGATCATTTTGAACATTCACAGAATCCCAGCACAGGGTGTGCTATACTGATATTTAAAGAAATGCATAAGCTCACTGAAAATAAGGTGTTCTAGCTCAACTTTAAAGGGTGTGTGTTGTTACTGGTTAATAGAAGAACAAGTGTGTGTTTTTGTTATTCATAAAACTACAGCACAAGACGTGTTATTGAAAGCAAAAATGGTACAAAATCTCTCAAAGCCTCCTAAAGAGTGTGCGGTATTACTGCCCCCTAGAGGAACATGTTGCAGTTGTTTGGACTGAGTTTGATATTCAAATTTTAAATTAATTATTTTAAAAATTCATAAAGTTTTCTACCTAAACTTCAAAGGGTGTGACTTGTTGCTCGGACCTAAAAGATTATTTACACGCAGGCGACTTTTTCATTTGTAATCCAGGATAAATGCTATTGAATTAAATTTAAACCTTTAAATCAAGTGGATCATTTGTCTTATACATAAACTTAATACAAATACATTAAATTTAACCATGATCGTGTGTGATTAAATCAAGTTTTCTCATTACAAGTTACAATATTCTTCTGTTGAGAAACAATGAGTACGTGTAAAGAAATAAAAAAAGAATGAAAGCAAGTTTTGAAAGAATGACTAGGGGTATTACAGGTGTGGTGAGCTTGAGGCTATTTTACTGGCACATACTTGTACTGCACAAGCACTAAAACCTACCCTTCATAGGGGACATAGTTAAATGAGAGAACATAGGACTGTGGGAACATATGGTTGTGGGAACATAGGGCCTAATTTTCAAAATTTTCTGTAAAAAAAAAAATTCTTAGAAATGTGGGAACATAGGGCTGTGGGAACATAGGGCTGACCCCGGTTGGGGCACTTCAGATGGATTGACCAACATAGATCCACTCTATCACCGCTCGCATCTTGTATAAATTTACCAACTCAGAAATGCCCTTTATTTATCCAATGTTAAAGGGTTAGTTATGCCAAAAATGACTGTCATCATTTACTCAACCAAAGTTGTTCCAAACCTGTATGAGTTTATTTCTTCTGTTGAAAACAAAAGAAGATATTTTGAAGAATTTTGTAACCACACAGTTGTTGTTAGCCAATGACTTCCATATTTTTTTTCCTACTATCAAATGTTGACAATTTTCATTTTTGAGTGAAATACCCATTTACAAGTCATATGATGTGTACTTTACTTAAAGCAGGAAATATAATGCAACTACATCCACTGGCTTTCAAAAGTTTGGGATCGGTAAGATTTTATGCTCTCTTTTGTCTCTTATGCTCACTAAGGCTGCATTTATTTGATTTATATGATCAAATCTGAATTTTCAGCATCATTACTCCAGTCTTCAGTGTCACATGATCCTTCAGAAAATCATTCTAATATACAGCTCAAGAAACATTTATTATTAATATCTATGTTGAAAAAACAGTTGTGTACAAACAAAATCAAAAATTCTTAATAACCCCAAACTTTGAATGGTAGTGTAGGTTTAAAACATTACAATTGGTAGAATTATACTGAAATACTACTACTACTACTACTAATAATAATAATAATACAATTTTTAGATGGACAAGAAGTCCATCACCAGGATGAGACCAGACAACAACAAAATGACCAGACAGAACACAGTGTTTTAGAAGAACAAAAGTGAACTGAAAATGATGATGGACATACATGTAACTCAGAAATAAATACAAATGGTGAGGATTTGAAGTCAGAAAGTAAGGAGAGTGACTTGGTTTCAGTGTCCACATATTCTGAAAATGAAGAGAACATGAACCAGAACATGAACATGAAAATGAAAATGTTAGTTTTGAAATAAAATGGGAGAGGTGGGAAAAAATAAAGCCACTGCATGGTTCAAACCAACTCCAGAGACCATGGACAGATGTCCTGTACAAAGAATTCACAGAGATCAGTCCTTGTTGTGTGCTGTGCTTTAAGTACCAACAATTCCTACCATAGGCTAATGGAAACATTAAGGGCCCTTGGTCAGATAACATCATGCCAGGTACATCAAGAGGAGACTGACTTCAGCTGGGGATCATCAAGTGGAGACTGACTTCAGCTGGGGATCATCAAGTGGAGACTGACTTCAGCTGGGGATTAATGTCAAGTGTCCGGCTGGTATTCAACAAAGAAAGCATTTTGACGTATCTGCAGAGAGCACACCGAATTGTTTCAAACACAGTAAACAGTGGTGATCATCATTTCAGTGTTTTACATCTTTGCTCCTCGCATATTATAAAGGCAGTGTGCCAGGCATTTTCAAGAAACACCGACAGCAAGGCTGTAAAAGAGTACGCTACCTATTGCTTCGCCTTGTTGTTAAACAGCACACATCTAGAGGAGGCACCGGCTGTATTCGAGGATATGTGTGTGCTGTTAACATCGCCAACGGCTGTATTCGAGGATATGTGTGTGCTGTTAACATCGCCAGAGGAAACAGATGTGGTGAATGCAGCCAAAGCTTCCCTGGACCTGAAAATAATGAAGACGACAATAAAAATCAATGAGTCAGAAACAAAGCCAGAGGTCACAGAAACACCACAAATTGCAACCCCTGTGTGTGATAGATCACCACTCAAATCAGTGTTTAGTGACATTTTGGAAAGGGTCAAGAGCCTAAACCTTGGTAGCAACACAGGAAAAAAATCAACTTTTTTCTGTCCAGAGCTTCTCGACGTCCTCATGAACACCTACATGAGCATTTCCCCCTCTGGAGTGGAGTGCTTCTTGGGGATCTTAGCCGGTTTTCTGAAATCAGCACAGCTACAGTCAGCCAACAATCCAACACCAGGGAAACGAACTGCCATGTGGAAGACATCAAAACAAAGACATCAGCATCAACACCAGCCAGATGGAAAACACCAGAGTCAATACAGATACACCAATGGACCTGCCGACCAAAGCAAAACATGAGCCAAAATACAAGGACAATACTGAGCCTGATAAACCAAAACAGACATCTGAGGACATAACTACTGAGGTATTACTTCATATTATATATTTTTAAAAATATTTTCAATTAATTTAACATCTTTCTTACAATAAAAATCTAATTTGCAGATCGAATACCTTTGGTCCAAAAAAGACTGTGAAGTGTTGTGGTTGCTGTTGTGTCGTTGGCAGAAAAGAAGACCACGTACACCATCCATCACTCAGAGTTCAAATCTCTGCAACCTCACAAGTGGCTTGTGGGAGAGGCAAGGATATTCATGGGCTATTTAAAATATGCATGATTAAAATCACCAAAGTACACCATACATATTGTGCACATCTGAAAAGCTGTCAGTGACCTTTGTCTAATATGCATGTCACAGGTCGGGATGAGCGCCAGCGGGCCTCCCACCCCTAAACTAGAGCACCGCCCCGAGGAGCAGACCGTGGAACACATGAGGCAGACAGGAGGTTGAAATAAATAACAGGTCTCTTTATTTTGCTTAATTATAAAAACAGTCTTTTAAAAGTTGGCTCTGTGGTTCTTCATTCCTGGCGATAGAGGCTAGACAGCAGATGACCCGTTAACAGCTCTTAGCTTCTCCTTCGTTCACCGGCTCATTGATTCTCCATTCCTAGCGACAGAGACTGAACAGCAGAGCGTCAGTAACAGCTCATAGCTTCACATTCGCTCACCGGCTCAATGGTTCCTCCAGCTCTGAACATCAGAGGGTCAGTAACAGCTCTTAGCTTCACATTCGCTCACTGGCTCAGTGATTCTTCATATTCACTCATCAATGACTAGGACAGTAAAGGACAATCCAGCGCCACTTCACAGAGGATCCATTCGTTGGGCCACCAGTACACTCCACAGTATACATCCCACACTCGTGCATGCACTGCAACCATATAACTCTTCACACGTGATCAAAATGACTTCAAGCACTGTAAATACAAGACTCACAGGGAATAGGTTGGTTGTACCGTGTCCAAACTAATGCCTCAGCAGATGATAATATCAGAGCGCTGGTCAACTGAAGCTCATTCCTCCCTCCTCATCCATGGGTCCTTCGTGCCGCTGGCTTGGGGTTCTCCAGACTGTGTGAGGAATAAACATACCACAGGTACTACAAGTTCTCTTCATTCACGGCTTCCCTCCGCTGCCTTTCTGTGTCTCTCTCCCTGGGTGCTTCTCATTATCCCTCCTCGTCTCCTCTCTCCTCCGTCCTCCATCCTATGACCCGGAAACGAATCGAGCTCAGCCATCTTGAAGGACATCTCAATTCTCTAATTGCACCGCGAGGAGGCGAGGATCGAGGAGTTAGGAGGCTTCCTGAGGAGTCATGAGCGAGGATACACAGGTGTATCCTATGCGGAAGAGTTTTATCGACTTAAACGTGACGCACGTCTAAATTCTCCTCCCCCTTCACATCGGTCACAATCATTTTAATTAATACTTTGTTTGCAGTTTATATACAGTAAACCACACATCTCACATATTTCAACAGGGTATCTTGCTTTATTATTATTTTTATTATGAATTTCTTAAACAAACTTCAACAACATAAGGGCAGATCCTTTGAGCGCTGCTGATGACGCGGTGAAGTGACGCTCGAGTAATCAAGTATTCCAATGTATAAAAAAAGTTACATTCGATTCCTCCGTACTCGCGTCTTTTCCTTGCAGCCTTCCCTCGGGGAGCTGAGACGCAAGGAAAGGAAGCGAGGAAAGGAAAGGAGGATGCACAAATAAGAAATGAGAAGCACCCCCTGTGTCTTCGCTCCTCTCCCCTCTTCTTCTTCTTCTTCGTTTGTTTTATGGCGGTTGGCAAACCAACTTTCGGTGCATTACCGCCACCAACTGGACTGGAGTGTGAAGCACTAAAAAACAACTAGATTAAAAAGTTCGTCGAGACAAACTTTAAGTTGGCTTGAGAAAGTTTGTACTGGAAAGTTTGAAGTTTAAAGTAGTTAGAAGATTAAAGTAGTTTGAAGTTTAATTTAGTTTAAAGTTTAATTTAGTTTAAAGTTTAAATTAGTCTAAAGTTTAAATTAGTTTGAAGTAAATTAGTTTAAAGTTGAAAGTAGTTTAAAGTTTAAATTAGTTTGAAGTTTAAATTAGCTTAAAGTTTTAATTAGTTTAAAGTTTAAAGTAGTTTAAAGTTAAAAAGTTGTTGGGGGTTTTCTAGTGGGTTGCTAAGGTGTTCTGGGTGGTTGCTAGGCGGTTGCTAGGGTGTTCTGGGTGGTTGCTATGGTGTTGCTAGGCGGTTGCTAAGGTATTTTGGCTGGTTGCTAGGGTATTCGGGGTGGTTGCTAGGGTATTCTGGTTGGTTGCTATGGTGTTGCTAGGGTGTTGCTAAGCGGTTGCTAGGGTATTTTGGGTGGTTGCTAGGGTGTTCGGGGTGGTTGCTATGGTGTTGCTAGGTGGTTGCTAAGGTATTTGGGTGGTTGCTAGGGTGTTGCTAGGCGGTTGCTAGGGTGTTCTGGGTGGTTGCTATGGTGTTGCTAGGCGGTTGCTAGGGTGTTCAGGTTGGTTGCTAGGCGGTTGCTAGGGTGTTCTGGGTGGTTGCTAGGGTTTTGCTAAGCGGTTGCTAGGGTATTTTGGGTGGTTGCTAGGGTGTTGTTAGGTGGTTGCTAAGGTATTTTGGGTGGTTGCTAGGGTGTTGCTAGGCGGTTGCTAGGGTGTTCTGGGTGGTTGCTATGCTGTTGCTAGGTGGTTGCTAGGGTATTCTGGTTGGTTGCTAGGCGGTTGCTAGGGTGTTGCTAAGCGGTTGCTAGGGTATTTTGGGTGGTTGCTATGGTGTTGCTAGGCGGTTGCTAAGGTATTTTGGCTGGTTGCTAGGGTGTTCGGGGTGGTTGCTCTGGTGTTGCTAGGTGGTTGCTAGGGTATTCTGGTTGGTTGCTAGGCAGTTGCTAGGGTGTTCTGGGTGGTTGCTATGGTGTTGCTAGGTGGTTGCTAAGGTATTTTGGGTGGTTGCTAGGGTGTTGCTAGGCGGTTGCTAGGGTGTTCTGGGTGGTTGCTATGCTGTTGCTAGGTGGTTGCTAGGGTATTCTGGGTGGTTGCTAGGGTGTTGCTAGGGTGTTTTGGGTGGTTGCTAGGGTGTTGCTAGGTGGTTGCTAAGGTACTTTGTGTGGTTGCTAGGGTGTTCTGGGTGGTTGCTAGGCGATTGCTAGGGTGTTCTGGGTGGTTGCTAGGTTGTTGCTAGGGTGTTTTGGGTGGTTGCTATGGTGTTGCTAGGCGGTTGCTAGGGCATTCGGGGCGGTTGCTAAGGTATTTTGGGTGGTTGCTATGGTGTTACTAGGTGGTAGGTAGTTGTCACAGATGGTTACTATGGAGTTTTTATAGAGTTCTTAGAATGATTTAGCACTTAACTAATCGCTATTAGCATGTAGCTATTCACTGCTAGCATGTGTAGCATGTTGGAAGTGCTGTTTGCTAGCATGAGTCAGAAGAGCCAAACCTCATCTCTATATGATGTTCTGATACAGAGATATAGGTCTTGCAAAACGGTTGCTAGGGTACTCAAGTTTGGTTGCTATGGAGTTGCTTGGGAGCTGGAAGCTTTAAACTTAAGTTTAAAGTGGTTTGAAGTTTAAAGTAGTTTACGAGTTTACAAGTTTAAATGAGTTTAGAGTTTAAGTTTAAATGAGTTTAGAGTGTGTGTGTGTGTGTGTGTGTGAACACACACACACACACACACACACACACACTCAGAGTTTATGAGTTTAGAGTTTATAAGTGTATAAATTGATGAGTTAATAAGTGTAAGAGTTTTTGAGTTTAGAGTTTATAAGTTTTAATGAGTTTAGAGTTTATAAGTTTAAATGAGTTTAAGAGTTCAGAGTTTATTAATTTATGAGTTTAAGAGTTCATAAGTCTATGAATTCATGAATTTAATTTTTTATAAGTTTATAAGTTAATTAGTTTATAAGTGTATGAGTTTAGAGTTTATTAGTTTAAATGAGTCTCAATGGCTCATATAGTATATAGAACGGCAGTTTGGTTTAGTCTTCAAGGTGTTTTGATTTGAATTTTCGTCGGTTTGAATTTTTTAGAACTCCCAATGTAAGTCAATGGGAGTTTTTGAATGAGTTTTTTCGAGTTTTGATCGTCATTTTTAGGAAAACCGTAAGTCCGATCAGTCTGAAAAGATATAGCAACTCGAGTCAGATCAGTTTGAGTGTCTGAGCCGAATTTGGAGTATGTAGAGTTAAAGCTCTAGGAGGAGATCCAATTTAGTTTTTTTAGTCTCAGAAGAATAATAATAACTAGATTAAAAAGTTCGTCGAGACAAACTTTAAGTTGGCTTGAGAAAGTTTGTACTGGAAAGTTTGAAGTTTAAAGTAGTTAGAAGATTAAAGTAGTTTGAAGTTTAATTTAGTTTAAAGTTTAATTTAGTTTAAAGTTTAAATTAGTCTAAAGTTTAAATTAGTTTGAAGTAAATTAGTTTAAAGTTGAAAGTAGTTTAAAGTTTAAATTAGTCTAAAGTTTAAATTAGTTTGAAGTAAATTAGTTTAAAGTTGAAAGTAGTTTAAAGTTTAAATTAGTTTGAAGTTTAAATTAGCTTAAAGTTTTAATTAGTTTAAAGTTTAAAGTAGTTTAAAGTTAAAAAGTTGTTGGGGGTTTTCTAGTGGGTTGCTAAGGTGTTCTGGGTGGTTGCTATGGTGTTGCTAGGCGGTTGCTAAGGTATTTTGGCTGGTTGCTAGGGTATTCGGGGTGGTTGCTTGGGTATTCTGGTTGGTTGCTATGGTGTTGCTAGGGTGTTGCTAAGCGGTTGCTAGGGTATTTTGGGTGGTTGCTAGGGTGTTCGGGGTGGTTGCTATGGTGTTGCTAGGTGGTTGCTAAGGTATTTTGGGTGGTTGCTAGGGTGTTGCTAGGGTGTTCTGGGTGGTTGCTATGGTGTTGCTAGGCGGTTGCTAGGGTGTTCTGGTTGGTTGCTAGGCGGTTGCTAGGGTGTTCTGGGTGGTTGCTAGGGTTTTGCTAAGCGGTTGCTAGGGTATTTTGGGTGGTTGCTAGGGTGTTGTTAGGTGGTTGCTAAGGTATTTTGGGTGGTTGCTAGGTGGTTGCTAAGGTATTTTGGGTGGTTGCTAGGGTGTTGCTAGGCGGTTGCTAGGGTGTTCTGGGTGGTTGCTATGCTGTTGCTAGGTGGTTGCTAGGGTATTCTGGTTGGTTGCTAGGCGGTTGCTAGGGTGTTGCTAAGCGGTTGCTAGGGTATTTTGGGTGGTTGCTATGGTGTTGCTAGGCGGTTGCTAAGGTATTTTGGCTGGTTGCTAGGGTGTTCGGGGTGGTTGCTCTGGTGTTGCTAGGTGGTTGCTAGGGTGTTCTGGGTGGTTGCTATGGTGTTGCTAGGGTATTCTGGTTGGTTGCTAGGCGGTTGCTAGGGTGTTCTGGGTGGTTGCTATGGTGTTGCTAGGTGGTTGCTAAGGTATTTTGGGTGGTTGCTAGGGTGTTGCTAGGCGGTTGCTAGGGTGTTCTGAGTGGTTGCTATGCTGTTGCTAGGTGGTTGCTAGGGTATTCTGGGTGGTTGCTAGGGTGTTGCTAGGGTATTCTGGGTGGTTGCTAGGGTGTTGCTAGGGTGTTTTGGGTGGTTGCTATGGTGTTGCTAGGCGGTTGCTAGGGCATTCGGGGCGGTTGCTAAGGTATTTTGGGTGGTTGCTATGGTGTTACTAGGTGGTAGGTAGTTGTCACAGATGGTTACTATGGAGTTTTTATAGAGTTCTTAGAATGATTTAGCACTTAACTAATCGCTATTAGCATGTAGCTATTCACTGCTAGCATGTGTAGCATGTTGGAAGTGCTGTTTGCTAGCATGAGTCAAAAGAGCCAAACCTCATCTCTATATGATGTTCTGATACAGAGATATAGGTCTTGCAAAACGGTTGCTAGGGTACTCAAGTTTGGTTGCTATGGAGTTGCTTGGGAGCTGGAAGCTTTAAACTTAAGTTTAAAGTGGTTTGAAGTTTAAAGTAGTTTACGAGTTTACAAGTTTAAATGAGTTTAGAGTTTAAATGAGTTTAGAGTGTGTGTGTGAACACACACACACACACACACACTCAGAGTTTATGAGTTTAGAGTTTATAAGTGTATAAATTGATGAGTTTATAAGTGTAAGAGTTTTTGAGTTTAGAGTTTATAAGTTTTAAATGAGTTTAGAGTTTATAAGTTTTAATGAGTTTAGAGTTTATAAGTTTAAATGAGTTTAAGAGTTCAGAGTTTATTAATTTATGAGTTTAAGAGTTCATAAGTCTATGAATTCATGAATTTATAAGTTAATTAGTTTATAAGTGTATGAGTTTAGAGTTTATTAGTTTAAATGAGTCTCAATGGCTCATATAGTATATAGAACGGCAGTTTGGTTTAGTCTTCAAGGTGTTTTGATTTGAATTTTCGTCGGTTTGAATTTTTTAGAACTCCCAATGTAAGTCAATGGGAGTTTTTGAATGAGTTTTTTCGAGTTTTGATCATCATTTTTAGGAAAACCGTAAGTCCGATCAGTCTGAAAAGATATAGCAACTCGAGTCAGGTCAGTTTGAGTGTCTGAGCCGAATTTGGAGTATGTAGAGTTAAAGCTCTAGGAGGAGATCCAATTTAGTTTTTTTAGTCTCAGAAGAATAATAATAATAATAATAATAAGTTTAAATAGGATTTCAGTAAGTTGGCTCTCTCAAGCCAACTTAACTAGAATGTACATTTCCTGAAGAAAATGTGAAATGGTGCTTGCAGTGGCAAAACTCGCCACTCGGTTGATAGAATGTGGTACATGATTGCATACGAGCCAACAAACATGTCTGTACGATGTTCTGGTGCTGAGATAAGGCTTATTCGTGTTGTTCAGGTGGTTGCTAGGGTGTTGCTAGGGTATTCTGGGGGGTTGCTATGGTGTTGCTAGGCGGTTGCTAGGGTATTATGGGTGGTTGCTAGGGTATTATTGGTGGTTGCTAGGGCGTTGCTAGGCAGTTGCTAGGGTATTCTGGGTGGTTGCTAGGGTATTATTGGTGGTTGCTATGGTGTTGCTAGGCGGTTGCTAGGGTATTCTGGGTGGTTGCTAGGGTATTATTGGTGGTTGCTAGGGCGTTGCTAGGCAGTTGCTAGGGTATTCTGGGGGGTTGCTATGGTGTTGCTAGGCGGTTGCTAGGGTATTCTGGGTGGTTGCTAGGGTATTATTGGTGGTTGCTAGGGCGTTGCTAGGCAGTTGCTAGGGTTTTCTGGGTGGTTGCTATGGCGTTGCTAGGCAGTTTCTAGGGTGTTCTGGGTGGTTGCTAGGGCGTTACTAGGGTATTCTGGTGGGTTGCTATGGCGTTGCTAGGCGGTTGCTAGGGTATTCTGGGTGGTTGCTAGGGCGTTGCTAGGGTATTCTGGGTGGTTGCTAGGGCGTTTCTAGGCAGTTGCTAGGGTATTCTGGGGGGTTGCTATGGTGTTGCTAGGCGGTTGCTAGGGTATTCTGGGTAGTTGCTAGGGTGTTCTGGGTGGTTGCTATGGCGTTGCTAGGCAGTTACTAGGGTGTTCTGGGTGGTTGCTATGGTGTTGCTAGGCGGTTGCTAGGGTGTTGCTAGGCAGTTGCTAGGGTATTCTGGGTGTTTGCTATGGTGTTGCTAGGCGGTTGCTAGGGTATTCTGGGTGGTTGCTAGGCGGTTGCTAGGGTATTCTTGGTGGTTGCTAGGGCGTTGCTAGGCAGTTGCTAGGGTATTCTGGGTGGTTGCTAGGGCGTTGCTAGGCAGTTGCTAGGGTGTTCTGGGTGGTTGCTATGGTGTTGCTAGATGGTTAGTAGGGTATTTTAGGTGGTTGCTAGGGAGTTGCTATGCAGTTGCTAGGGTGTTCAGGGTGGTTGCTAAGGTATTATGGGTGGTTACTATGGTGTTACTAAGTGGTTGGTAGTTGTCACAGATGATTACTATTGGAGTTCTTAGCATTTTCTTGGCATGATTAGCACTTACCTAATTGCTATTAGCATGTAGCTATTCACAGCTAGCATGTGTAGCATGTTGGAATTCCTCTTTGCTAGCATGAGTCAAAAGAGCCAAGCCCCATCTCTATACGATGTTCTGATGCAGAGAAATAGGTCTTGCAAAATGGTTGCTAAGGTACTTTGTTTGGTTGCTAGGGAGTGGCTTGGCAGCTGCCAATCATGAAACTCTAAAGGCTGCTTGTCAGTATGAATGATATAAACCAACTTCCATTCCTCTGTGACATTCAGAATGAAAGATATCCCTCTATGGATTTTGGTTGCTAAGGTGCTTGACAATGGTTGCTAGGACGGGGCTAGCAAGTGTTGTGGTGTCTCATGAATGGCTGTTTGCTGCCCTGAGTCAAACTTGTCTTAACCCCATCTCTTTATGATGTTCTGATGCAGAGATACAGGTCTTGTAAAATGGTTGCTAGGGTACTCTGTTTGGTTGCTATGGAGTTGCTTGGCAGCTGCCAATGATGAAACTGCAAAGGCTGCTTGTCACTATGAATGATATAAACCAACTCCCATGCCTCTGTGACATTCAGAATGGAAGATATCCCTCTTTGGATTTTGGTTGCTAAGGTGCTCGACAATGGTTGCTAGGGAGGGGCTAGGAAGTGTTGAGGTGATTCATGATTGGCTGTTTGCTGCCCCGAGTCAACTGAGACCACCCCCATGTTTCTATGACAATTCAGTCCAGAGATATCCCTTTGATCTCTTTCAATGTAAGTCTATGGGACTTGTTGCTAAGGGGCTCTAAATGGTTGCTAGGGCGTGGCTTGATAGCTTCACAATGATCCTTAGAGACTGATTGGCCGTCTGAGTAAAATGAGCCCGCCCCCTTGTCTCTCTGACACTGTGATCCAGAGCTACGTTCAATACAAAATCCCTATGCAATTTACCATAGTAGGAAAAGCATGTGTGTTTCACGGGACATTCCTTCCCCATAGTAAGTCAATGGGGCAACTTTGGGACGCTCCTGCCCCCCAGGGGTGCAACTTTTACCCCATTGTGAGGTATGTTCTTACAGAGCCTGTCAGCCTCTTCAAATGTGGCAAATCACACGTTTCTGCGAAATCCTCGCTCAGAGCTACGTGTGGTCAAAGTTCGTCGCAATGTTAAGTCAATGGGACTTTTTTGGCCGCTTTTTCGCCCCTGGGGCGAACACCGCACCCCCGATCACTTATAAAAGTCATAGCACACCTCTCCTTAATGAGCCGGTCGATTTGACACCTCACTCAGGGGTCTGAGACAAACGGTGCGGGGCGAGTTTCGCGCCAAACTTTGTCCAGAATAATAATAAGAAGAACTAGAATGTACATTTCCTGAAGAAAATGTGAAATGGTGCTTGCAGTGGCAAAACTCTCCACTCGGTTGCTAGGGTGTTGTACATGATTGCATACGAGCCAACAACCATGTCTGTACGATGTTGTGGAGCTGAAATATAGCTTCTATATGTTGCAATATGGTTTAAATGTGGCTCTAAACGGTTGCTAGGGCGTTGCTAGGCGGTTGCTAGGGTATTCTGGGTGGTTGCTAGGCGGTTGCTAGGGTATTCTTGGTGGTTGCTAGGCCGTTGCTAGGTGGTTGCTATGTTGTTGCTAGGCGGTTGCTAGGGTATTCTGGGTGGTTGCTATGGTGTTGCTAGGCGGTTGCTAGGGTATTCTGGGTGGTTTCTAGGGCGTTGCTAGGGTATTATGGGTGGTTGCTATGGTGTTGCTAGGCAGTTGCTAGGGTGTTCTGGGTGGTTGCTAGGCGGTTGCTAGGGTATTCTTGGTGGTTACTATGGTGTTGCTAGGCGGTTGCTAGGGTATTCTGGGTGGTTGCTAGGCGGTTGCTAGGATATTCTTGGTGGTTGCTAGGGCGTTGCTAGGTGGTTGCTAGGCTGTTCTGGGTGGTTTCTATGGTGTTGCTAGGCGGTTGCTAGGGTATTCTGGGTGGTTGCTATGGTGTTGCTAGGCAGTTGCTAGAGTGTTCTGGGTGGTTGCTAGGCAGTTGCTAGGTGTTCTGGGTGGTTGCTAGGCAGTTGCTAGGGTGTTCTGGGTGGATGCTAGGGCGTTGCTAGGCAGTTGCTAGAGTGTTCTGGGTGGTTGCTAGGCAGTTGCTAGGTGTTCTGGGTGGATGCTAGGGCGTTGCTAGGCAGTTGCTAGAGTGTTCTGGGTGGTTGCTAGGCAGTTGCTAGGTGTTCTGGGTGGTTGCTAGGCAGTTGCTAGGGTGTTCTGGGTGGTTGCGAGTGCCTTATGTACGAATGGCCGAATAGGCACAAGCATGGAGCAATTTCACAAGGCCACGAGTGTAATATTGCTTTAATTAAAAAAAAAAAGCAGTTGCTAGGGTGTTCTGGGTGGTTGCGAGTGCCTTCAGTACGGCACTCGGCCTGCGGCCTCGTGCCTATGGCCGAATAGGGTGTTCTGGGTGGTTCAGTACGGCACTCGGCCTGCGGCCTCGTGCCTATGGCCGAATAGGCACAAGCATGGAGCGATATCGCAAGGCCACAAGTGTAATATTGCGTTAAAAAATACAAAAAAATGTAAAAAACATTTTTTTTTGGTTTAGGGTGGTTGCTAGGGAGCTCTTAGTGGTTGCTAGGGTGCTGAAACTGGTTGCTAGGGTGTGGCTATGAAGATTTTAGGCCATTACTTATTGGCTGCTTGATAATATAAATCCTCTGAGGGAGAGAGAGAGGGAGACATGCAGGGCTGTCAGGCCCTTTGGAGTCTGTGTGTGTGAAAACGGCAGTTGGGATTCAAATATTTTTAGAATGCCCAATGTTAAGTCAATGGGACTTTTTTGGCCGCTTTTTCGCCCGCTGTGCGAACATCGTACATCCGATCGCTTAGAAAAGTCATAGCACACCTCTCCTTAATGAGCCGGTCGATTTGACACCTCACTCAGGGGTCTGTGACAAACGGTGCGGGGCGAGTTTCGCGCCAAACTTTTGTGTGGAATAATAAGAAGAATAATAATAAGTATGCAAGAGAACACTAATGATGCCTTGCTTTCAGCAAGCACCATTAATAATAAGTATGCAAGAGAACACTAATGATGCCTTGCTTTCAGCAAGCACCATTAATAACTAGATGCAAAAGTTCGTCGAGACAAACTTTAAGTTGGCTTGAGAAAGTTTGGACCACAACGTTTTTTTGCTAGGCGGTTGCTAGGGTCTTTTGGGTGGTTGCTAGGCGGTTGCTAGGGTCTTTTGGGTGGTTGCTATGCTGTTTCTAGGCGGTTGCTAAGGTATTCTGGGTGGTTGCTAGACGGTTGCTAGGGTTTTTTGGGTGGTTGCTAGGCGGTTGCTAGGGTGTTCTGGGTGGTTGCTATGGTGTTGCTAGGCGGTTGCTAGGGTGTTCTGGGTGGTTGCTATGGTGTTGCTAGGCGGTTGCTAGGGTATTCTTGGTGGTTGCTAGGCGGTTGCTAGGGTATTCTGGGTGGTTGCTATGGTGTTGCTAGGCGGTTGCTAGGGTGTTCTGGGTGGTTGCTATGGTGTTGCTAGGCGGTTGCTAGGGTATTCTTGGTGGTTGCTAGGCGGTTGCTAGGGTATTCTGGGTGGTTGGTAGGCGGTTGCTAGGGTGTTCTGAGTGGTTGCTATGCTGTTGCTAGGGTGTTCTGGGTGGTTGCTAGGCGGTTGCTAGGGTGTTCTGGGTGGTTGCTATGGTGTTGCTAGGCGGTTGCTAGGGTATTCTGGGTGGTTGCTAGGCGGTTGCTAGGGTGTTCTGGGTGGTTGCTATGGTGTTGCTAGGCGGTTGCTAGGGTATTCTGAGTGGTTGCTAGGCGGTTGCTAGGGTGTTCTGGGTGGTTGCTATGGTGTTGCTAGGCGGTTGCTAAGGTATTCTGGGCGGTTGCTAGGCGGTTGCTAGGGTGTTCTGGGCGGTTGCTATGGTGTTGCTAGGTGGTTGGTAGTTGTCACAGATGGTTACTATGGAGTCTTTATAGAGTTCTTAGCATGATCTTGGCATGATATAGCACTTAACTAATCGCTATTAGCATGTAGCTATTCACTGCTAGCATGTGTAGCATGTTGGAAGTGCTGTTTGCTAGCATGAGTCAAAAGAGCCAAACCTCATCTCTATATGATGTTCTGATACAGAGATATAGGTCTTGCAAAACGGTTGCTAGGGTACTCAAGTTTGGTTGCTATGGAGTTGCTTGGGAGCTGGAAGTTTTAAACTTAAGAAGTTTAAAGTGGTTTGAAGTTTAAAGTAGTTTACAAGTAAGGAGTTTTGAGTTTACAAGTTTAAATGAGTTTAGAGTTTAAGTTTAAATGAGTTTAGAGTGTGTGTGTGTGTGTGTATGTGTGTGTGTGTGTGTGTGTGTGTGTGTGTGTGTTCACACACACACACACACACACTCAGAGTTTATGAGTTTAGAGTTTATAAGTGTATAAATTGATGAGTTTATAAGTGTAAGAGTTTTTGAGTTTAGAGTTTATAAGTTTTAAATGAGTTTAGAGTTTATAAGTTTAAATGAGTTTAAGAGTTCAAAGTTTATTAATTTATGAGTTTAAGAGGTCATAAGTCTATGAATTCATGAGTTTATAAGTTAATTAGTTTATAAGTGTATGAGTTTAGAGTGCATTAGTTTAAATTAGTCTCAATGGCTCATATAGTATATAGAATGGCAGTTTGGTTTAGTCTTCAAGGTGTTTAGATTTAAATTTTTGTCGGTTTGAATTTTTTAGAACTCCCAATGTAAGTCAATGGGAGTTTTTGAATGAGTTTTTTCGAGTTTTGATCGTCATTTTTAGGAAAACCGTAAGTCCGATCAGTCTGAAAAGATATAGCACACCGAGTCAGATCAGTTTGAGTGTCTGTGCCGAGTTTGGAGTATGTGGAGTTAAAGCTCTAGGAGGAGTTTGAGTTGTAAATTTTTACGCTCAGAAGAATAATAATAACTAGAATGTACATTTCCTGAAGAAAATGTGAAATGGTGCTTGCAGTGGCAAAACTCGCCACTCGGTTGATAGAATGTGGTACATGATTGCATACGAGCCAACAAACATGTCTGTACGATGTTCTGGTGCTGAGATAAGGCTTATTCGTGTTGTTCAGGTGGTTGCTAGGGTGTTGCTAGGGTATTCTGGGGGGTTGCTATGGTGTTGCTAGGCGGTTGCTAGGGTATTATGGGTGGTTGCTAGGGTATTATTGGTGGTTGCTAGGGCGTTGCTAGGCAGTTGCTAGGGTATTCTGGGTGGTTGCTAGGGTATTATTGGTGGTTGCTATGGTGTTGCTAGGCGGTTGCTAGGGTATTCTGGGTGGTTGCTAGGGTATTATTGGTGGTTGCTAGGGCGTTGCTAGGCAGTTGCTAGGGTATTCTGGGGGGTTGCTATGGTGTTGCTAGGCGGTTGCTAGGGTATTCTGGGTGGTTGCTAGGGTATTATTGGTGGTTGCTAGGGCGTTGCTAGGCAGTTGCTAGGGTTTTCTGGGTGGTTGCTATGGCGTTGCTAGGCAGTTTCTAGGGTGTTCTGGGTGGTTGCTAGGGCGTTACTAGGGTATTCTGGTGGGTTGCTATGGCGTTGCTAGGCGGTTGCTAGGGTATTCTGGGTGGTTGCTAGGGCGTTGCTAGGGTATTCTGGGTGGTTGCTAGGGCGTTTCTAGGCAGTTGCTAGGGTATTCTGGGGGGTTGCTATGGTGTTGCTAGGCGGTTGCTAGGGTATTCTGGGTAGTTGCTAGGGTGTTCTGGGTGGTTGCTATGGCGTTGCTAGGCAGTTACTAGGGTGTTCTGGGTGGTTGCTATGGTGTTGCTAGGCGGTTGCTAGGGTGTTGCTAGGCAGTTGCTAGGGTATTCTGGGTGTTTGCTATGGTGTTGCTAGGCGGTTGCTAGGGTATTCTGGGTGGTTGCTAGGCGGTTGCTAGGGTATTCTTGGTGGTTGCTAGGGCGTTGCTAGGCAGTTGCTAGGGTATTCTGGGTGGTTGCTAGGGCGTTGCTAGGCAGTTGCTAGGGTGTTCTGGGTGGTTGCTATGGTGTTGCTAGATGGTTAGTAGGGTATTTTAGGTGGTTGCTAGGGAGTTGCTATGCAGTTGCTAGGGTGTTCAGGGTGGTTGCTAAGGTATTATGGGTGGTTACTATGGTGTTACTAAGTGGTTGGTAGTTGTCACAGATGATTACTATTGGAGTTCTTAGCATTTTCTTGGCATGATTAGCACTTACCTAATTGCTATTAGCATGTAGCTATTCACAGCTAGCATGTGTAGCATGTTGGAATTCCTCTTTGCTAGCATGAGTCAAAAGAGCCAAGCCCCATCTCTATACGATGTTCTGATGCAGAGAAATAGGTCTTGCAAAATGGTTGCTAAGGTACTTTGTTTGGTTGCTAGGGAGTGGCTTGGCAGCTGCCAATCATGAAACTCTAAAGGCTGCTTGTCAGTATGAATGATATAAACCAACTTCCATTCCTCTGTGACATTCAGAATGAAAGATATCCCTCTATGGATTTTGGTTGCTAAGGTGCTTGACAATGGTTGCTAGGACGGGGCTAGCAAGTGTTGTGGTGTCTCATGAATGGCTGTTTGCTGCCCTGAGTCAAACTTGTCTTAACCCCATCTCTTTATGATGTTCTGATGCAGAGATACAGGTCTTGTAAAATGGTTGCTAGGGTACTCTGTTTGGTTGCTATGGAGTTGCTTGGCAGCTGCCAATGATGAAACTGCAAAGGCTGCTTGTCACTATGAATGATATAAACCAACTCCCATGCCTCTGTGACATTCAGAATGGAAGATATCCCTCTTTGGATTTTGGTTGCTAAGGTGCTCGACAATGGTTGCTAGGGAGGGGCTAGGAAGTGTTGAGGTGATTCATGATTGGCTGTTTGCTGCCCCGAGTCAACTGAGACCACCCCCATGTTTCTATGACAATTCAGTCCAGAGATATCCCTTTGATCTCTTTCAATGTAAGTCTATGGGACTTGTTGCTAAGGGGCTCTAAATGGTTGCTAGGGCGTGGCTTGATAGCTTCACAATGATCCTTAGAGACTGATTGGCCGTCTGAGTAAAATGAGCCCGCCCCCTTGTCTCTCTGACACTGTGATCCAGAGCTACGTTCAATACAAAATCCCTATGCAATTTACCATAGTAGGAAAAGCATGTGTGTTTCACGGGACATTCCTTCCCCATAGTAAGTCAATGGGGCAACTTTGGGACGCTCCTGCCCCCCAGGGGTGCAACTTTTACCCCATTGTGAGGTATGTTCTTACAGAGCCTGTCAGCCTCTTCAAATGTGGCAAATCACACGTTTCTGCGAAATCCTCGCTCAGAGCTACGTGTGGTCAAAGTTCGTCGCAATGTTAAGTCAATGGGACTTTTTTGGCCGCTTTTTCGCCCCTGGGGCGAACACCGCACCCCCGATCACTTATAAAAGTCATAGCACACCTCTCCTTAATGAGCCGGTCGATTTGACACCTCACTCAGGGGTCTGAGACAAACGGTGCGGGGCGAGTTTCGCGCCAAACTTTGTCCAGAATAATAATAAGAAGAATAATAAGTATGCAAGAGAACACTAATGATGCCTTGCTTTCAGCAAGCACCATTAACTAGATGCAAAAGTTCGTCGAGACAAACTTTAAGTTGGCTTGAGAAAGTTTGGACCAGAACGCTTTTTGCTAGGCGGTTGCTAGGGTCTTTTGGGTGGTTGCTAGGCGGTTGCTAGGGTCTTTTGTGTGGTTGCTATGCTGTTTCTAGGCGGTTGCTAGGGTATTCTGGGTGGTTGCTAGGCGGTTGCTAGGGTGTTTTGGGTGGTTGCTAGGCAGTTGCTAGGGTGTTCTGGGTGGTTGCTATGGTGTTGCTAGGCGGTTGCTAGGGTGTTCTGGGTGGTTGCTATGGTGTTGCTAGGCGGTTGCTAGGGTATTCTTGGTGGTTGCTAGGCGGTTGCTAGGGTGTTCTGGGTGGTTGCTAGGCGGTTGCTAGGGTGTTCTGGGTGGTTGCTATGGTGTTGCTAGGTGGTTGCTAGGGTATTCTGGGTGGTTGCTAGGCGGTTGCTAGGGTGTTCTGGGTGGTTGCTATGGTGTTGCTAGGCGGTTGCTAGGGTGTTCTGAGTGGTTGCTATGGTGTTGCTAGGCGGTTGCTAGGGTATTCTGGGTGGTTGCTATGGTGTTGCTAGGCGGTTGCTAGGGTGTTCTGGTTGGTTGCTAGGCGGTTGCTAGGGTGTTGTTAGGCGGTTGCTAGGGTGTTCTGGGTGGTTGCTATGGTGTTTCTAGGCGGTTGCTAAGGTATTCTGGGTGGTTGCTATGTTGTTTCTAGGCGGTTGCTAAGGTATTCTGGGTGGTTGCTAGGCGGTTGCTAGGGTGTTCTGGGTGGTTACTATGGTGTTGCTAGGTGGTTGCTAGGGTATTCTGGGTGGTTGCTAGGCAGTTGCTAGGGTGTTCTGGGTGGTTGCTATGGTGTTGCTAGGCGGTTGCTAGGGTTTTCTGGGTGGTTGCTATGGTGTTGCTAGGTGGTTGGTAGTTGTCACAGATGGTTACTATGGAGTTTTGATATAGTTGTTTGCATGATCTTGGTATGATTTAGCACTTAACTAATCGCTATTAGCATGTAGCTTTTCACTGCTAGCATGTGTAGCATGTTGGAAGTGCTGTTTGCTAGCATGAGTCAAAAGAGCCAAACCTCATCTCTATACGATGTTCTGATACAGAGATATAGGTCTTGCAAAACGGTTGCTAGGGTACTCAAGTTTGGTTGCTATGGAGTTGCTTGGGAGCTGGGAGCTTTAAACGTAAGAAGTTTGAAGTTTAAAGTAGTTTACGGTAGTTTGAAGTTTATGGCAGATAGATTGATAAGTTAATAGATAGATACATACACACACACGCACACACACACACACACACACACACACTAACTCGCTCACACACTCACTCAGACACACACACACACACACACACACTCAAGAGTTTGAGTTTAGAGTTTATAAGTGTATGAGTTTTTGAGTTTTGAGTTTATAAGTTTAAATGAGTTTAGAGTTTATAAGTTTAAATGAGTTTAAGAGTTCAGAGTTTATTAATTTATGAGTTTAATAGTTTATAAGTCTATGAATTCATGAGTTTATAAGTTAATTAGTTAATCTCATACACTTATTCTAATTATAAGTGTATGAGTTTAGAGTTTATTAGTTTAAATTAGTCTCAATGGCTCATATAGTATATAGAACGGCAGTTTGGTTTAGTCTTCAAGGTGTTTAGATTTAAATTTTCGACACAAACACACACAAGCATGCACACACAGACTCTCACTCTCTCTCACACACACACACACACACACACTATCTCTCTCACACACACACACACACCCACTAACTCACTCACACACACACAGACAAGCTCATTAACACACACACACACACACACACACACTCACACACATAGACACACACACTCTCTCTCTCTCTCACACACACACACACACGTTTTGAGTTTAGAGTTCATTAGTTTAAATGAGTGTGTACGAGTATTTGAGTTTACACACACACACACACACACACACACACACACACACACACACGCTCGCTCTCTCTCTCTCACACACACACACGTTTTGAGTTTAGAGTTCATTAGTTTAAATGAGTCTCAATGGCTCATATAGTATATAGAATGGCAGTTTGGTTTAGTCTTCAAGGTATTTTGATTTGAATTTTCGTCGGTTTGAATTTTTTAGAACTCCCCAATGTAAGTCAATGGAGTTTTTGAATGAGTTTTTTCGAGTTTTGATCGTCATTTTTAGGAAAACCGTAAGTCCGATCAGTCTGAAAAGATATAGCAACGCGAGTCAGATCAGTTTGAGTGTCTGAGCCGAATTTGGAGTTTGTAGAGTTAAAGCTCTAGGAGGAGTTTGAGTTGTAAATTTTTACGGTCAGAAGAATAATAATAATAATAATAATAATAAGTTTAAATAGGATTTCAATATGTTGGCTCTCTCAAGCCAACTTAATAATAATAATAATAATAATAAGTTTAAATAGGATTTCAATATGTTGGCTCTCTCAAGCCAACTTAATAATAATAATAATAATAACTAGAATGTACATTTCCTGAAGAAAATGTGAAATGGTGCTTGCAGTGGCAAAACTCGCCACTCGGTTGATAGAATGTGGTACATGATTGCATACGAGCCAACAAACATGTCTGTACGATGTTCTGGTGCTGAGATAAGGCTTATTCGTGTTGTTCAGGTGGTTGCTAGGGTGTTGCTAGGGTATTCTGGGGGGTTGCTATGGTGTTGCTAGGCGGTTGCTAGGGTATTATGGGTGGTTGCTAGGGTATTATTGGTGGTTGCTAGGGCGTTGCTAGGCAGTTGCTAGGGTATTCTGGGTGGTTGCTATGGTGTTGCTAGGCGGTTGCTAGGGTATTCTGGGTGGTTGCTAGGGTATTATTGGTGGTTGCTAGGGCGTTGCTAGGCAGTTGCTAGGGTATTCTGGGGGGTTGCTATGGTGTTGCTAGGCGGTTGCTAGGGTATTCTGGGTGGTTGCTAGGGCGTTGCTAGGCAGTTGCTAGGGTTTTCTGGGTGGTTGCTATGGCGTTGCTAGGCAGTTTCTAGGGTGTTCTGGGTGGTTGCTAGGGCGTTACTAGGGTATTCTGGTGGGTTGCTATGGCGTTGCTAGGCGGTTGCTAGGGTATTCTGGGTGGTTGCTAGGGCGTTGCTAGGGTATTCTGGGTGGTTGCTAGGGCGTTTCTAGGCAGTTGCTAGGGTATTCTGGGGGGTTGCTATGGTGTTGCTAGGCGGTTGCTAGGGTATTCTGGGTAGTTGCTAGGGTGTTCTGGGTGGTTGCTATGGCGTTGCTAGGCAGTTGCTAGGGTGTTCTGGGTGGTTGCTATGGTGTTGCTAGGCGGTTGCTAGGGTGTTGCTAGGCAGTTGCTAGGGTATTCTGGGTGTTTGCTATGGTGTTGCTAGGCGGTTGCTAGGGTATTCTGGGTGGTTGCTAGGCGGTTGCTAGGGTATTCTTGGTGGTTGCTAGGGCGTTGCTAGGCAGTTGCTAGGGTATTCTGGGTGGTTGCTAGGGCGTTGCTAGGCAGTTGCTAGGGTGTTCTGGGTGGTTGCTATGGTGTTGCTAGATGGTTAGTAGGGTATTTTAGGTGGTTGCTAGGGAGTTGCTATGCAGTTGCTAGGGTGTTCAGGGTGGTTGCTAAGGTATTATGGGTGGTTACTATGGTGTTACTAAGTGGTTGGTAGTTGTCACAGATGATTACTATTGGAGTTCTTAGCATTTTCTTGGCATGATTAGCACTTACCTAATTGCTATTAGCATGTAGCTATTCACAGCTAGCATGTGTAGCATGTTGGAATTCCTCTTTGCTAGCATGAGTCAAAAGAGCCAAGCCCCATCTCTATACGATGTTCTGATGCAGAGAAATAGGTCTTGCAAAATGGTTGCTAAGGTACTTTGTTTGGTTGCTAGGGAGTGGCTTGGCAGCTGCCAATCATGAAACTCTAAAGGCTGCTTGTCAGTATGAATGATATAAACCAACTTCCATTCCTCTGTGACATTCAGAATGAAAGATATCCCTCTATGGATTTTGGTTGCTAAGGTGCTTGACAATGGTTGCTAGGACGGGGCTAGCAAGTGTTGTGGTGTCTCATGAATGGCTGTTTGCTGCCCTGAGTCAAACTTGTCTTAACCCCATCTCTTTATGATGTTCTGATGCAGAGATACAGGTCTTGTAAAATGGTTGCTAGGGTACTCTGTTTGGTTGCTATGGAGTTGCTTGGCAGCTGCCAATGATGAAACTGCAAAGGCTGCTTGTCACTATGAATGATATAAACCAACTCCCATGCCTCTGTGACATTCAGAATGGAAGATATCCCTCTTTGGATTTTGGTTGCTAAGGTGCTCGACAATGGTTGCTAGGGAGGGGCTAGGAAGTGTTGAGGTGATTCATGATTGGCTGTTTGCTGCCCCGAGTCAACTGAGACCACCCCCATGTTTCTATGACAATTCAGTCCAGAGATATCCCTTTGATCTCTTTCAATGTAAGTCTATGGGACTTGTTGCTAAGGGGCTCTAAATGGTTGCTAGGGCGTGGCTTGATAGCTTCACAATGATCCTTAGAGACTGATTGGCCGTCTGAGTAAAATGAGCCCGCCCCCTTGTCTCTCTGACACTGTGATCCAGAGCTACGTTCAATACAAAATCCCTATGCAATTTACCATAGTAGGAAAAGCATGTGTGTTTCACGGGACATTCCTTCCCCATAGTAAGTCAATGGGGCAACTTTGGGACACTCCTGCCCCCCAGGGGTGCAACTTTTACCCCATTGTGAGGTATGTTCTTACAGAGCCTGTCAGCCTCTTCAAATGTGGCAAATCACACGTTTCTGCGAAATCCTCGCTCAGAGCTACGTGTGGTCAAAGTTCGTCGCAATGTTAAGTCAATGGGACTTTTTTGGCCGCTTTTTCGCCCCTGGGGCGAACACCGCACCCCCGATCACTTATAAAAGTCATAGCACACCTCTCCTTAATGAGCCGGTCGATTTGACACCTCACTCAGGGGTCTGAGACAAACGGTGCGGGGCGAGTTTCGCGCCAAACTTTGTCCAGAATAATAATAATAAGAATAATAAGTATGCAAGAGAACACTAATGATGCCTTGCTTTCAGCAAGCACCATTAATAAGTTTAAATAGGATTTCAATATGTTGGCTCTCTCAAGCCAACTTAATAATAATAAGTTTAAATAGGATTTCAGTAAGTTGGCTCTCTCAAGCCAACTTAATAAGCAACTAAATTATAAAAAAAAAAAAAAAAAAAAACTTTATCCCCTATACTTCAAATTCTCCAATCTACTCCTATTGCTTTGAGATACTTCATTATCGTACTATATATTTACTTGTTCTACTTGCTTTCCCAATAGACTTTCCAAACTGAATATTACCACACCCAATTTTTTTTACTATCCTCTTAAGTACTAACCTTTCTTTTCCAAATTTTAAACATTTTATTAAAACATGTTCTATTGTTTCTGCCTGAACACAATAATTACATTTTCCCGTATCATGTTTTCCTATCTTAAACAAGGAATGATTTAATCGTGTGTGCCCTATTCTAATACGAGAAACAATCGTATCCTCTTTCCTATTCCCAAAAACACTTCTTCCGTTTCCTACTTGCTTCTGAATACTATACAACTGTCTTCCCTTGACCTCATTATTCCATAGTTCTTGCCATTTATTGTTTATGAAATTCTTTTATTTTACTTTTAACTTCATTTTTGCTCAACGTCACTTGCACATTTATCTCATTATGTTTTACTGCTTCTCTCCCCTCTTCTCTCTTCAAAATGGCCTTTTATACTCCACTTTGGGAGCATGTGCCCCAATCACCACTCTAGCTCCTCCCCCTCCACACCTGCCGCTCATTTTTTTAATAGTCACCCGGTGACACATGTTTTGTACATTTGCTCTTTTCATCAAGATAATTGAATGCTACTTCCAAACCGTACTCAACAAAATGGGCAAAGACAGTGGCATTTACCTCCTCAACCATTGCACTGCTCAAGTGATCATGACCAAAGAGAGAGATGCAGTGTGTAGACAGAGTCTGCAGAACGTATCGTTGTATTGTTATACATTGAAGATTTGAAAACGCATGTTTAAAAAGATTTACTAATGTGAAATTGTTGAACATTTCAGGTGGAAAAGTATCATGCAGTTATCAGTTTCCTGAATGTGGATGATAACCACTGGGAGTTTTTGGTGAAAGCTTTCAAAATACCAGTAAGTCCTTCTTTATGGCTATGTGGTCAAAGCTGAACTGACATTTTAAATGGGTTTCTCTCTTTTTTCCAGTATCTACATGCATCTTCCAGTCAGATGTTTCTTATTAATCCACAAGGAACTGATGAAGAGAAGGACTCTAAACAATCTGCAATCAGATTTAGGTAAAAACACAATGCTTAAATAAAAGCATTAAGCCCAGCTCTCATTACTTCCAGTCACTTTAACCGTATTACCCCGAACTGTGTCATATATTTATCAAGTCAATACTTCAGAATGAGGCAAGGAAAAAAAGAGTGGCTGGAGATTGAGTGGAGAGGGGCCACAATTAAGCATACAATCCAGCGAGATGCATACAGCTGTGGTGTGTTTGTTATGCTGGTGTCTTTTTCTAAAATCAACCTTATAGTTGAGACACTAAATACCATTCATTCTTACACTTACAACTATTGTTCAAAGATGGCATGGGAGATTGTCAATAGTCTCCCTGAAGTTCCCTCCCACTTGGACATCAATTCTTCTGTGACCAACATGGAGGAGCTGCGTCAGAAGATGGCTGAGGGAAATCCTGACAGCCTCAGGTGATGGACATGAATGGGAACAGAAAGACACCATGAAACTGTTATTGTCTTCTGTAAGCCTGTTACTATTTTAATATTTATACACTTTCTTGTGTTCAGAAAGGATGAGTGTCGTGCTTTTTGCGGTTTGACACAACCCCTTGGAGGTGGTCCAACAACTGACTGGGTAAGTACTTTCAACTTAAAGGCATAGTTCACAAATTCTGTCATCATATACTCACCCTCAAGTTGTTTCAAACCTGTATGAATTTCTTTCTTCTGCTGAACACAAAAGAAGATATTTTGAAGAATGTCAGTAACCAAACCGTTAACTGGTCCCATTGACTTCCATAGTAGGAAAAAATATCTTCTTTTGTGTTCAGCAGAAGAAAGAAATTCATACAGGTTTGAAACAACTTGAGGGTGAGTATATGATGACAGAATTTTCATTTTGAAGTGAACTATCCCTTTAATTATATATATATATATATATATATATATATATATATATATATATATATATATATATATATATATATATATATATATAATTATTATTATTTTTAGATTGAATGTCATGCATGCCAATGCTGGTTTCATGTGAAATGCCTCAACATGAGTCCTCCTGACTTTTTTTTTTTTGTTATAACACCATTTTTTTCTTTTACTTTCTTTAATAATACCTGATTGGTTACTTTCTTTTCGACTTGTAACAACTAAAAAAATATGAAAAATTTGTTTCATGTGTCTGAATCTTTTATCTGTATCATTACATCTCTATATACACTGTGTTACAAATTATTATGCAAGTGACATCAGTAGGATTTCAGGAAAATACAAATTATGATTTTAGTTTTTCAAATAAAGCTATTGTTTTATTTCTCATTTCTTTTTAGAAACCTATCAATCTCTGACAGATTTGTTCAGTAATTTACCAGGTCTTTTTAGGTAAATAATAGAAAACCTACTTTAAGAGGTTATTCCACATTGTTAAGCAAGTTAAAGTTTTCATGCAACATGGGGAGGAAGAAAGATCTTTCTGAAGATGTCAAGCATGATCCCTCAGGGGTCTGAGATCACGCCGGCGTGATCTGCTCGATTTTTTTCCTTATGAGTTGATTGAGACCCGAAATTCTCTTTTGACTTTGATTTTACAAAACAAGTTTCATACATCAATCGATTCTGTTAAATGTGTATTATTTTTGTGTATACTCACAATAAAAACAACGTGTTGTGCTTTTTGCCAAATAAAGAAAAATAAACACGAAGCGAGTTCTGCCTTCTCTCTGTCCGTGTAGTCCATTCTGAAACGCGTCCGAAAATGAACTGTAGCTTAGCGAATACTCAGTCAAACAGGCATTCAGACACACAGGCATGAAGCTTGAATTCTCTACTTTTTAATGAAGTAATTTATATAAAAAACAAATATTCTCATCTTGTGAAATCTGTATTAAAAGAGAGCGATTCCAGTCGACCTCATTAGAGCTAATTCAAACGTAATGTGACTCCGCCCACAGAGAGCGCGTGCTATTCAAACGCAAATGGCTGAGGCAATCCACGCAATCCTGTGAACGCCCCTATCATCAGCACAAGAAAACCAAAACACCAGTTTATTCAGAACATTACTTGTTTACAACGCAGCGCTGTGAGGAATAATGACGAATACGAGGAATACGAGCTGAGGAATACTAGTAAGTTTTTCCTTCTCAGGTTTCTGTTTATGAATGAATGAACGGCATAGATGCGCGCTGTTTACCACAGCTGGCAAAAAACAATATTACGTGACAGTTGACTTTCAAACATTCACAGATACCTCAAAACAGAAAGTACAAATCCTTTCTTTAAAACGAATTTCGTTTTGTATCAATTGTATCTTAATTTTAATAATTTTTTCATTAACAAATTTCCTGGATTTAAAGTAAATATAGGCTAGCAATCACAACATAAGGTGCTTGAACTGGAGATCATCAACCAGACCGTAGCCTACTCGCCTCACATGTCTAAAAAATGTGAAATATATTTACATTTACAGCTGGTTCTAAACAAAACCATCCAAAACAAAAAAACTATGTAGCCTAATAAATGTGCGTTTCTCCGGTGCGTTCACTAGCCTACTGCGAAGATCGCGAGTCAATAGCCTATCGTATTTTTTTTATTTTTTTATTTATTTATTGCACAAGTCATACATAAATTCATTCATTTATTCATTCATTCATTATTACATGCATGAACGAATAAAATAATAGAAAAAAAGGAACATGGAGAAGAAAATCTTATGATACCTGTCGCTTATTTGTGCACATCAGAAAAATAAATAAAAAACAGCTACTTTATAAATGGATCAACCCCAATCCTCACCCCAAACACCAAATATTTTCAGTAATACCTATCTTTACACTTAATTATCATAATTTTAAGCGTGTGTAAGCGTATTTCATGAAAACAACGTTACAGTCAGGTGAAATATGAAAGACAACATTTTGTTTAGTAGATTTGGGTACAGTTTTTACTGTAGAATATACTGCCTCGTCAAATAAGCTTTTGTTTAGCAATTTCTATATATAAAATAGCCTACTATTTTTGTCAAAAATAAAGTCATCAACTAAGATGCTAGCTGTTCCAATGTTGGCTATATTCAAAGTAATGAATAGATAAAATGTAGGCCTATAATCTTTTTTTTACAAAGAAAGAGTACACTTGAAATATTGTTGAAATTGTAATTATTGTTGTAATTGTAACCTTTTTAATAAAATAGCAAAACATATTTACAAGATGTAAGCAAAATCTTAAATGGTCCTTGCATTGTGGCTCAGTCAGTTGTCACACCTGAGTGAATGGCTCATCATTATGCAGAGTGGGTGGTAATTCAGGTGAAAACCACTCCTCGTTCACGCCCCCCTCGCATATTGGCTTTCCAAGCAAAACCTGTTTTACATCAATTTAAATCAATGTATGGTTTTATGTGAACGATAAAGCAAGTCTATTTTCACATAATTTTGAAGAAAAAACTATAGGCGATGATATCCTTTAGTCAAAAGTCTTATTGCCACATATTTAGTATGTGTTTTGTGGCCTTATTTCTGCAACTTTCATTTTTATTTTTTCCAATAACCACGCATAAACATTATTCTCTTAAAAATTCAAACATATACATGCATGTTGATCAGATATTTTGGTAGCCCTGTTTGTGCTATATAGAGTGAATTTACACCTTTGCCATTAACATGTTTATAAATAACTGAAAAAAGCACAAATGTCAGAGCATGTCAGAACACCTCCAGGGCCCAGAAAACAGCTCAGACTCCAGAGGGTTAAGTTGTCCCAACCTGATGGCTTTTTCTTCTGTTATACAGATTAATAAAAAACAACTGTTATAGTAAACTGTGTAGGACAAAATCAACGTGGCCCATGTTTCGTACAGTACAGTATAGTTTTATTTAATGCCATGTCAGCATCTGTGGCTATTTTCATGGCAAAAACGGATTTACAAAAATACAAGAGTTACATTTATACAATGAAAATAAAAACAAAGCAAATAGAAAAAAATACAGCAATTAATACTTTACAAGATTTTTAACATTAATGTGATAGTTCTGGTACAATCTTACTAAAGTCCTTAAGTGAGTTTGCTGCCTTTGCTGTTGTTGTTGTTACTGCTGCTGCTGGAGTTGATCTGAGACTGTAGACATTAAAACAAACATATAGGAGATATATTAGCTGATTAGACAATTGTTATGTGACCATGACAAGATGTAAAGATTGCTGACAGTGTTTGGAACTGGCTCATTAGCTCACGGACCTGCTGTAAAGCTGCAGATTCTGCCCAGGCTGCTATAATATAATAATAGTATAGTAACGTTACTAGGGGAGAGATGTTCACAGAGGCTGCGGCACACAAAACATAAGATACTGGTAAGCCAGTGTTGTCATAATAATTTGTAAGGCACTCTACGTTTTTTAAATAAATACTGTAATAATAATAATAATAATAGTTTAAAGTTAAAATAACAGTTTTTAGTCAAATTACATAAAAAGACCAGACCCCTCAACGCCCGTGAAACTTTTCTCCCTCAAACAGCAAGCTAACTTTACTTCTACAGCCTACACACAGCGATATAAACAACATCTCTGTCTGCATGCTCTCTTCACGTCGTTCTTGTAAAATAATAATAAGTAAACAAACATCAAAATCACTTCGCTGAGAATGAAACGCCACTGCAGCAGCCGCAGAGTAGAAGATATCCTCTGATAGTGCGCGTAGCCGCGCGAAATTAAAAAATGCGCGTGCAGCGTGAGGAATCGTCCCGGATGAGTTCGTCAGGTGAAAGGTCATCATGTGGGTCATTTTATTTACGGCTAAATTATTATTAATTAATTTTACTAATAGTTAGATTGGGCAGGCATCCACAAAAGGGCCTTTAATTACAAAAAAAGGAGAGGAAATTTTGCCTTGACAAAAGGGCACTTTGGGCACCAAGGGGCAAAAGGGCAGGTGCTCAAGCACCCAACGCCCCCAAGGGCTGGTAATAATTATCTCCTGCCATGTTAATTGTCCCCAAACGCAATGAGGGCACAATAAATAAACCAGAAAATAGAGAACATAGCATTACATTTATGTTTTAATCAGTAGTATTTTAATTAACATCCATGATTTACAGTTTTTCTCGATTGCTTAAACACTATAACCAGGCTTTTGAACTAAAATTTCAAAACCATAATGCCATTTATCAAAAAGCACACCCATTTCCCTAAACTATAAACACTATTCCCTGTTTTGACACATGAGTCAAATTTGTTGAACTGTCACTGCAAAACTCTACACACAAATCCCTTCATTTCTCATTGCTTAGACCATGTTGTCATATAGAAAGCACTAGCATTCAGTATTGTTCACTCAATCAGCACAGCTTCAGCTCAGTTAGCACACAATTACCCAGGTGGAAACACTAAGAGTCAAAATTTAACACACATCAATCAGAACCTTCAATAGATATATAAAAGGGCCCAAATCAGTTTATTGCGTTTTGGAACAATGGATCCAGAAAGACATGAAGGAAGAGATCGAGGAGGGATAAGAATGAGGAGGAGGAAGGGCAAGGACAAGAAGACAAGCAGTCTCAGATGAAATTCAAGCCACTCTAGTTGCCCATGTCTTAGTCAATGGTGTGATTATGAGGGAGGCTGGGCTACGAGTAAGGCCAAATTTGAGTCGCTTCACCGTCGCCTCGAGAACCTTCAGGGAGGAGTGGTGGCAAACAAAATTCTATCACTGAATAAGAGACAAACATTTCCAATAGTCTTTGATGAGGTTTATTTTCTTGCAAGAAAAGGCCAGCAGTCGTACAGTCACACAGAGTGGCTGCAGAGTGTGACAGTGAAGGGAGGGCATCCTTTCTCCTTTATAGTCTGGACTCCCAGAATGTTATCTTTCTAGGCAAATTATGGTATTTCAACCATATGTGGATCATTCTTAGACGTGTCCATCATATTGTATCCTCTTTACTATTCCAATACAATTCCATATTAGAATATGGTTTGTGTGTGCTCTTTTACTGTCATATGTTGGTCACACACATCTTACTGTAAGTAAATATAAAAAAAAAAATTTGAGGAGAGAGTAAAAAAAAAAAAAAAGAGTAAAACAGGAGAAAAAAAGTGTGTTTTCTGTGTATGAATACTGTAAAAATGTGCCAATGTATCCACTGGTTGTGTCTTTTGTGTTCATCATGTGAAAAGGTTTGTGATGGGGGAACCACAAGCAACATAACTTACCAGTTTTGGAAATGTTGTTTTGAATTTATTGCACCAGTGTGTTAGACTATGTTGTAGTGTGTGTGTGTGATTTTGAGGGCTTGTGTGTCCTGTCTGAGGGCAAAGTTTGTTTTTTCAGCAAGAGTGAATGGTTTTAAGTGTAGAGCTTCATTTTGACCTGAAAATAGGATGTTTGGGGAATTTGGGTGAGACGTTATGGATTTGTGTTTATAGTTTTGAGAATATGAGGCATAGTTTCAAGAAATGTGTTTAAGCAATCGAGAAAAAACTGTAACTACAAAACTTTTCATTTGATAATAAATGGTCATTATCATCGATAACTTAATTGGGTAACCTATTTTTCAGGTCACTTCGATCATGTTTGCACACCATACTGAAGTAACGTTAGTCAGGCAATAAACCTATGTTTATTTTAAAGGGATAGTTCACTTTGAAATTAAATTTTGGTATGTTTTAGCTTACCTCAAGGGCATCCAAGATGTAGGTGTATTTTTTTCCGCAGTAGTTTCAATTTTGATATTTTTAGGTCAAACCGTTCTTGTCTGTCAGTCCTATAATGCAGGTCTATGGTCACTGTCTTAAAGAGCAAGCACAGAGTCCAAATTAAACAATTCCCCATCGTCCAAATTAAACAATTCCCCATCGTAAGTACACATTGATGGCCTAAGACACGAAACGAGCGGTTTGTGTGAAAAAACGAACAGTGTTTATATCGTTTTTACCTCTTATAATACAGCCACGTCCAAGTGATCTGAGGGCGCGGGCGCATCCTGGTGTGTGACGTGTACGCAGACTGGTGCATAGATATATACACTAGATGTCGCCTTAAAGACATTCGTTCCAATCATAGACAGTATATAAACTGGACACAGCAACCCCATTGGATTCAACGCAGACAAGTGAAGCCAAATAGAAACTCTTACTTCCTGATGGTCGAGCGTACTGCGCAGACTCAAACTGAGCCATAGTAATGAAGTCCATAGTAATCGATTGTCGAGTTCACGCGCGTGATCATACGTACTAAACCTATGCGCGTGAACTCGACAATCGATTACTATGGACTTCGACCGAAAACAGGATGTAAATACAGGTATGAGCGCTGGCTGAAATAACATTTTTATTCATATCTTTCACATCTACTGCAGTCAGATTCACTCGTGTTCACTCTGAAGGAATCACTCACATGACCTGTGCACTTGTAATGACACATCAAGGATGTTAAGAGGCTAAAAGCAGGTTTAGTACTTGCCCCATTGAAGTCAACAGGGTGCAAATTTAAAAAAAACGACCGATTTTTGTCGTTGTTCTCTGTACTGACAGCACTCCAAATGTTGATATCTACAAATGTGATTGTGACTAGTCATAATATGCATTGAAGATATCTACAATGTTAATTTTACTAGTCATGCTCATAATATACATTACAGATATCTACAATGCTTTTATGACTAGTCATATTCTTCCATTGACTTCATTTGGAAAATATTTTCAGATATCTACAAATGAGTTTTGACTAGTAGAAATTGTAAATAAACATAGCTGTAAAAAATTAATTTCCACTGGATTTCTAATTAGAGATATCTTAAAAATCTAATTTGCACTAGTGGCAATTAAATTAGAGATATTTCTAATTTAATCGCCACTAGTGCAAATAATAATTTGAGATATCTCTAACTGGGTTTTGTCTAGTCATAATCAAATTGGAGATATATTTAATTCATCGTTTTTTAAGATATCCAAAAATACATGTAGATATCTTTAAGTAATTTATTACTAGTCAAATTACAGTTGTAGATATCTTGAACTGGATTTTTGACTAGGCAAATCTTAATTAGAGACATCTTGAATTGGAACTCGTCCTAGTCAAAACTCATTTAAAGATATCTTCAATTTAATTATAGATATCTCAGTCTGCTTTTTGACTAGGAGGACCTTTCTTTGGAGATATCTGCATTCAGCTTTGTGACTAGGAAGAATTTCAGTGTAGATATCTTGAATGAACATTCTGACTAGTCGAAATTATTTTATAGATATCTTAATTGTGTACTCAAACCACCCCTTTGCTAAGCCCCGCCTTTTCTAACCATTTTGTCTTCGAGGAGCGCGCCAAAAAATCTCAGAACGGCCTGACCTGGTTTTCAGGTAATAAAATTACTGTAATTTGTAACTGTGTATGTTATTAACACTGGAATAGTAACTGCATTATTTGCAAATCACGGGATTGTTTTGCGTTGTCAATGAACCGTTTTCTAATGTAATATAGTTGTCAGAGATAGGCCTACCGTCGGAATCATCTCTTTAGCCCCATAATAATTTACGTTTATGTTTTTCATTTTGTCGTAATGTTTGATAAATTGTAATATCAAAGTGATATATCAGACAGAAGTTATCTGGTGCAGGCTATTTTTTAGATTTTAAATGTTTATCCATGTTTACATATGGTCGGATTTGTTCCATGTAGCGTTAGTCATTACATGTCAGTGGAAATGTCTTCGGATGTCGTGTAGGAACGTAAACGAGTAAGTTATTGTAGCGTTTTGACCAATGCTAATAAAATAGCTAACTTGTTTGGCTCCATGCATCTTCATGTTCGATGCTGGTAATGTATAATTCTCTCTTATCTTTAATTATAAAAATGTGGCATTGCTGCGAGCAAGGTATGTGCTGGTGTAGGCAGTGAAGAATTCCACTTTGCAATGTAACGTTACAGTATGCTATCTGTTCTGTAGAGTGACCATTACGGGCCATTTCTACGTCTAAAATATCCAGGTTTTGTTTTCCTGTTGCTTACTTTAATGTCATAAGCTGATCGGTCTGTGCAGACCTGCTTCAAGACAGAAGCAAGTATGAAACCAGAAAAAGAAAATCTGGATATTTTATGCAATATTGAATTCCTGGCCAAGATGCGTTTGAGAAAACGTATGTTTACTGTATGTTCTTTTTTCTAAAAGTTTTAAGCCAGTTACACATTCTAATAACTTAGTTATTTTTTTAAAACAATTATTTGAATAATTTTAACACGGCTTCAGCTTTTGACAATTCTGTACATGCTCATCCACACAAATCTATGTAATATTTAAGTTTAATTTTAATTTGGTTCATTATCACATTGTTTTCTGTCTTGCAATTTATTACGCATTTTTAAATTTTCTGTTAAAACATTTTTTTTTATCTTTTTCTACCAAATGCAATGTTTCTCTCAGTTTTCTCTCAGCCTACCAAGTCATCAGATCAAGAGATGCCGCCAGCGATCTTTGACAGAGTTTTAAACAGCATCTCAAGAGCCAGACAGCAGCTCTCAGCTAACACTAATAACAGCCTCCTTACTTCAACTAGACGCCTTTTCCGGCGTCAGGTCCAACGACTTCACAGTAAGTCAGGCTTTGCAATGTATCCATTCGCATAATTAACAGTGATTTACCAGTGTTTAAGATATTATTTAACTGTGTATTTTTGTGTATGCCAGGACCACCGGGAAGGCAAGAAAATTCTGTCTGGCAAATACACCTTTTCCTCCTCTCTGGCCCTGATATTGAGATTTTACCATCTACAACAGAGCTTGAACGGTTTGCGAACATGGGGTTGGGTAAATAAATACTTGATATATAAGGATTTCAGATGTAACACAGTGTTATTTGAATTGTAATTCCAAAATAAATTTCAAAACCATTTTGTAACGGAGGTTGCTCAAAACATTAGCTTATCCTGTTTATTCATAAAAAGAAATTACTGTCATGACAGATCATAAAAACAAGTATTTAGAACTATTTTATTTTTTTCTATAATTTAGCTTTTACACTCTAAGACTTAATGCACAGATCATTTGACACAAAGTTATATACAAGTATCAGATTGTTTTGTTTCATCCATTGCTATGGTTATCATAGTCACTTGGATTCAGCTGCACATTTTAATGAGTTTATTAAAGCAAAATCTTTTTATTTTGTAGTTGGGCCAGATTTACTTTTGCTCCAGCACAACCCTCCTTTGGCATAACCAAACTTTATGATGCGATTCACTAATGTTCGTCAGTGTACTAGTATTTCTCAGAACTTTACACTTCCATCAGTGCATTGTGTTCTCATGCTAATTTGTCCTGTTTAGTAAATCTGGCCCTAAATGTTTAAATGAACGAGACATTTCTTTAAGACATGTTCAGTTGAATTGGCCTTTAATTTAACTTTAATACACATGATATGTTTCTGCACAGTGCACATTAAGGCCCGGTTTCACAGCTTAAAGGAACACTCCACCGTTTTTTGAAATAGGGCTTATTCACATTCTTTCCCACATTTAGATAGGTGGGCAAATGCATTTTTGTCTCAGTGCATGCATTGTTTTAGTTTGGCGCTAGCTTAGCTTAGCATAATGAATGGAATCCTTTGTTGCCAGCTAGCATGTCCTGAGTAAAAGTGATTAAAAAAAAACCCACCTAATTACTTCTTGTGGCCTGCGTATTCACAACGAGTACAAAATAGCGATGCAGATTAACACTAGGCGATTTCCTAGGCAGACATGTTTGTGTTAGTAAATTGCTTAAAATATTTTTTTGTAAATCAGACAAAATATAGAAACCATGCAGCTAGATATATTCATAATTAGACAGGCTGGCTAATTCTGTTTAGATCAAAATATTGCTGCAAAGAACTGCATGTACCACACATTTTATAATAGGTTAGTCTTTTGAGGTTTGTGATTTGCTGTACATATATTTTGCAGAGGGAGAGACTGATGGAGTCACTCTTGAGATGATAATGGAGTTTGCCACAGTGCCACCTCTGGGTTTCCCCCACCGCCCAGAAATAGAGATCCTCCATCAAGACAGGAACAATCTTTCCAGAGGCCAATACTTGCCTCATTATACTACGACTGCCGATACACACAGAATATGGAATGTTCAAGAGCTACATGGCAGAGGGAATCATGCAGAGCCCATATTTTGGTGTTGCCTGAAATGGTCAAATCTAGAACTGCATCCATAATTGATGGGGTTTTGTTGCATTGTGGTGAGTTTGTATCTTGTTGTTAAAAGGAGTTAGCCCAAATATGAAAACTGTCACCGTTCACTCACCCTCAGATAGTACCAATGTATTAGTTTCTTTGTTTTTGGAATGAAAAAAAGAATGTTAATTTTTCCTCTTTTCAAGGAATAGTTCAGCAAAGAAAATAAAATGTTGTCAATGATTTATGACTTACAGAAGTCTCATGCTTTAAGCTTTAATATTAGCCTACCTTTTTACACAAAGTAATTTTAGGTACAGTTACAACTGAGTACAGCTTTTATCAATTAGAAGCACCTTGAAGTCAAATATGTTTGAGATGTGCATCCATTGCAAAATAAAATAGCATGGGAAACCGTTTCCATTTTCCGAGGAGTAAGGTTAAGTTGAGGCTGTTCAACAGTTACAGCTGGGATTTCTTCATTTTCAGCTGTGGGCAAAGACTCAACGCCATGTTGAACCAGGAGTTCATTAAAATGTTCTGGCCTGTAGAGATTGTCTCCAAACACCTTGTTGATGGCTGTGCTGTCAGTTCCTATCCTTGACAGCATTCCTTCTGTCCATATCTGTGTTGGGGTTTTATTGTTTTCTGTCCGCAAAGCATGGTGATCCCATGCCTCTTTGAAGCGCTGTAGTCTAGCTTGGATCTGTGGAAGAAAAACTATGCTGAGCGAAACTTTGTGAAGGTCATTGCTGGGATCAAGCCGTTCAGAATCTTCAAGACTGTAGAATGATTGTAGCACATGTAAAAATACAACCCTCCACAAACCTTCTATCCTTTGGTTGTGGACGGATTCCCCAGTAATGTGACTCCGGCGCTGAAGGTTCATAAACAAGGCCACTTGTAAGTTCTCACCACCGTGATGCAGTTTAGGCATGTGATTAGTCGTGAATGTCCATCGATTGCACCATGAATCACAAAGCCCCATCTAAAAGTAAAAATACAAATGTTATAGGCAGTACAGTGTGAAGAACAAAGAGGTCCTACAGGTCCCACTTTTTCACAGTTCCCAGGTTTCTGTTATGCAGGACGTCACGAAAAAATACACTTTAAATGTAATTGTGAACAAATCAACCTTTACAACAGGGCTCACAAATAATCAAGAACTGTTTGGACATTTTTTTTTTAACATGAATAAATTATGAAAAAAGCAGGGTCTAATAATCAAGAAATGAGGAGGTGTAGGGCAACATAAGGACAACTGGATTATTAGGGACTATAGGAGTAAAATACAAACTACACTGTGCTATACTTAGAATAATTGTATTAATAATTCATATAATAAATGCATCAAGTGAAACATTTGTACAGTTTCACAGTACATACTGTTTCAAACCAGCTTTACAAAACGTCATTGGATCTAAAATGTCTTAATGATTTAACATTTAGTCGTTTTAGGCCAGGACGATATGGTGAACTGTTATAATGTATTGTAGTATTATGATTTACAATGGCTGCTTAGGTTGTGGTTATTGCATGTGTCTAAACATATTTGGCTGTAGATTCTATAAATCAGAATTGGATAATGCAAGTCTACACTAGGCTATAATTTAGCATCGCAGAAACGCACTGTCACACCATCTACATGCTGCATTAGCAGGACAAAAGCTACAATTAAACTAACCTTATGAGGCGCATGTTGCCATCAGTGTGCCAGAGACTGTTGGGACAGGGCACATGATAGACTCTTCTAGCCACTGTGCTTCTCCATCTCCTTGCAGCAGCCGCTGGATTGATACGGACCAACATCTCACGAACCCTACGCTGGGAAACCCTCAATCCTTCTGCAACCAGTAAGGCTCGCATCATCTAAAATGGTTGCATTGAATTGAAAAAAATAAATAAATAATAATAATTAGTTTCTGAACTGATAGGACAGACCTTAAAATGGAATCAAACAAGGATTACCTCACTTCCAGTGTTTGGATACTGGCATTGGAGTCGTCTCACTACATTTTCAAGTTCTTCATCATCCACTCCTGACATTCTGCTCCTGATTGATACACCAAGCAGCTCGGACCTCTTGTACAGAGATGAGGATGAGCACCCTAACATTCTGGCCATTCGCTTGACTGTGTGACCTTGCTTCATTAAAAATACAATTTGGTCACGTGTTATTTGAATGGCTGGTCTACCTCGGCTACCTGCAATTGAAAGTAACATATATTTGTTTTACTGACATGCAGCTCCTAATGGCAAGCAGTGTAATATTAGAAAAATGGTGACGAATAAGAATGGAAAGAAAGGAAGGAATGGAACAAGGTAATGGTCTAAAAACAGGGTGATGGAAGATTTAAATTACTTTTTCAATATTGTTTTCTTTAGTACAAATGTTGAAGAAATACAATTTCTTTATTATGAGTCATGGAACTTGACCAGGCAAAGTTGAAAAATGAAAATTAAACTTTGACCTGTTGGAGTGTCCGTTTCTGTTATTTCTAAACGTAAATAAGGTACATTGATGTGTGATAATCTGAATGTCACATACAAATACATTTTTATGGATTGACTGGCCTGTGTGTGGAGCCTTATCAGCAGCGTTTTTCAGTAGCCATTCAAATAATTGTTTCTTTAATCCTTATTTTCTTCTAAAATGTTAATAAAATACAGCCATACTTTTAACTATATGTATTATGTACAATAGGTATATAGATTTGAATTTGTATTATAACTGTGTTATTTTTGTACGTGAATAGTTACATAGCATTTACACTGGTTAGACTACTTTAAATGCAGACCGAGGGGAAAGTTACAGTTGTACTACCAGGGCTACCGTCATGGCCAAAGTAGAGAGCAGACAAACACATAAACGAGACAAACACAAGCTTTCCGAGATGCCTCGCTTGTGTATGCGGTTACTGCAGATAAAGAACATAGTTTTTAAAAACCAGAAACTCACCTGAGCTCCTTCGAGGAACGGAAAAAGCTGTAGTTCCCTCACTCTGCAAATGCGTTGACAGCATTGTTCGAATATCATCCACATTTCTGTTCAATTCTTCATACGTCTCAAGAGGTAGCAAATATGAAAGTCTCTGTGCATTTCTTAAGCAGTCATCTATCGCACGAAGTTCGCGCTCACCACAATTTCCCTGACTTTGAGCTCTTTCAATTTGTTGGCACTTTCTTGCTATTTTGTCGAGAACAGCTGCCGCCATCGTTTAATAATCCCTGAACTACTTCATATCTTTTCTCTCGGAAAACAAAAGCAGACTAAAGTTGTTAGCGGTTAGCTAGGGAGGAGGGGAGGAACTATAGGCGGTGCTGAGGAAATGTAGTTTCACGTCACGCAACAGCGGATTCGACTAGGAGCAAGTTCAATTCAGATATCTTAAAATATAATTGTGACTAGTCGAAATCGAATTAGAGATATCTCTAATTACCTTTGCGGATCAACGACGCGTCTTTTAAAGATATCAATGACATCATTACAGATATCTTAAATGGAGTTTTGACTAGTCAAAATATATATTATAGATATCTCAAATCGGATTTCTTACTAGTGCAATTATAATTGCAGATATCTCTAATTGTCATTCTGACTAGGCGAATTATAATTATCACTCATCAAAATACAATTGTTACTAGCTTTAAATATATTTATAGAGTCAGAACAAAGGTTTAAATGCTAAAACGGCTTGCCATACAGAACAGTTTTTTTCAGCGCTTCGAAACTAGACGGTCATTGGATAAACGCTGCGATTATGTCCCGCCCGCGGACGCTCAGCGTCTCTGGAGTGAATGAGGAGTGGGCTGGCCTGGACTGGATTGATGACTGATGATTGGAGGGTCTGTCACGAGGCTGCATCTCCTTTTGATTGACAGCGATTTTCTATAATAAACAGTCGCTGACGCTGAAGCTGTTCGAGCTCAGTCCCATCGTGGATTTAGAAAGTGTGGTCGAAAGACAAACTGCTGCAACCTATTTCTTGGTATTTGCTTGGCGAAGTTGCTAGCCAATTTTCATCATACATTTCACACAATTATACACCACATTCATTGTTTCAGTTTAACAAAAAAGCATGGTATGTTTTGTGATTACTGTCCTTTACAACAAGCATAGTAATTGTTGTGATTACTAGTAACAACAAAACTTTTACCACATTATTGGTAGTTTAAATGTGTCATTTGTTGTGAATGCACTGTAACCACAACACTTACTATGCTTTTACCACAGTACTTTGATAGGTGTAGTAAAAGGATAGTAACCACTGTAAAATGAGCTTCCCCTCTTTGAAAGACCAGCAGCCGCCACTGCCCTGCACGCTTAATGAACAAACTACAGCTGGTCCAAAACGCAGCAGCTCGAGTTCTTACCAGAACCAGGAAGTACGACCATATTAGCCCAGTTCTGTCAACACTGCACTGGCTCCCTATTAAACATCGCATACATTTTAAAATATTGCTGATCACTTACAAAGCACTAAATGGTTTAGCTCCACAGTGCTTGAGCGAGCTCTTAACGCATTATAGTCCTTCACGTCTGTAAGCCCAGCTCGATCGGCCCAATGGAGGCATCCATCCGATCAGCAGGGAAGGTCTCTGCGTGTTACTGTCTTTCTGCGTGGCAAAGGGATTTGATTTAATGAAATACATTTTCTCATATGAATTTTCTCGTTATTTCATCTGACTCCATAAATGAAAAGGTTTTAATGATATCTGTGCATCATTAAATGTGAGCGAATGTTTGACTATTCTTTTTAACTCTTTAATGAAAATAATAAATAAAGTCAGTTAGAATAATCAAAAGTAACAATTTATGATGTCAGGTAAATGTATCATGCCAATTTCATAATCAGTTCAATGATAATTAATACAATAACATCAAATGATCTAGAATAAAGAGAAAAGATGCAAACTTAACATTAAAATACATGATGCTAAGAGTTTTGGTCACTCTTAGCATCATGGACCAACTTTGAGTTACAAAAGGCCCTGAGCCTCCAGTTGCACTTCATTATATAGCTTTTCACATGGAAACATTTGTGGATCTGTAAGGGACGTTAAAGATGGTGTCTGACCTGGTGCAGAGTGTTTTCACAATTGTCAACAAACTCAAGCTGTGCAAGACTCATCTACAAAAGAGACAGTTAACACATTTTCCATCCGTGTTGAAGGCAAGTGGACAAGCAGCAGAGGTTGTAAACGGGAGGACTGCACGGTATGCAACACTGCTGGAAAATCTCGAGTTTTGAGGACAGATTCTCCAGCCTACGCCTAAAAAGACCACCGATTACATTTCTCATCAACTTTAAGTCAAGTCAAGTCAAGTTTATTTATATGGCGCTTTTCACAACATAGGTTGTATCAAAGCAGCTTCACAGTAATAAATTAAAACAATACATCAATGTTTGTTTCTAGTGGAACGTCCACGTTTGGTAATGCTGATCAATAGTATCGTTGATTGATTAATTAAATTAAATATTCCCAAATATCCCCAACTGAGCAAGCCTAAGGCAATGGTGGCAAGGAACCGAAAAACTCCATCAGGTGACCTAATGGAGTAAAAAAAAAACCTTGGGAGAACCCGGGCTCAGTCGGGGGCCAGTTCTCCTCTGGCGTTTATGAACTAGAGGTCGGATTTAACTGTAAGATTAAAAGTATTATATGAATGCCTGGCTGAAGAGATGCGTCTTTAATCTAGTTTTAAACTGGGAGAGCGAGTCTGAGCAACAAACAGTATCAGGAAGGCTATTCCAGAGTTTTGGTGCTAAATGTGAAAATGCTCTCCCTCCTTTGGTGGATCTGGATATCCTAGGTATGACCAAAAGCCTCGAATTTACTGACCTTAAAGAGCGCGATGGATTATAGGGCGATAGAAGATCGGTTAAATAGACTGGAGCTAAGCCGTTTAGGGCTTTATAAGTCAGTATCAATACCTTGTAATTAATACGGAACTTTATAGGTAGCCAATGTAGTGATGATAAAATTGGTGTTATATGATCATATTTTCTTGATCTAGTAAGAACTCTAGCGGCGGCATTTTGGACTAACTGTAGCTTGTTTATTGAGGATGCAGGACAACCAGCTAATAAAGCATTACAGTAATCTAGTCTCGAGGGCATGAATGCATGAACTAACTTTTCTGCATCAGAAACAGATAGCATATTTCGTAGCTTAGCAATGTTTCTAAGGTGGAAAAAGGCTGTTTTTGTAACATATGAAATATGATTTTCAAAAGACAGGTTGCAGTCTAATATAACACCCAGGTCTTTTACTGTAGAGGATGAAGTAACAGGACATCCTACTATGTTAAAGTTGTATTGTGAGAGGTTTTGTGGGTGATTTTTTGAACCGATAAGTAGTACCTCTGTCTTGTCTGGATTTAATAAAAGAAAATTGCGCGTCATCCAATCTTTTATATCTTTAACACACTCTGTCAATTTGGATAATTTAGCGTTTTCATCTGGCCGTGATGAAATATAGATTTGAGTGTCATCAGCATAACAATGGAAACTAATTCCATGTTTCCTTATAATATTTCCAAGTGGCAGCATATATATTGAGAATAATAGAGGGCCTAACACAGATCCCTGCGGCACTCCATAGTTTACTGGAGTTATGATCGATTTTTCTCCATTTAAATAAACAAAATGGTAGCGGTCAGATAAATACGATCTAAACCAGCTTAATGCTTGTCCTTGAACACCAGTATAATTTTGTAGTCGATCTAAGAGTATTGTATGATCTATAGTATCGAACGCAGCACTAAGATCAAGTAAAACTAATATTGAGATACAGCCTTGGTCAGAAGCTAAAAGTAAATCATTTGTGATTTTAACAAGCGCAGTTTCAGTGCTATGATGCGGCCTGAACCCAGACTGAAACTTTTCATAGGTGTCATTTTCTTGCAAGAAAGAGCCCAGTTGAGCGGACACAGCTTTTTCTAGTATTTTAGACATAAAAGGTAGATTTGAAATGGGTCTATTATTTGCTAGATTATGTGGATCTAATTGTGGTTTCTTAATGAGAGGTTTTATAACTGCCAGTTTAAATGTTCTTGGAACATGACCTAAAGATAAAGACGAGTTAATAATATTGAGGAGATGCTCTTCCACTATAGGTAACACTTCTTTCAATAGTTTAGTTGGTATAGGATCTAGTAAACATGTTGTTGTTTTAGATGAAGTGATAAGTTTATTTAACTCTTTTTGTTCTATAGTTGTAAAGCACTGTAATTGTTCTTGCGGGGTGATAATTGAGGCTGAATTATAAGGCGCAATTGAGGATTGAACGTTTACAATTGTGGTTCTGATGTTTTCTATTTTCTCAGTGAAGAACTTCATGAAATCATTTCTACTAAACTGTAACGGAATATTTTGTTCAGGAGACATCTGTTTATTTGTTAGTCTAGCCACGGTGTTAAATAAGAACCTAGGATTGTTTTGGTTGTTTTCTATTAGTTTGCGGAGATGCTCAGCCCTGGCCTCTTTTAGGGCCTTTTTATAACGTGACATACTGTCTTTCCATGCGATTCTAAAGACCTCTAAGTTAGTTTTTTTCCATTTACGCTCTAAATTACGGGTTTCTCTCTTTAGAACACGCGTAGTATTGTTGTACCATGGTGCTTTACTTTTCTCTCTGACCTTTCTTAATCTAATGGGTGCAACAATATCCAATGTTCCAGAGAGAATGGTGCTCATAGTGCTAGTTAATTCCTCAAGTTCATCTGTTTGTTTGGGTTCAGGCAGCAGCTGAGACAGATCAGATAAGCTATTTGAAAAATTATCTATGGTGGATGGAAGGATTGTTCTGCCTAATCGATAACGCTGCGCAGCATGACATATTACAGGAGTACGTAATATGCAAGTTACCATGTAATGGTCAGTGACATCGTCACTTTGTGGAATGATATCTATATCGGTTGGATCGGTTCCATGTGATATAATTAAATCGAGTGTATGATTAAAACGATGAGTTGGTCCGGTAACGTTTTGCTTCACCCCAAAGGAGTTTAATAAATCTGTAAACGCAGCCCCTAGCGCATCATTTGAATTATCTACGTGGATATTAAAGTCTCCAACAATTAATGCTTTATCGAAATTAACTAATAGGTCTGAGAGAAAATCTGCAAACTCTTTTAGGAAATCAGCGTAAGGCCCAGGCGGTCTATATACGGTAGCCAAGGCTAGAGATAATAGGGATGTTTTTCTAGCATCTAAGAGCGTAACATTTAGTACAAGTACTTCAAACGAAATAAACTTATAGCCCGTTTTCTGAGTAACATTGAGAATATCTCTATAGATTGTTGCAACACCGCCGCCACGACCAATCAGACGGGGCTCGTGCTTATAAGAGTATCCTGATGGAGTAGACTCATTTAGACCGAAATAATCATTTGGTTTAAGCCAGGTTTCAGTAAGGCAAAGTACATCGAAGCTATTATCTGTGACTATTTCATTTACAATAACTGCCTTAGGTGTGAGTGATCTAATGTTTAGAAGACCTAGCTTTAGAAATTGTTTTTGATTACTAATAGCAACATTTTCTGGTTTATTAACAATTCGATTTTTTCTAGATCCTGCAGTAGATTTATTATTTAATCTCACTAAACGAGGAATAGACACAGTTTCTATGCAATGTTCTACACTATTTATATCAGTTAAATTGGTGCAGCAGAGACTATGATTTGGACTTTTGGTTACTAGTCAAAAGGTATTTAACATTTTGGAGATGTTATCTGACAGAAGATCCGATCCGAATCTGCTTGGGTGTAAGCCATCAGCACGGTAAAGCCTAGGACGCTCCCAAAACAGATTCCAATTATTTACAAAGAGCAGTTTCTGCTCATTGCACCATGACATTAACCATTCATTTAGCGCGAATAATCTACTAAACTTTTCATGACCTAGACGGTACGTGGGAAGCGGTCCTGACACAATGATCGTTATATCAGGCGATGTGCTGCGTACCGTATCGATCAGATTCCTGAAGTCTTTCTTCAGAACCTCCGTCTGGCGCAGCCTGATGTCGTTCACTCCCGCGTGCAGGACCACAGTTCCGACGCGCTCGTTATCGTTCAGAATCTCGGGAACGCGAGCAGCGATTTCAGAAACACGAGCACCAGGAAAGCAGTGACTATGCACCTTACTTTTATTTAACGTAGCGTGTACGTGTCGAACGATGGAATCGCCGATGATCACAGCATCGCGTTCTGTTTCGCGAAGAGGGGAGAAGCGGTTTTGTGTGGATATCTCGAAAACCGGGAGGGTCGGAGAGAGTTTTCTTGGTCTAGACCTGACTCGCGTCTTCCGCTGCGGAAATATCCAGGCTTCGTGGTGGCGTGTTGGAGCCGGAGTGAACGAGACCATGGCTGATCGCGACCTCGACGCTCGCCGATGTTGAGAAACGCACGGAGTAGACGAGGTCGGAGTCAGCGGGTTAGTAACGTTAATCTCTGATTTGTGTGCATCGGCGCGTGATGTTTCAAGAGCCAAACGCCGGTCTATCAGCTCGGCTTTTCTCACTAAAAGGTCGTGGATCTGTTTCTCAACAGCTTCCAGCTCAGACTGCACCGCGTGCAGCTCAAATGTGTCCTCACCTGCACCAAAAGGTAGACTACTTACATCTGATATATTCGCCATTTTAACAGATGGACAGTAAGTTAAGTTAGCAACGACGCTACCAGTGATGCTATCAATATTAATACTAATTTATGGCTGAAGTCTTGGATATAATCCGTCTTTTTAGTGGTACGGGTGTAGAGTAGACGCACGATAGGCGAAAAAATGTTTGTTTGTAAATGAGTGCGGAGAAGACGCGTTCAGCCGTGATCCACGGACGTAACCTATAAGAGTATCCAGCGTTGGATCACTAGGCTTGAGACACGTCTGCTCAACAGTCCGCGTTGTAACTATGAGGTGAGGAAAAGTAGAAAATGTTCGTTGTAAGTGAGTTTAAAGAGAAATCAAGAATTATAAATCAATCGATGGAGCTCCAAAGACAACAACGCGTTCAGACGCGACGCATGCGCATTTGTGTTAAACTTTAAAAGACCCTTTAAAAAGTGGAAGACGAAACTGTATCTCAGCTTGAAATGATTGAACTTTCTGAGTATGACAGACTTAAAAGTGTTCTGAGGGAAGGAACCATGGAGTTTTGGAAGATTGTGCCGATTGAGAGATATCCCAATGTCAAACTATTGTCAATGTCTGGGTCAACATACATGTGCGAATCACTTTTTTCAACACTGAAACAAGTGAAATCAAAGCATCGCTCTGTCCTGACTGACACACATGTGAAAGAGTTACTGCGAGTAGCCACAACTGAATACAAGCCAGACTTCACACAAATTGTGGAAACCAAGGAGTGCCAGGTGTCCCACTGAGTCAAGTAAAAGGAGGTAATTAGTAATTGTAATAAGTTATTGGGCCCTACTTTAACGATCTGAAACGCTGTAACTTTGTGGGCGGGTCTCGGGCTCTAAAATCTAAAATGGGTTGGTCAGAAGTAGCTTCATTACTCATAGGTGTGGTTTGGGTGTAATGTGAAATAAACCAATCAGACCGACGTTCTCGTCAGGGCCGTAACACACAGAGAAGTGACATTGGGGATGGAGAAACACACCCAGATTAGCTTCGGTTAAACAGGCGTATGATAATTTGGGTAAATGTGTAAGCTAGATTTATGCCTATTTTTCACATCTTCATGGACACAACAATGATTTCCCTCGTGTGGTAATATTTTTCCTTGTAATAATGTATGATTTTCTAAAAATGAGAACTGCTGCGTCTGTGTGTAGATGAGATAAGCAAAGCGTGTGTGTGTTGTGCACATGCTACATTGATTATGGCCAAGCATGCGCCCTTAAAATAGCCTCTGAATAACATCTGAATAACGCGCCACTGACTTTAGACGAGGTTTCTCCTGGTCTGTGTCGGAATTGTTTTCTGAAACTGCAAAATAGCACCAGGGAATGTTTGCGCCGGAACACGCCTCCTCTTTTCCCTGAACCGCCCCCGGAGCGCAAGTTCATTCCCTAATGTACCGGCGTGCGTCTGTGGAGGGAAAAGTCACACTTCACTTGTTTTTTTGTGATGTTTAAGGGTGTTTAATAGAACAATGTGCATCAAAAGTGGTAGTTTGCATGCTATGTGCATCATAAACATGCTATGCAAGATGAGCCGCATTGTTTCACCGAATTTCCATAACCAACACATTGGGAGCGGACAGAAAATTCAGAGCTGGAATTCAATTTGACTTAAAAACAAAACGCCTCAAAGTGAAATTCTTCAGTGCAATGAGCTCTAAAAGGGTGTTTTTGAATTTTGAAGCTTAATATTACGTAAGTGCTCTTGTACTTAACAGCAGTTTTTCCAAAAAATATATTTTACACTTCTTTAAAGTGACTTCTTAAGGGAGGTTTAGCACAGGCAATCTGTCAAAGCACCTAACACAGCAATCTCCCCACATGAAAATAAATGCTTATGATATTTCTGAAGCATAATATTAAGTGCTCTTGTACTGCAGAAAGGCATGTCTGTCACTCAAAGCTGAAAGTGAAATTGTGATGCTTAAGTGCTGACGTATTAGAAGATGGCGACAGGCCTCCACCATGTTGGGTGTGGTACCAGCTGTGCCATTGGCTGTTCGTAGGGTTAGGATTAGGGTGTAAAACGCTGTATATAAACACTGATGAGACTAAGAGACTGTTCACTCGGAAAATCAGATTCGGCCAAATTAAAGACAACAGAAAAAAACAGTACAGAAAAACTGGAAAGAATCCCATCACAGGAGCAGAGGCGAGACATTAGAAGGAAGAAGAAAACAAAAACTGGGGTTAGCCAGTTGAGCTATTGAGGCCTTTTACTCAAAGAAGTTTGAAGTATAACATTATGGCAGCAGAGACTCTCGTCAGAGGTGACTGGAATGGTGAAATCTGTAACCTTCGCTTCTACACTCAGAGGACCCAATGAAAAAGCACCTAACAGTTAACCATTACCATACTGGGACTGTAATGGTGCAGGGAGTACGACCAGTGCTCACAACCTTTGAAAATCAGGGGCCTCATTTATAGCCGTTGCGTACGCACAAAACAGGCCCTGAGAGAGGCGTACGCCACTTCCCACGCATAAGTCGTAATTTATAAAAACAAATTTGACGGGAAAGTTTGCGCACCTGCACGCAAACTCTGACCCATGCGTACGAGCGCTTTGGAGACGGAGCAGTTTGGCGACACCGATGGTGAGCTGGAGTTAAGCATCTTTTTGGTCACTTTTAGACAGAAAATCTAAAGAAAATTAAACATATACAGAAAGATAATACAAATATAATTTCACTTACCAAGCCTGTCACTTAAAGCAAATATCCATCCCTTCTTAAATGTCCGCGCCAGCGAGCGCGTTGGGCCGTTTAGTGAAACTGACGCAGTTTAAATAAATAAAATAATGATTTAAACTGTTTTACTTCTGATATAAACATTTAGATTAAATATGCCATTCAAATTAATGGAGTTAAACACTTAAACATGAAATCATTACTGAGAAGTTACAACATTTTTTATATTCAATCAATAGAAATATTTGTTGTGGATGCGATGCGTTTGAACACTTTTCCTCTGGCATGCTGTGCTTTAATGTTTTAACCACAGAGATAATTGCTTATCATGATAATACCAGATTGTCTGAGAAAATAGTTTCGAGCAAATAATGCCCAAGGCCTATCTGCTTCAATTAAAAATATAAATCAATTAAAAATACAATTCGGCCAGTGGAAAAGATTGAAATGTATTTTACACTATTTGATTTATGTATTCAAAAACAAGGCAAGGATAGGCAACTACTTGATTTTTATTAATGTAATGTGTCTTGTACCGTTAAACGTTATCACGTGGATGAATAATCATATGCAAATGATATGCATAGTAAAACTAGGCGTTGTAAGTTCCATGTATGGTTATTTCGGGGAGGAGACGCATGTGCGCACAATCTTGCGCTGACTGGGATTCTTCTGCGCTCAAACGCACGCATAAACCTTGCCGCAAAGCACCGGCACGAGGTTGACAAGATCTGCAGTGAACAACATTTCACGTGCCCAGCTTGTACCCCTTTTTAATGCTGGCAGTTGCGGTGGATGGCAACAGAAAACTTCACTGTTTCAAGTAAGTGTTTTGTTGTTGTTGTTATTATTATTATGGGTTGACTTTTACTTTTTGTATGGCAATAAATAATTGTATTACATTTATTATAATTTTAATAATTTTTTATACTATTATGACTGTGATAGCAATCTGTCTAAATTTTCATCTTTGTTGCTTGGGTGAGCGTGATTTGAACTCGAATAACATACCGTAGTCCAGCAACTTCCTTTCAGTAAGTTTAATAACAAAATTAACTGGAAAATGTTACACGGTCAAAAAACTGTGTCGCTCCAACATTGCATCACATGACTTGATTACAATGACTTGATTTCTTGTGTCACTAATACAAAGACCTTGGAGCAGAATGTTTTAAAGGACAGTTTTGTTCTTTCTATTATTGTCACAACAAGTCTTTGAGTTACCCTGAAAGGTTGTGTTTATTGTCGTTTAAAAATCAGATCTAAAAAAGTCAATCTAATTTTGTTTTATTGGTTCAGAGGGCTCTGGCTACTTCGAAGGGTTGTTTCTTTGCAAAGATGATGATGTTTCCTCTTTTGGAATATATCTGCGAAAAAGTGCAACACGTAAGTGTACTACACTGCCTCAGATTGCTTGCAAGTATACAGTATGATTCATGATTTGTTTGTGAAAAGTTTTATACACTGATTTCACATATAAATGTCTATCCCAAATGCCTGTTTTTCCTTTTATCTTGTATGTCATTTAGGTGGGAGGCAAAGGTGTTTGTGGATCTGCAGAGTTTGCCGCTACCAAAGAGTTTTCCAGAAAGACCAGTAGTAAACTGGGTGAGGAGGGCATTGAAGTCCCTGTCTGTCGGCATGGTGTTCTTTTGAGGGCACTCAATATGTTCAGAGGAGAGATCTGTGCATAACCTTTGTACTTGCAGAAAGAACTCTGCACAGAAAATGCAACTTTCTTTTGTGCTGACATCATGTGCAAATACTGGCCATACTTGATCAAAGTTTGCCAGGCCTGCCCGGAACTGAGAAATCTTCTGAACATGAAGCCATTCCTCTCTGTTATGCATGTGAAAGTACATGGCATAAAATGTGAGGTATATTACACAAATGTGTTCGTATTGCCTCTTTAAATGTTGTTATATATTCTGATAAAGCCTGCATGTACTAAACATTTTCTCACTAAATAGATCAAATGGAGTGGAAGCTTTCAAACGGGTGCTGCATACAGGTATACCATGGGGGAAGAAGTAGAACAAGCGGATAGCTTTTTATCAAGGATTGGTATAAGCACTAAGATCATGTCCAAAGCTGGTTAGTATGTTTGGTGTATATATTAAATTAGTTTGTTTTGATTGACAGGACGCACAGATTTGCTCACATTGCAGTGTATGGGGTGGAACAAAATGAAGGTTCAAAATATGTGCCAAACTCTTTGCACAAGATACCAAAAGGCAATGTTTTTTTTATATGAATCTTTATTATCTGTGTTAAATGTGAAGCATCAATCTCTTCTAAAGTGCCAGAAAGTACTTGAATTGGTTGATTTTCTGGCATTTCTCACAAATTATCATGTTTACATCTAATATTCTCTCATTCATCACATTATTAAATTGATCAAATTATTGAATTGCTCTACATATTGATTATACCTTTCAAATATTCAGATCATAGTTTGAAAAGATGTATGTTAAACCCTCAACAAAAGCTAATTGCAGTTGGAATCGGATATCGGCAGTCCAGATTGTAAACCGATGGATGTGCTGTGTGTGGAATGACCTCTAGAGAGCCATTCAGACCAGATATCCTAAAACATAGCTGAGATGAAGCAGTTCTATAAGGAAGAGTGGTCCAAAGTCCTTCCTGAATGTTGTGCAGATCTAATCCACGGCCACTGGAAACTCTTGGTTGATGTTATTGCTGCTAAAGGAGGTTTAACACATTTTCTTTGCACTTTCACTTTTGCCACGGCTCTAAGCATGTTTAATGGGACATTCAATTTGATTAGTATTTCAAGACATGAAAAATATATATATTTTTAATTGTAAGCACATTTTGATTTGCCTATGCTTTTGGCTTTCATGAAGATGAGATGACATTTTGTGATCCATTTATGCAGAAAACCAACTAATCACATACTCTTGCCATTGTAACTAACTCACTGGTTTACTGGTCTGTATGTTTCAGACTCAGCAGAACCTCATAAAAGAGACTGAAAGCCTACATGAAATGAAAACAGAACTGGCTGTAGATGATGGCGTACTCCATCAGTGGGTCTCAGATCTACAGGAGTGTAACAGCTACAATAAATACATTTATACTGTCATTCAGTGTACAGTTGCAAAACACTATCACTGCATTGTGCTATAACTTGTGATTGATCAACTTCTTTGTCTTCTTTGTCATTATTATTACTACTACTGCTACTATTATTGTCGTTGACAGTAACATATTAATGTCCAATGTCAATTCATTATGTTTCAGCCACAAACAAAGGGCGAAATAAAATAAGAAGAAAAACATTCATTTATTTAGTCAATGTCTTTTCATTTACATGATTTACCTGTATTATGTAGATGATGTCAACCTCTTAACAAAGAAGAAGGTCTTTGACAAGGTTATGCGAACTCAACGACTAGAGGAAGACAAGATTATCCTTGTTGAAGAGGCAAAGCTTCTTTATCTAAGAAGTCAGGAACAGAAACTGAAGAGTTTTCTTGATAGCATCATTTCAGGTGGTAAGAACCTAAAATTGTTTTTGTCAATTTTAAAAATAGATTATTTCATAATCACACACTGATCCCACATGAAATGTTAACTTAATTGTCATTTTGTGTGTTTGTTTTATAGTTAACCCCTGAATCTTCCAGACGCTGGGATTCAAGGACTTCGGTGTGTGTTGCAGAGAAAATGACATCAGCTGAGAGCCCACCAGGACACTGTTAAAATAAGCTATCAGGCAATAGACAGCATCACGCAACACATTGCTGTTGAAGAATGTGAATATGCAAGCTGGCCTGAATACCTGGAAGCCCTTTCCTCAAGCAGTCCAGATCAGAGCTCTGATGAAGAGGACTAACTTCTGCTGTAGTTATTAATATAAATAACATGCTAAATACATCGCATGTTATTTCTCTCTCTCGCTCCATCTATTCTCCCCTTCTCTTTCTCCATATTTCTTGCTCTTACTTCTTTCTTTATATATATATATATATATATATATATATATATATATATATATATATATATTTCCTTCTCTGTGTCTGCACTTGCCTGCTTGTACTGCAGGAAACAAAAAGATTAACTGAGTAGGAAGGAGCATTAAGAAGCTGACATGAAGTTATCCATTTTGTTATTTTTGTCTTTCTCTTTTCCGATGGGATTCACAGACATGGATCCTACAGTGGCTTGCTGGGATTGGGAAGGTATGGGAAGTGTTTTGAGAAATATTTTTATTTTGTGTTGATGAGAAGATTATTTCAAAACAACAATAATGTTAAACATTGTTAAATAAACAAATAAAGTGACCATATCTACTTGTAGTTTGTTTGAGTAACTGATTTGTATGTGAAATTCAAAGTATGATTTCTTTTCTACTACAAGCTATTAGGTTGCCATTTTTGTTAATATAACATATACAATATGTTATCACATGTTATATATATGAAGAGTTCAGATGCAAAAGCCTCTAAGTGCCATCTGAAATTTTCTTCTAGAATGATAATTTTTATAAAGCTTTTATATTTAAGTTCAGTAATTTCACTTAAAGGGATAGTTCACTTAAAATGAAAATTCTGTCATTATTTACTCACCCTCATGTTGTTTCAAACCTTTATGAATTTCTTTCTTCTGCTGAACACAAAGGAAGATATTAAGAAGAATGTCAGTAACCAGACAGTTTCAATAAAGTTTCTCAGATCTTCTCGAAACCTTGGATTCTGATAGAGGGCGATGAGACGCAGACAGGAGTGCAAGTCCTGGCTCTCTACACCTCTCTACACCTCTCCTGAGCTGAGATGTGGAGATCCCACATAGCATTGGTTCCATTGTGCAAAACAATGGTTTCGCGGACAGTGGAATTCTGGGATGAAACTTGGTGCTACAGACTCTGGGGGGCCTGCTGAGTGCAGTGAAATAGTTTTTATCATGACAGGAACTTTAATTCAAATGTCTAGCAACGATACTGTCTGAAAACCCATACAGCAGATTGCATGTGGGACTGTGTCCAATTGCAGCTTATTAGGTAGTACCCCAGAGTGCAGTCTGGACGATGAATTGAATTATAATACAGCAATCTTATTGGTGTAGACGATTCAGGTCTGAGCAACCTGGTCTCGCAGAATACCGTGACAAATGAACACGGCCCCTGAACTCTAAATCTGTGGCAGTTTCACAGAATCGCTGATAATCCCCTGATGTGCCCACAGAAGTGATGCCTATGTGAGTCAATGACAGGCAGCACCCGTGGTCCACACACAGATTCCCTGATCCAACACCTGCGCTCCCCCAGTTGGCGTCGTTTTATAATTTGGAAACGTATCACCTTATTCTGGGTTTACTTTAAAGGAACACTCCACCTCTGGAAAGATGAATGTGTATTTAAAATAGGTCATTTATGTAGAAGAAATGTGAAATTATTTTTGAATTTGGAGCTTTCTAGACTGAGAAAAGCCAGAAAATGTATGTTTGGCTCATGTGGATGAAAGACAACAACTCCTAGAATGCACTTGCTTCGCTGCCCTACAAGGCCACTCCCAAGCCACGCCTACCGGTAAGAGAGCGCAGTTGAAAACAACAAAGCTAGGCTACGAGTGAGTCTCTGTGACGAGATGTCCGGGATTCGGCTTTTGCGTTCTACAGTCGCCATTCCTCATGTTTACTGTGGCGAGCAGGACGAGGCTGAGGGCCGTGGGAGAACGTCATCATGTTTACTGTGGCGAGCAGGACGAGCTTAAATAAGCTTTTTTTAGTCATACATTTTAAATAGAGTAATACTAGGAAATATATTTATATTAAAATATATAAAAAATAAAAATGTATTTTTCAGTTAAAATAATTGACTACTTACAACAACAAAAAAGGACTCTGGCAAGTATAGCAAAAAGAAAAACTAGTTTTATCCATATTGAATGTAATTTAAGGCTTTTTAAAAAATCAAATAGGAAAAGTTAATAGCCTGAGTATTTAAGATGAAATGAAGACAAAAAGACTTACTGTTATTTCACTTTCCTCCTGAATCTGCTCTTCATCTGTAGCTGCAGAAAGCCTCAGCATTGATTTTTTATAGTTTCTAACTGTTGCACCTCCCCATTAAGTAAAAAAACAACAACAACAAAAAAAAACTAGGAAATAACTTGAAATTTTACTTTCATTTTTTAGTCCAGGAAATGTAAGGCCTTACAAGACGTGGCTTGGCATCAGCAGACAGGTTCGACAAAGAAAATTGAGTTAACAAGTCTGTGAAAAAAAACATGAAAAGCCTGGAGGTGAGGATGCCTTGAATATTTCCTGGAGGAAACGTGAATACATTTTTGTCTTATCTGATCCATAAACCTGTAATAAAAAATAAAAAAAACACTTCCTCATTTCATCATATTTGAGTCATTAATACATATGCATTTCACACTACCAACACTGAGACTCCAGCATGAGATCCAGCAGTGTTGTGGCAAAAGGATATTCTGAAGGTTTTTGTTGTGTACAAAAGTAATTCTGCTTGTTAACTCATCACTAATGCTGAATCGTCAACTTTTAATCACTTAATTATCTCATAAACTGCAACACACCTTCAGTATTACTTTAAACTAAAATGCATGTTTGAGCTGATTTAACTGAAAGCAACTTGCTCTGCCATTGTTTTGTCTCAAGATCCACATCAGTAATGATTTTTTTCTAAAGCACATTCATAAAAAGCAACTTAAATGTGGTAAGTGTGCCCCCATGGGCTGCTGGTCTGAAAACGAGGCGTGTTCTGCGCATTGTTGGCACGTTGCTATTTTTTAGCACTTGCAAATTACATCATGTAAACAGGGAATCCGCCATTGCGTGAGCGCAACTGGTTTTTAAATGGAATGGGAGATGAGACTCTGGTTGGTTTATTTCACGTTACGACCAAAACACACCCATTACTCATTAAGAGAATAGGGACAACCCTTTAAGACCATGCGTCTGGCGCGCTGACCATTTTTCCCCTCGTTAAACTAGCAAAAGTGGATTTGGACACCCCCTAAGTGCAATTGCGCCCTGAGCTTTAGAACTTGTGATTAGATTGTTAAAATAGGGCCCACAATGTTTCAGAAGTCACTATTATCACTGTAAAATACATGTTAAAAGATCTATTCATAGATGATTTCATCCAAGCTGTCACAATTTCACCCTGTTTGGACTTTGTTGTCTGTTTGCAAAGTTTAGAAATGGACTTTTAACAAAGTCATTCACAAAGTTTATGATGTAGTTATGAATTATTTAGTAATTGAGCTCTATATGCTCTATATGTAAAGGGATTAAATAACATTTGAAAATCTTACATTTTTCACATTTTTGAGCACATTTTTCACATCATGCAGCAATGTTCAACATGTGAAAAATGTGCACAAAAATTTAAAAAATGTAACATGTCATGTAAATATCAGGATATAGTTTTAATTAAAAAAAAAATCAAAAAAAAAAAAAAAACCCTGCTCTACGTATTTCACTTACTTTTTATACCTTTACAACTTTAACCCTAAGTTTCACAGGCAAGTCCCAGACTAAAGTGCATGCACCATGTGCTCTCATTTCCACATATTCAGGCTAAAGACAAAAACATAACTCAAAGAGGGTCAAATGACGAAAGTAACCATAGTTAAGTAAAATAACATTATATACATATAAAAGCAATAATTACAATAAAAAAAGGTTAATTAGGATTATCAAGCGTCAGAAATAACCAACCTACCAGGTGTATATAAAAGAACAATTTTGTCTCAACTCTACAGAACACATATATTTAACATTATAATTTTTTTACCTGTTACACTGACTTAATCTAAACACTGTCAATGAAACCAGGCCTAAGAATGACACATATTAAGCAATTACACTTTTTCCAAATACAGTACTACATAATTCATAACTGTACATCATAGACTTTGTGAATGACTTTATTAAAAGTCCTTTTCTTAACATGATTTAATTATACTCCATTAAGGATCAACTTTAACTGTGAATACATGGAAGTGTGAAGCATAAGATATTGTGATTAAAAGCTCACCACACAGAGGCCATTCGATATTGATATTTGATTAAATTGGAAGAATGGAGAAATTTCCTTTGCCTGTGTCACAAATGAGCTGCATATAAAGATACAAGAGCAAAGATGAACGGTATAAACATAATTTAATGGTATGTGAAGGACTGAAGGATTGGGGCAGATAAATGAAAATGGGCTCCTCTTTGCCAGCTTCTGTGTCCTCAATGAACTAGTGATCGGAGGCAGTCTCTTCCCACATAAACAAATCCATAAAGCTACCTTGATATCACCAGACCACTTCACTGAGAATCAGATTGACCATCTTGCAATAGACAGGAAATGGAGGAGAGTTCTCCTTGATGTCAGAGCCATGAGGGGCGCCGATATAGACTCTGACCATCATCTTCTCATGGGAGAACTCAGAATATAACTGGCAGTGAAGAAGAAACCTGGGAACAGGGTTCAGAGAAGGTTTGAAACACGGAAACTAAATGTGACCGGAGCGGTATTGTTTTTAGTATAACCAAATCCAGATAGCACAGACTACGCCACCTTGGGAATTGCACCCAAGGAAATATTAAAGGAACCCAGGTTCGGTGGTGCAGAGAAAAGACAGAGTCGTGTCATCAAATAAACAATTAAATACTTTTATTTGTGAGGAAAATATTCTACTGGCATCATTTATTCACAGTATGAATCTCTGACAAGTTTATTATAAGAATAGGATATCACAATTGTTAAAAGAACATTCATCCCCACATGACTGGTTCAAACACTGAATCACATTAAACAACACATCACAAACGAAGTTAATATAGCGTCCCCACAAAATAAAGCACGAAAATAATAAATACAAAAGAAAGAATATAAACTACAAGGCTAAAGTTTACTTTAGGGGTGGCAAGCTAGCTGTAAACAATTGTGCTCAACCATTTATGTGTGCACAGCAAACCAAATAGGAAGAGGTGCTCGAGTCGAACCCTGGTGCTCCAACCTCACACCAAATGCGTTCACCCAGGTGACTAGCCTCCCCCTCGGTACACTCAGCCTTGACTCAAACCAAAAAAAAGAATTAGTGGGTGCGATACAAATACAAAAATCACAATCACATCAGACACAAATATGATGGACCAGATCAGTTGGTGCGCGGATAATAATCCGTCCTACCTCGTCGAGGACCCCGGAATACTCCTCAACAGGTGTTAGATAGACACTACACGCTGATATACAATTACACCACACGGCCACTATGGCCCAAATCACACTAGTCAAACCAACGTCGTTAAAGAAATAACAAAATAACCCAAACCATAAAAATGAAAGCAAAACAAAACACAGAAACTATTATCTAGTCACGAGAAAATAACCTAATTATGAAAAACAGCAGCACGACCTGAATTACTCATCACGTGGTACGTGAGACTGCAAAACAAAACATAATCAGACAATGATTTACTCCAATCAAAAAGATACACAACTTTCACTAAATCATACATACCACACGAGAATCACGTCACGTGGTCAGGATGCACTCGCGAATGTTCTGCTAAAACACAATAAACCCATTAAACTCGACTAACCCCATAGAAACTACACATCGCGATAGCCAACATACCTTGAAGCTTTCCATGAGCGCTTGACGCAACTCCCAGGGAACGCCGCCGAGACGGCTACAGCCATCACTTCAAAAGGTAAAAACACTCTAAGCACTATTAAAACCACACAAAACTGTACATAACCTCTGTCACTTACCTCGGCTAACATGACACCAGTAATCGGAAGAGGGGCGGATATGACAAAGCCTACGTTCTAGGGCTTCCCGTTTACACACTTAAATACACCGGCCCTAATTACCTCATCCACCCATTACCATATAAGGGTAACGGACGCATAAAACAAGGGAAAGGGAAATTCCCTACTACTACATAAAGGATAATAAAATATGCCGGGAATGGGGAATCCACCTCCGTAACCGGTTCCAAGGCCTAGCAGAAGGAGACAACATAAACAACAAATGGGAAAGATGCAAGGTGGCCTTCATAAGCACCTGTGAATCTCTTCTGGGCTACAGTGACCCCAGAAGAAAAGATTGGGTCACAGATGCAACTTGGAGTGAGATCGAAGCTAGACGAGATATCAAAGCAAAACTCAACAGAGAGACAGATAATAACAAGAAGAAACGCCTCAGACAAGACTACCAAGAAAAAAACAGGGTGGTCCGTAAAAGCTGTAAGAGGGACTGGCTGATATCTGGCTGATTGCGGCGTGATTGGGAGCACCGGTGCGCAGGTTCTTCGCTCTCTACAAAAGCTGTTGGGTCATGTTGGCGAGGGTCGCTCTGCTCTGGTTCGACGTGTCGGCGGTATCTGATGTTTCGCGGCGTTACAGATGGCTGTAAATAGCCAAAATTGGGCTTGATGGAAAGAACAATGTGAAATAAAACGGCAGTTTTGAGCAATGAAATGTATTCGTTCTCTCCTTTATTGGTGGTGATTCTTCGGAGTCATAACAAATGGGGGCTCGTCCAAAATAATTATAGTTCGTTTTTTTTTTTTTTTTTTTTTTCGTCAAGTTTGGTAAGTAGCCTATTGCCTAGATAACAGTTTACATTGCTAATTGTTTATGGGTTTGTATTGATTGGTATTAGTTTGGTGAGAGTAATTGATATTTAGAGTTTGTGTGTAGGTTTGTTGTTATATTTTGGCTTGGTGAAGCTTATTGATGAAGTTATTGGTAGGAGAGACGAGTGCATATTTTTTGAATGCTTATTTTGTTTTTTTCTCCGCAGCTGTATTGGATTTAGTGGGAGGCCTTGGGACTGACTTCACTGTTAGGATTTAGCGACAGTTCCTTTCGGGGTATATGTCGTGTGTTTTTTTTTAGTTTGTTATTTTTGGGCAGATCAGTGGTTAGAGCACTAGTCTCGGGAGCACGCCGAGGTTTGAGGGAATCGCCGATTTAATTGGTTGTTCTGCTCGACTTGCGGTATTAGGTGCATAAAAACCCACCATTGTATGCTTGAAGATTAGGGTCTACTTAGTGTTGTTTTTGTTTTTTTTGTTTTTTTGGTGTGTGTTTAGGGAGGGTGTGAAGTTGGTTCTCCAGGTTATCTTTTTGTGGTTTTGCAGTTGTGGTAATAAAGTAAGTGTTCATTGTTGAAGAGCTATCTGGTATGGAATAATTATGACATCTACCGAAATAATTGGATTTATTGAAAGTCCGTCTGAGCAGGGTTTAAATTTATTAACAAAAGATCAGTTGATTGAAGTTGCAGCGCATTATGATGTTAGTCTTTCCACGCAGGGGCGTCGCACCCGTGGGGGATGTGGGTGTTTTAACACCCACACTTTTCCCGATGAGAGGGTTCAACACCCACACTTTTTCTGCAGGTTTTCCGCAGTTTTGCACAAACGCCTTACTACAGTCGTTCCTCCGTTTCTCTGGCCGCTCTGTGTCTGCGCTCGCTGCGGCTGCCTCCTCTCCCCCTCCCTCTCAAACGTGACACCGGCTTTGAGTGTGACCGGCTGATGATTGGCTGTTCTGCCTTAAGTCCCGCCTCTCTTGGTGTGTTAGATGTATCGCCAGCTCGTGCTGAGGCGGGAACTTGATTCAAGTTACTTGAATGTTTATCGTTATTTACGTCTCCCTTTTCCAGGTACTTTGAATGAGTGTTTATGCTTTGGAGGTTTTTAAATAAGCTTAATATGTGTTTGGGAAGATGTTCTTTTTATGTTTTGTTGACATGTCGAGTGTTTTCTGTATTATATTTTGTTTTTTAGACTAATGCTAATTTGGATATTGTTCAGCAGCTAGCTAAATTCAGTTATGTATGTGGTATGTAGTGTATAAAGTAACTGTGATGAAGAAGGCAGGGGATTGACGAGGAAGAGGGACAAATTGGCATTATTAAGCAGTGTATTTATGGGTTTATTGCCAGTGCAATTGATTTTGATGTTTTGAGCGTTGTTTGTTGATTAGCTGAATACTTAGTGGATACTTACCTGTTGTGTTTGATTGTACCTTTTGAGGAGAAAAAAGAGAGAAATCATGACCTTGGGTCTCATTCATGAAACATTCATAAATATACGAGTAAATATGTGAGTGATTTGCGAGACATTCCCGAAAATTCTTCTCCTGATTCACAAATACTTCGTAAACGTCAGATTTGATAGTGAAATGTGTGTGTGGGTTAATGAATTCCAATCAGTCGTAAATGGGACGCGCGTGCACGCTCATTCTCTCAATTACCATAAATCCCGCCCATTAAAACCAACTGACAACTATATATGGGCATCATATTATGACACGAAACGAAGGATTTCAACATGTCTTCTCAAAAGCGAATGAAGAAGAGAAATTTCTCAGATGCAGAAATTGAAGTTTTATTATCAGAAGTTCATTCAAAACGCCACATTTTATTTTCAAGCATAGGCCTACATAGTGGCGTATCAGGTCCTAAAAAAAAAAGGATTTTTTAGGTGCTTTAGGTAAAAATGCTTGGCAGCATATTACAGATGCAGTTAATGGAGTTTCATCTGTTAATCGAACAATCCCAGAAGTGAAAAGAAAATGGTTCGACATGAAGCTTGACTGCAACACTTGTGACTTGCGGACTTGTAAAAAAAAAAAAAAAAAAATGAATAAACAGCTTGAATATAAAATAAATTAATTAATTAAAAAAATAAATAAAAAAAAACTTGCGGACTTGTGTGCCGTTTGCAGATGCTATTACTGGCTCTCGTAATAAAAGTAAAAAGAAAAACCGTATGTAATTACTATATAGGCCTATAATATTTTTTCAAAATGCTGTGTAAATATGTACCCGATTAAGGTGAATTAAAATGCAGCCTTATTAATGAGCAAAACGTTCGGATGTTAAACGCACTATTTACGCGTGGCTGGGAGCAGGTGTAGATTTCTTTCGTACCAACTAACATTTGGAAAATACGAACATTTTAATGAATCCGAAAATTTACGCCAGAACCACCTTACACACGATTTACACAAAAATTCGTTCTGCTCGTGTTTCATGAATGAGACCCATTGTTTGCATATCTGTTGAAGAACTATGAAAGAATAGTGTATATTATTTTAATGTTTAAAAACAGTAAATTGTTTATACCACCTGAGAAAAAGCTTTGGGTGGCCTTTTTTTTATTTTTTTTTTATAAATATATCTCCCCTCTTCAGGGCGCAAGTAAGCAAAATTTAGCAGTCTCAGTCACAGTCCTGTCAGACCCATGTCACTATCAAGCTTACCACTGTCTTTTTGTCACGCAGTATCATTAAGATGCAGAAAAGAAAGAGGCAGGAGAAGATTGACATCTTTTTCAAGAGAAATCCTGTAAGTGAAGTTGAAAGCTGAAAGTTGAAAAATGTTGACATTAAACAACAGTAGCCTATTATCATTAGATATTGTTTGCATTTATTTCATGATATTACTTTTCAGTATTCACTGAGGTTTGCTAGTGCCACAGCTGTAACTGTTTGACCCTATTCCTTTACCACTGCACCCTTGTTTAGGAGAGAAAGTTGCTGGAGCCATCAGTTTCAGATAGAGCACAGGAAGGTTCACAGGTGAGCAATGAAATGAATATTACAGTTTCTGAAAGAGGTCTATGAAGGAAGAGAGGCCATGCGTGTGTGTTTGTGTAATGTTTAGTGCTTATTTCCATCCCAGGTGCATGCGTGTGTCTGGTGTGTTTATATCAAATTCACAATTTCATTTCAAACGTTTTGATTAGGGTGTATGTGAGGATGTGGCCAGGAGTGAGGAAGACAGAGATGAAGAGGGAGGAAAAAGCAGACCCGAAGCAGGCAGGCACGAAGCAGGCAGGCACGAAGCAGGCAGGCACGAAGCAGGCAGGCCCGAAGCAGGCAGGTCCGAAGCAGGCAGGCACGAAGCAGGCAGGCACGAAGCAGGCAGGCCCGAAGCAGGCAGGCACGAAGCAGGCAGGTCCGAATCAGGCAGGCACGAAGCAGGCAGGCCCGAAGCAGGCAGGCCCGAAGCAGGCAGGTCCGAAGCAGGCAGGTCCGAAGCAGGCAGGCCAGAAGAACAGAGTGAGGGAGAGGTCAGAGAGGATAAGGATGAAGATGAAATGGTTGAGAGAGGAGCAGAGAACTCAGACGTGGCTGTTACTCGCCATCAGTTCAGTAAGCCCAATCAACCAGATCCAAAATTAATTGCAAAACAGTCCTTGCCCAAATATACTCTGAGTTTTCAAACTCAGTGGTACCAGAAATTTCCATGGCTCCATGTCAGTCCTGGTGTTGAGGGTGTATTGTGCTTTTACTGCTCCAAAGCCTTTAACTCTGAGACATCACCTCTTGCCAAGAATGCTGATTCAGCATTCATTTCATCTGGGTTTAAAAATTGGAAAAAAGCCCTTGAGCGATTTACTGTGCATGAGAGATCTGATAGTCATAAGACAGCCATGACAACGCACATCTATGAAGATCAATCAGTACAGGTTCAGCTATCTAGTGCGAGTGTGAAACAGCAAGAGGAAGCAAGGGGATGTCTTCTCAAAATCATTGGTGCTGTGCAGATGTTGGCAAGGCAGGGCTTACCTTTTAGGGGCCATGAATGTGGTGAGGGAAATTTTGAACAGGTTCTGAAGTACAAATCAGAGGATGACCCCTCTCTAACCAAGTGGTTGACAGGTGGTAGAAAGGATGTATATACTTCAGCTATGGTTCAAAATGAAATTCTAACTTTGTTCAGCAGCGTGATCATACGCGAAGTAGTTGAAAACATCAGATCACTTCCACACCTTCAGTTCTCTGTGATGATGGATGGGACACGAGACGTGTCTGGAAAAGAGCAAGAGGCAGTGTGTTTGAGATATGTTGACAAGGATTTAGTCCCTCGTGAAGAATTTATTGGTCTTTATGAGGTTTCTTTGACAACAGGAGAAAATCTAGCAAAAGTAGTCATGGATGTTTTGCAGCGCCTAAACTTGCCTATCACTGGGTTGCGTGGCCAAGCATACGATGGGGCCGCAAATATGGCTGGCAAATACAATGGAGCACAGGCCATTGTAAGAAAAACACAACCTCTGGCTCCCTATGTTCATTGTGCTGCCCACTGTGTTAACCTAATTACACAGAGGTCCTGTACTGCCTCAATATTTATACGGAATTCTCTGGATTGGGTCAATGAGTTGGGAGTGTTGTTTGGGCAGTCAGGGAAACTGAAGGACATATTTAAGGGAATTGCAAGGTCTGAGGAGGGTGAGGGTCCATGTCACACTATAAGACCTCTGTGTCCAACAAGATGGACGGTCCGCACTAGTGCCATCCGAAGTGTGCTAAACCAGTACGAGTGCATAAACAAGGCTTTGGCTGAGATGGCAATGAGTGAGTCTGATGCGGCTAGTAAGGCACAGGGGCTGTATGAGACATTTCAGCAGGGAAATGTTGTCCTTGGTCTTGTGTGTGCTTTGGAGATCACAGGGGAGTTGGAGGTTTTGAATATGTCCCTCCAGAGAAGAACACAGACCCTAGATGGTATGCTTTCAGCTGTTGCCTGTGTTAAGGAAAGTTTCAGCAAAAAGAGAAACACAGAGAGTTTTCAGGCTCTTTACACAAAAGCAACAAGGATGTGTGAGACACTCCATCTCACTCCAATTGCCTCTCCTCGTGTCCGAATCCCACCTCAGCGCTTCACAGGTAGTGCTCCTGCACATGTACATGTGTCCCCTTCTGACTACTACAGGACTGAATTCTACAAAGTTCTGGATGTTGCTGACATGCAGTTTAGAGAAAGATTTGAGCAGGAGAGAATGCAAATGTTAAGGCACCTGGAACAAATTCTCTTAACTGGAAAGATACATGATGTTGTCCAACAGTACCCAGAAATCAACCCAGACATCCTCAAAGTTCAGCTTGCGTTGTTCAGAATGAAGTTCAGCTTCCAGTCTAGTACTGAAATTGTTGCTGTTCTTCAACGGATGACCCCAGAGGTCCGTGGTCTCTTTGACCAAGACGAAACAGTTGCCCGACTCCTCCTAGTTGTGCCTGTGTCATCAGCAGAGTCAGAAAGGAGTTTCAGCAGCCTCCGGAGGCTGAAAACATGGCTACGCAGCACCATGACCCAAACCCGCCTCAACAGTGTTGCTGTGTGCCATGTACATAAAGACAAGCTGGACAGGGTAAACAGAAAAAAGATTGCTGAACAGTTTGTCTCCTGTAAGGAGGGCAGAAAGAGCACTTTTGGTTCTTTTAAATGAGAGGTAGTTGGTCATATGTTCATTGGTCAGTTTGGTTGTTGTTGTTTGCATATATATATTAATATATATATTAGTTCTTTATATATATATATATATATATATATATATATATATATATATATATATATATGTATATATATATATATATATATATATATATATATATATATATATATATATATATTGTATATCTGGAGTTTGCTGTAACAAAAATAATTTCCCCCTCTGATTATTAAAGTATTTCTGATTCTGATTCTTTAGCAAGTCTACTGTTGCGTATTTTCACTTATTTTATTATTTTCCGTGTTCCGAGTGTGTTTTTATACTTTTCTAGTATCACTAATTTAAATGGGAAGCTTTTTATATCTTTTTTTTTTTTTTCGAAGAACTATACCATACAACATGTTATCAAGAAACAAAAAAGTAAAAAAAGAAACAGAAAAAGATGGAAATACAAATTACAACAAACAAAACAATTGCCAGGGGGAGGAAAGTATTATACACGCATAAAATCAAATAAATAAATTGCAAAATTTACACATTTTTAAAGTTCTTACTGCTTTCTTATTCACAGAGTCTCTGATACTGTCAATATAAATACATATTTCAGTTAACAAAACCATAAAAAAATTTTTTTTTTTTATTGCTAAATTTACACTTATGAATGTGAAATTTGGTCAACAGAATAAGTAAATTAATTAAGTAAAAGTACTGTTCTTTTTGGTCAGGATAGTCAGTTAAGCCAAAAAGTACATCTTCCCATAAGAGTGAAAAAAAATTTAAACACTGAATATTCTCCCTAATAAACCTTTGGACCTTACCCCATAGTGTAACTGAGTGCACAGTGCCAAAATAAGTGCAAGGCAGTTTCCTCATATTCATTACAAAAAGTACAATTTACATTTATTCCTTTTTTAATTTTTTTTAAATCTTATTTCTAAGATAGCTTTTTATATCTTGTATGCTATACCTTTTGTACCCTTCTGTCATTGTATTCATCGTTTTTATTGTTAATAAACAAACCACATCCATCCCCCCCACTTTTTAAAAGCTTGCTACGCCCCTGTTTCCACGAATGATAAAAAATTAAAAGAGAGTATTCGAACGGTTTTAAAAATCGCACTGGTAAATGAAGGAATTATTTCGTCTGTAGCGAAGTTGGTAGATCCACCGGAAATTATGCCCGTGTCTGTAACGCTGTCTTTTGAGCAACAAAAATAATTAGTTCTTCTCCAAATGGAACAGCGTAAAATGGAGTTTCAGATGGAAATTGAGAAAAGAAAACTAGAGCAGGAGACTGTGTTTGCACAGCAGGTTTTAGAAGGAAGAAAATTAGACATGGAACAACAGCGTCTTGACCTTATGAAAGAAGGTAAGGGAAGAACGTGGCGTGAGAGTGATGAGGGGGAGGAAATTGGGCCGCTTTCTTCTAACTTTAATGTGGCAGCAAATTTGCGGCTTATGCCCTTGTTTGATGAGGAAGATGTAGATACTTTTTTTGGATTATTCGAACGTGTTGAACGTGTCAGAACGCACCCTGATGTTGCAATGTGTTCTGATGGGTAAGGCGCAGAGAGCTTATTCTGCTTTAAGCTGGTCGGATAGTCAGAGTTATGAGAAGGTTAAAAGTGCGGTTCTTAAAGCTTATGAAATGGTTCCGGAGGCATATCGCCAGAAATTTCGTGGGTTAAGGAAACGTTCTGTTCAAACACACGTAGAAGTGGCACGTGAATTAGGATTGTGTTTTACACGTTGGTGTAATGCATCTGGGGTGGAGTCTTTTGAGGAGCTTATGGATTTGCTTGTTTTGGAGCAGTTTAAGAGCACGCTGCCGAGTCAAACGGCTGTTTATATTGCAAAGCGTAAGGTGTCTACAGCGGCTGAAGCAGCAGTTTTAGCAGATGAATATGAGTTGATACACCGGTCCTGCTTTGATGTTGGCCGCTTGGAAGATGTATGTACTGGGGAAAAGTTAGCATCGTCGAATCGGTCTTCAAATATGTCTACATCCTCACGTTATGGGGATACGAGATTGGTTGGTAAATCCGATTTGGTTTTAATTTGTAACTATTGTCTCGATCATGGTCACTGGAAAAAAGATTGCCCTGTACTGAAAGCGAAAGATCAAAGCCGCTATAGTGTGGCCAAGCCGTCGGCATTAGCGGCTGTACTACCCATAACTGATGGCTTGGTTCCCTCTTGTCTCACGTCAGGTGTTGAGGAAATTGGCAAAATAGTTTGTTCAAATTCAAATTTTTCACCTTTTGTTTTTGATGGTTTTGTATCTCTATTGCAGGGTGAGAAAATTCCGGTGAAAATTTTGCGAGACACTGGCTCTTCTGCTTCATTTATTTTGGGATCGGTACTGCCTTTCTCAAGTGAAACATTTACTGGTGATTCACTGTTGATTCGTGGAATAGGTATGACTAAAATGTCTGTACCTTTACATAAGGTTGTTTTGTATTCCTATTTAATTCAAGGTGAAGTTGAATTGGGTGTGAGACCAGCTCTCCCAGTACAAGGAATTTCAGTGATCCTGGGTAACAATCTGGCTGGGGGGCGGGTTTGGAGTGATGTGTCCTTACCTTTGATTGTTTCATCTAAACCTGTTTCTTCTGGGGATATTGAGGAGAGTGTGCAGAGTTTTCCTGATGTTTTTTCAACATGTGGGGTTGCACGTGCTGCCAGTCGAACGGTTGCAACTATAAAAAGTGGGAAACCACCTTTGGCGGAGGAAGGCTTCTGGCCACGTACTCTTCTCCATGCGTCTCAGGGTGAGTTGATTAAGGAACAAAAGGCAGATTATGTGCGGGAGGAATGGGTATCGTCCCATAAAATCGAATCGGTTGCTTTGTCCGCGGATCAGGGCTCATCACAGGATGAGTTACCTTTGATGGATTGTGAGGAGGTCTTGGAACCGGAAGACTGCTTTATATGTCCTCGGTTAAGTAATTCGGAAACTTTGAGAAATTTGCCTGTGTTCCTTGAACATCTTCCTATTGAAAAGTGTTGTGATTTGGCTGAGTTAATTTGGGAGTATTCTACCTTGTTTTTCGATAAAATTCTTGTTATATCAGCTGAACTATTCTCTTCTCTATCTTTTTACGTTTTTAATAACCCTTCAGAATCCAAATCAGAGGTTGATGCGCTGGTCACTATTTCTACAACCTTATAACTTGGAGATTCGCCATATAAAGGGAACAGAAAATGTTTTGGCGGACGCATTGTCCCGGGCACCTGTGTCTCAAGAGTAATGTATTTGTGGTTATTATTGTGTTCTTTTTCTAGGTTCCAGGTCGGGGAATAGTGAATGTAGTGAAACAGAGGAGATGTGCACTGATACAGGGTCTGAGTGACCTCGATATGCATGGATACATGGACGTTCCTATGGGGTTTACCCTATGGAGTTTTTATGGGGGAAGGTGTGACGTCCCTGTCAGTCCTTTCTTATTTTTTGTGTGTATCTGTGTTGCGTTTCTATTGTCTGCAGGTGTCTGGCTGATTGCGGCGTGATTGGGAGCACCGGTGCGCAGGTTCTTCGCTCTCTACAAAAGCTGTTGGGTCATGTTGGCGAGGGTCGCTCTGCTCTGGTTCGACGTGTCGGCGGTATCTGATGTTTCGCGGCGTTACAGATGGCTGTAAATAGCCAAAATTGGGCTTGATGGAAAGAACAATGTGAAATAAAACGGCAGTTTTGAGCAATGAAATGTATTCGTTCTCTCCTTTATTGGTGGTGATTCTTCGGAGTCATAACCAATTAGAGCACTGAAAGGAACTCTTCGAAGAAGTCCTGAATAGATTCCCCCCAGACAGCCCCCCAGTCATAGAGGACGCGGAAAAAGACCTAAACATCAACTGTGGTAGGATGTCAAAGGAGGAAATAAGGAGAGCCTGCAAAAAACTAAAGCTAGGCAGGGCATCGGGGGAAGGATAACATCCCACCTGATATACTGAAAGCAGATATCAGCGCCTCCTCTGATATCCTCCATGGGCTCCTAAATGACATCTGGGGAAAAGAGGAGATTCCCAATGATTGGAAGGAGGGGTTAATTGTCACAGTCCCCAAGAAAGGAAACCTCAGTGAATGTAAAAACTGGAGAGGTATCATGCTCCTCTCAGTCCCCAACAAAATTCTCTGTCGAATAATCCTAGACAGAATACAAGAACCACTAGACAAGATTTTCAGGAGAGAACAAGCAGGTTTCCGTATAAACAACTTGTGTACAGATCACATTGCAACACTCAGAATAATTGTCGAACAATGCATCGAATGGCAGTCATCATTATTCATAAACTTTGTTGACTTTTAAAAGGCCTTTGACAGCCTAGACAGAAACATTCTGTGGAAGCTGCTCCGACATTATGGAATACCCATAAAACTGGTCAACATCATTAAATGCATGTATGATGGATTCACAGGTCAAGTCACCTCAAATGGTAAGCTCTCCGACACCCTCCGCATAAAAAACAGGAGTACGTCAAGGCTGCCTACTGTCGCCCATCCTCTTCCTCAAGGGACTCGACTAGACAATAAAAATGTCAGTGGATGGTCAAAGGACAGGACTACAGTGGAACCCTTTTGAGCAACTGGAAGATCTTGATTTTGCAGATGACCTGGCTTTGATCTCAGAAACACATACACACAGGATAAATGTCAGGAAGACCAAGGTCATGAGACTTGACACCAAAACCTACCAACCTATCACAATCGAGGATAAATCCCTGGAAGATGTGGTCGAGTTTGTATAACTCGGAAGCAACATCAGAACAGATGGTGGAGCTGATAAAGATGTCAAGTTGCGCATCAGCAAAGCAAGATATGCCTTTAGAACGCTCCGACCTGTATGGCTCTCTTCCCAGCTCTCTAGAAACACCAAAATCAGAATCTTCAATACAAACGTAAAATCTGTCCTGCTATATGGCTGTGAAACCTGGAAAACCACCAAATCAATTATTGATAAATTAAAAGTGTTCATTAACAACTGTCTCAGATACATACTAAAGATTTGGTGGCCTAATAAAATATGAAATGTTTCAATGTGTATCAAATACACATTGAAATCAAATCTAGAAAGTGGGGATGGATCGGTCACACACTAAGGAAGGATTCAACGAACATAGCAAGACAAGCTCTGGACTATAACCCCCAAGGCAAGAGGAAGTTAGAAAGACCAAAATCCAACTGGAGGCGGTCCACGCTTGATGAACTGACCAAGACGGGGACCTCCTGGCAAGAAGTAAAGTCCTTAGCACAGAGGAGAGTGAGGTGGAGATCCATGGTGGACGCCCTATGCTCCCAAGGGGGCCAAGAGGATTAAAGAAAAGAAAAAGAAAAGAATGGTATGCGAGCAAACGCAACCAAAAGTAAATGAAACCAGACAAAAATGAACTGAAAACACAGGACATGACAAATCAAATAAGTAACCATGACAACAAACTCAACTAAGGTAAAATGTGCAAACTGAGTCCAAACCCAGCAAACACATTTACGTTGTGGCAGCATCTGTGGCACGTTGCATTTCTGATATGGCAACGTCGCTGTCTACGTGCTCGCAACATCAAACAGATCATTAGTAGGTGGTTTATAAGTTATTTGTTACGCACCGCTCTGAGACACGAGGGTAGAGGATCCAAATGCAGCTTTATTAGGGTTAATCCAGACACGTAATCCAAGAAACAGGCAAGGGTCAAAACACAGGTAAGCAGTCCAAACGAACGAACAAACAAACCAGGAAACACAGGCAGGAGAATAATCCGAGGAACAGGCAGGGGATCCAAGTCAAGTCAAGTCATCTTCATTTATATAGCGCTTTTAACAATGTAGATTGTCTCAAAGCAGCTTTACAGAGATAAACGTATAATTTAAGGTAAGATTGTTTTGGCTTTATAGCGGTTCTTTAATAAAGTTATTTTCCAGCTAAAGTTAGTTTTGATTGATTCGCTTCCGTCGCAACGATCATTTGTTATTAAAGTAGGGGCCGCCAAGACGACACCATTCTCTCTACACAAACTTTAAACGCGATCCTGTGAGAAACGCTGATGGCGTTCAGATGCGCATTAAGAATTGGTTCCATAGCCATGTGTGTTTGAATATATGTGCGCAGGTTTGGAATTCCCTACAAACCAAGCCTAAACAAATTACTGGTGTTTTCTTATAGTTTTGATTCAGAATTTTATTTTATTTTATCAATTCGGGGTAGATACGCAAATTGAGTTTTCCCGACGACGCTTTATCTGTAGAGTGGGAAAGGGATCCTCCATAGGGAGAGACTAGTTGGCACTTCAGCACTGCGTTGACATCGGGTCCAGGCGAAGGTCCTTCGTCAGATCTGGAAACGGTCTGGATACGGCAGGCTGCGGGAAAACCTTGGGATAAACAAAGACACTAAAATTAGCGTAGATGCCATTCTTCTCATGATGTAACAAGTACATCAGGATTTATAGGAAGTGTTCCCGGTTCCAGCTGACCTAATCTATGCAGCCTAATATCCAGGAACCGGGAAATGAGAACCATGAAGAAACGCTCAGGAGTGCAGTGTAACAACATACAAAACTTTGCAGTGAGTGAAGGGGTGAACCAGGCTTATATGGGGTGAACTAAACAAGATGAGATACAGGTGAATGTGATAATGAGTGCTGATGAGTCCAGGCAGAGAATGATGGGAGATGTAGTCTGTGAGTGAATGTGAGAGTCTGGTGTGGAGTGTCCTCTGGTGGCTCTCAAGGGCACTCCAACTGGTGACCGTTACATAGCCCCCCCTTTAAGGAGCGGATTCCAGACGCTCAGAAAAACAGTTCAGGAGGGTGGTGGAGCAGAGGAGGACCCGGGGGCGGGATGGAGGGCCAGGCCCGTGAAGTGGAAGAGGACCTGGAGACTGCGGCAAGACGGGAGGCCAGGGCGGATCAGGCTGTGCAGGCAACCAGGGAGGAGCAGGCAGTGCAGGCGACCAGGGAGGAGACAACGGCCAGGGAGGAGACAACCCTTCAGGTGGCCAGGGTGGAGACGACCCTTCAGGCGTCCAAGGAGACGAACCTTCAGGCGGTCAGGGAGGAGACGACCCTTCAGGCGGCCCGGGCGGAGACGACCCTGCAGGCGACCATGGCACAGGAACAGACACCGGCTCAGGAACAGGAACAGACAGTGGCTCAGGAACAGGAACAGACACCGTGGCAGCAGCTATCTCTGCTGAGGGCTCAGGTTCAGGCCTGTTGGCGGCCGTCTTGTCTGGAGACACTGGCTCGGCGGAGACCATCTTGTCCTGAGACACTAGTTGGGCGGCGGTGGCCATCTTGTCCGGAGACACTGGCTCAGCGGCGGCCATCTTGTCCGGAGACACTGGCTCGGCCATCTTGTCCGGAGACACTGGCTCGGCGGGCATGACTTGAACAGTCTCTGGATCGGCAGGCGTGAAGTGAACAGTCACAGGAACAGACACCGTGGCAGCAGCTATCTCTGCTGAGGGCTCAGGTTCAGGCCTGTCGGCGGCCATCTTGTCCGGAGACACTGGCTTGGCGGAGACCATCTTGTCCGGAGACACTGGCTCGGTGGAGATCATCTTGTCCTGAGACACTGGTTCGGCGGTGGCGATTTTGTCTGGAGACACTGGTTCGGCGGTGGCGGCGACCATCTTGTCCTGAGACACTGGTTCGGCGGCGGCAGCCATCTTGTCCGCAGACACTGGCTCGGCGGAGACCATCTTGTCCTGAGACACTGGTTCGGCGGCGGTGGCCATCTTGTCCGGAGACACTGGCTCGGCAGAAGTGACGTGAACAGTCTCTGGATCGGCAGAAGTGACGTGAACAGTCTCTGGGTCGGCAGAAGTGACGTGAACAGTCTCTGGGTCGGCAGAAGTGACGTGAACAGTCTCTGGGTCGGCAGAAGTGACGTGAACAGTCTCTGGGTCGGCAGAAGTGACGTGAACAGTCTCTGGACCGGCAGAAGTGACGTGAACAGTCTCTGGGTCGGCAGAAGTGACGTGAACAGTCTCTGGGTCGGCAGAAGTGACGTGAACAGTCTCTGGACCGGCAGACGTGACGTGAACAGTCTCTGAATCGGCAGACGTGTCGTGAACAGTCTCTGGATCGGCAGGGCTGACGTGGAGAAGCTCAGGCTCGGCAGGGCTGATGTGGAGAAGCTCAGGCTCGGCAGGACTGACGTGGAGAAGCTCAGGCTCGGCAGGGCTGACGTGGAGTGACTCAGGCTCGGCAGGGCTGACGTGGAGTGACTCAGGCTCGGCAGGGCTGACGTGGAGTGACTCAGGCTCGGCAGGGCTGACGTGAAGTGACTCAGGCTCGGCAGGGCTGACGTGAAGTGACTCAGGCTCGGCAGGGCTGACGTGAAGTGACTCAGGCTCGGCAGGGCTGACGTGAAGTGACTCAGGCTCGGCAGGGCTGACGTGAAGTGACTCAGGCAGCAAAAGAGCCTGGATTATGTATTGTTGAAGGTTCTAGTAAGGGTGATGAAATGGCATAAGGGAGCTGAACGGCTCGGATAGTCCTCCACGGAAAAATATCATTAAGTACTCTGTTCATTGAGGTGAGATGTGCCAGTTTAATAAAGTCCATGATATATTCCTCAAGGGGTCGGTCTCCCTGACGGAGACACATAATCTGTGCTGCTGGATTCATGGTGGTATCGCTGCTGGATCTTGGTGTGGCGAAGTTCTGTTACGCACCGCTCTGAGACACGGTGGTAAAGGATCCAAATGCAGCTTTAATAGGGTTAATCCAGACATGTAATCCAAGAAACAGGCAATGGTCAAAACACAGGTAAGCAGTCCAAACGAACGAACAAACAAACAAACCAGGAAACACAGGCAGGAGAATAATCCGAGGAACAGGCAGGGGATGCAGGGGATGCAGGGGATGCAGGAAACGAGAAACCATGAAGAAAGGCTCAGGAGTGCAGTGTAACAACATACAAAACTTTGCAGTGAGTGAAGGGGTGAACCAGTCTTATATGGGGTGAACTAAACAAGAAGATGAGATACAGGTGAATGTGATAATGAGTGCTGATGAGTCCAGGCAAAGAATAATGGCAGATGTAGTCTGTGAGTGAATGTGAGAGTCTGGTGTGGAGTGTTCTCTACACTAATAATGTAACGGTCACCAGCTGGAGTGGCTCTCAAGGGCACTCCAGCTGGTGACCGTTACATTATTAGTTGATTCCTTATCACGTATAAATCATTATAATATTAGGCCACATTTACACATAGCCGGGTATTTAGAGAAACGAATATTTTGAATATTTCTCCCCCTCCGTTTTCAAAAATAACATCGTGCACACAACATCGTTTTCAAAAAAAGTTGTCGTTTACATCAACCCGCATAAATACAATGGGCGGCAGTGTAGGGAGAAGGATAAAGCCATGCAAGCCAATCAGAATCCTCAAAATCGACAACAACGAATAGCACGAGCGACTTCCTGTTCCTTTCAAAACAACAGACATGGCGCGAGGTTCGTTCGTGTGGACAGACAGCGAAGCAAATGCAAACAGGCCAAAAGCGTTTGCACAAAATTAAAAATGAGTACCACCTTAACAGCATCCATGATCAAATAGTAGCCAAACAAACTCTAAACATAGGGCCCTCACATGACGTAAGCATTTTCTGGCGCATAATGTGACGTTTGAGAACCTAAAACCCTGTTTCTCCCAGTTGACACGGCAACACATAACCGGCGTTTTCAGAAATCTCCACTTTGGCCGGAGTTTTTAGAAATAATCTTTTTCTGGGATAAAAACAGCGTTTTCGTGTAAATGACAGGCCAAAACGCAGGGAAATATCTGCGTTTTTCCATTGTGTAAACGGGGCCTTAATGTCTTACAACTGAATTAACAACATTCATCAAATGTTACCATATAACTTATTATTAATTTCTGAATATATAGTCTCTGTATTGATTTTTATAGTTTCTAACTGTTGCACCTCCTCATGAAGTAAATAAAAAAACTAGACAAAAAAATAGTCTTTTAAAAAACTTTAAAAGCCTTAAAGAGTCTTTAATTTATTTTTTAGTCCAGGAAATGTAAGGCCTTATAAGACGTGGCTTGGCATCAGCAGACAGGTTCGACAAAGAAAACTGAGTTATCAACAAGTCTGTGAAAAAACCATGAAAAGCCTGGAGGTGAGGATGCCTTGAATATTTCCTGGAGGAAACGTGAATACATTTTTGTCTTATCTGATCCATAAACCTGTAATAAAAAAAAAAAAACACTTCCTCATTTCATCATATTTGAGTCATTAATACATATACATTTCACACTACCAACACTGTGAGACTCCAGCGTGAGATCCAGCAGTGTTGTGGCAAACGGATATTATACGGATATATAACTCATCACTAATGCTGAATCATCAACTTTTAATCACTTAATTATCTCATTAACTACAACACACCTTCAGTGTTACTTTAACACTCTGTAGATTGTGACAATATGTACAACGAGCCGTGTTCATTTGACTCTAGGGATCTTGTTGTGTGTGCAAAAGATGCATGTCCAAGTCATAGAAAAAAATCTGATGATTAATTAAAAAAATCTATAGAGAATCTACAAAAAAAATAAAAAATAAAGCCGAATGTGCCGTTTCTCAACTACAATCGGGCCATCCATAGCTTGCTCACTTCTGACGAGCCGCTGCCAGAACACAGGCGAGTGAGTCGACACTTGGTGACTATTTGTTCAAGCCAGAAATTTAAGTGAGAGACACCAGATGAGCTAATGCCCTACCTAATATTCTTAATGAATTTGAGATGTTGCTATTATCTCCAATTCATCACTCCCATTAGACTTAACTTGTAAACTTTTATAAGTGTACATGGAAATGAAGATTCATGCAAAGACATACAATGTGTTTCAGAAGTCACTATTAACACTGTAGTATGTGTTAAAAGATGTATTCATAGATGATTACGTCCATGCTGTCACAATCTCACCCTGTTCCCAGCAAACTCAGAACATTGGCACAACATACCCAACATTCTAACAAGGTTTTAAAAACATGGCCAAAAGGTTGCTATAACTACGTTGTGTGGTGAAGGTTGTAACAGCGTTGCCACAATGTTAACATTAAACCACCATTCAGGGCCATTGCTTAAAGGAGAACTCCGGTCAATTTTAACATTGATGTTACGCTCCACGCGTGTTTTGTGTTTGTTTTCATTGATCTGTGCACGTTAGTGTACTTTGCACGTGTTGGCTGTTGTGCTCATTATCTTCTCTCTGTCTTTAGCTCACTCTCTCTGCTCACAGGTTGCTGTGATTGGCCGAGTCGGACGTCAGTCATCATTAAGGCGGCGCTTGAGAGCCAATCGGAGGCTGCCCAGCTGGTTTAAAAGGATGGCGTGTTCATTCATGCTTTCTCTTTCTCTCTCGATCGCGAATTGAACTCTCTGTAGTGGACTGAGCTCTTTGTAGTGGAATGAATTTTTCTGTAGCGAATCGAGTTCTTGTGTCTGTCTCTGCCCTCGAACTGAGTTGTGTGCTATGTGCTTGTTCTTTGTATTGTGTTGTCTATCTTTTCATTTGTTCTGAGGCATTGGTTAACAGCTGTTATAGTGGGAAGAGAACGCAGGTCAGTATATCGCAATATACACTACACCCGTAGCAGATGATTGTCTAGACACACTAGGTAAGAAGTGAGCGCCACTCCTTGTATTTCTGTTTTGTTAGGTAGTTTAGTTAAAGTGCCGGATGCACCGAAGATTTCGGTTTATTTTCTACATTTTGCTTTGGTTAGATTAGGTTTAGATTAAGGATTATTTTGTTCTTTCCTTTGGCGCCACTTTTGTTCTTTTTCCATTTTTTTTGTTTAATATTTTCACATTGTACATAGCGCACTTTATTGTTGTTATTTTACTGGAACTAGTGGCTTCGGCTTTATGTGAATAAATGTCCAGTATTTTTCTCTTTCAAAGTTTGTCTGTCATGTTCTTCCACCTCACTTCACATCCAGCAGTACGTTGATATATAAATGTTACGGTACATTCCCTAGACTCTAAAAGACTAATTTGTTTGTAAATTTGGAGTGCTGTCAGTACAGAGAACAACGACAAAAATCGGTGTTGCCTACACCGTGTTATCCTCTTTTTAAAATTTGCACCATGTTGACTTAAATGGGGCAAGTTTTAAACCTGCACATACCTGTATTTACTTCCTGTTTTCGGTCAAAGACCAAAGGCTTAATGCTCAATTCCGATTTTTTTTTTTGAAAATTTTTTTTTTTTTTTTTTGCAAGGCCGTTCACATTTCCAATTAAATGCGACCTTTTGTGATCTCCTGTGTGAGCGTGAAATGACCCAGAAGTGACCCGCATGTGCAGAAGAGTACTCAACGGTCAACGACGTCACTTGTTGTTTGCGGAAGTAGCTAAACTTCAACTAACTGTGATTCTCACACACACACACACACACACACACACACACACACGAGCGCACGCAGCGACCGTTACACGAGCCAGACAGCAGCCGCTGACCTAATATCAGCACAAATAAGTTAACATAACGTTAGTCTACTCTTATTCACATTGGATATATAATGATGGTGGCCGTGGGATTTTTTTTTTTTTTTTAATTAGCAGCTAACGGGCTCGTCGAAGTCGACCCGTTCGGCAGATTTACCTCACCTCGACGAATATGCAGTCCGTTTTCAAACCGACGACTACTTCAAAGCAGAATTATGACGTTTTTCGCGTATCAATGACGTGCGGGTCGGATACATGCGACCTGGCCGTTCAGACTGAAGTCGCATTTCAAAAGATCGGATATGTATCGGATTTGGACCACATACCCAAGTGGCCTGGGTCGCATTTGAAAAGATCGGATCTGTGTCGTTCAAACTGTCATGAAAAGATCTGATACAGGTCGCATAGGGGCAAAAAAAATCGGAATTGGGTCGTTTCAGCCTGCAGTGTGAACGTAGCCTAAGCAATAGTGGAGAACTCGACAATCGACTACTGTGATCTTCAACCGAAAACGGGAAGTAAATACAGGTATGTGCGCTGGCTGAATAAACATCAATTTTATCCATATCTTTCACATCTACTGCAGTCAGATTCATGTTCAGAGGCTAAAAGCAGGTTTAAAACTTGCCCCATTGAAGTCAACAGGGTGCAAATTTTAAAAAGAGGATAACACGGTGTAGGCAACACCGATTTTTGTCGTTGTTCTCTGTATTGACAGCACTCCAAATTTACAAAAAAATGAGCTCAATGTTAAAATTGACCGGAGTTCTCCTTTAAGGTTGTGTCTAGGGTGTCTGGACAATCACTGGATGACATTTTGCACTGCCCTGAAGCACGAAAATCAGCCTTTTAAATTTCAGCCGCCTGTTGGCCTCATTGTGTGTTGTCTCATTCTTCATTTAGCAAGGATACGTGAGTATTGCGTTTAATTTACCTCAGATAAATAAGATACGTAATTATTCAAACAACCTACAACTTTATTTTCTAATGTGAATAATGTAGCGTTGCTCACTCTGATTAATTTTTCATTTGATTGGTCTGCTATTTAGTCTTATTCGTTTCTTTGCTCCTCTGGATTTGTGGATGTTTCCTGGACTGATTCTGGTCAACTTGCCGACCTTTATCGCCTGGCTTTCGACTACTATCTGCCATGTACAGAAATCGGTTTTGTTCATTAAATGTTCTGATCTTTGCTTTTTATGTTTTATTTATTATACTTAAAAGAAATATGTATATTCATTATTCGTGTTAGAATATTTTATCTGTATATATTGTCCCTCGTGCCTCATTCTCAGTCTTGTTCCTTTTTCATGGATTGAAAAGAATTACAGGCCTGGGAGAGTCAGCAACATGAAGCAAACTGGTGATCTGTTAATTACCTTCTCTGCTTTTACTTGCAAACATAAGCATTTATACAGGTGTGACCGGAGCGGTATTGTTTATCTTTGGTATAACCAAATCCAAATAGCACGGACTACGCCACCTTGGGAATTGCACACAAGGAAATATTAAAGGAACCCAGGTTCGGTGGTGCAGAGAAAAGACAGAGTCGTGTCATCAAATAAACAAATACATACTTTTATTTGTGAGGAAAATACTCTACTGGCATCATTTATTCATAGTGTATATCACTGACAAGTTTATTATAAGAATAGGATTTATCAATTGTTAAAAGAACATTCCTCCCCACATGGCTGATTCAAACACGGAGTCACAGTAGACAAAACATCACAAAAGAAATGAAAATAGCATCCCCACAAAATAAAACAAGAAAATAATAAATACAAAAAAATATTATAAACTACAAGGCTAAAGTTTACTTTAGGGGTGGCAAGCTAGCTGTAAACAATTGTGCTCAACCATTTATGTGTGCACAGCAAACCAAATAGGAAGAGGTGCTCAAACCCTGGTGCTCCAACCTCACACCAAATGTGTTCACCCAGGTGACTAGCCTCCCCCTCGGTACACTCAGCCTTGACTCAAACCAAAAGAAACAGAGAAATTAGTGGGTGCGATACAAATACAAAAAAAAAAATCACATCAATCACATCAGACACAAATATGATGGACCAGATCAGTTGGTGCACGGATAATAATCCGTCCTACCTCGTCGAGGACCCCGAAATACTCAACAGGTGTTAGATAGACACTACGCGCTGATATACAATTACACCACACGGCCACTATGGCCCAAATCACACTAGTCAAACCAACGTCATTAAGGAAATAACAAAATAACTCAAACCATAAAAATGAAAGCAAAACAAAACACAGAAACTAATATCTAGTCACGAAAAACAAAGGAAATAACCTAATCATGAAAAACAGCAGCACGACCTGAGTTAATCACGTGGTATGCGGGAGACTGCAAAACAAAACGTAACACTCAGATCAAGGTCTAACATTATTTCAATCAAGGAATATAAAACATTTACTAAATCATACGTACCACACGAGAATCACACACCCACACATCACGAACCACCCATATCACGATGTCAGGATGCACTCGCGAATGTTCAGCTAAAACACACAATAAACCCCATTAAACTTGACTAACCCCATTTAACCCTCATCACATAGCGATAGTCGACATACCTTAAAGCCCTCAATGAGCGCTTGACGCAACTCCCAGGGAACGCCGCCGAGACGGCAACAGCCATCACTTCAAGAGGTAAAAACACATACTCTAGACACGTAAAACCACACAAACTTGTACATAATCTCCGTCACTTACCTCAACTAACGTGACACCAGTAATGAGAAGAGGGGCGGGTATGACAAAGCCTACGTGCTAGGGCTTCCTGTTTACACACTTAAATATACCGGCCCTAATTACCTCATCCACCATTACCATATAAGGGTAACGAACACAAAACAAGGGAAAGGGAAATTCCCTACTACTACACATAGGCGGCGAGCTACATAGGCCTACCGTGCACCCCCCCCCCCACCTCCCAACAAAACCATACTTTTTTAAAAGGTCTGGATGTGTAGAATATGAATCTGAATGTTAACATTGAAAATTTTGGGTTGCACTACCTGTTTTAGCCCTGTGAATAGGGAAACCCTAAAAAACGATTTTAAGCAATTTTAACACATCGAGATTGTCCTAGTCAATCAGAACAGCTTTTAGGTGACCCAATACACACTCAAACTTAACATATGATGACTTAGGTCAAATACCTACCATGCTGCTTATTGGTAGGTGTCTAAAATTAACATAGGTAAGGCTTTATGTCGATTAATGAGCCCATTTCATGTATAGGCCACGACCTAGATTCGCCTATCATGCACCCCAACCCCCTCCCCTGAAAAAAAATCATGCTTTTCTGAAAGGTCTGTATGTGTAGAATATGAATCTGAATGTTAACATTGACATTGTTGGGATACACTACCTGTTTTAGTCCTGTGAATAGGGAAACCCTAAAAAACGATTTTAAGCAATTTTAACACGTCGAGATTGGCCTAGTCAATCAGAGCAGCTTTTAGGTGACCCAATACTCTTACTACACTAAATTGATAATTACTTTAAATAGTTGTTTTTAATTATTTTTAATTTAATATGGTTAAGGCCTTGTATGGATATAATCGATCAAGGACCATTTCCATAGCATCAGTTAATATGCTAACGTGCTAACATTCCAACCCTCATTACCCTTTCCATCGAAGTAATTTCATTGACAAATCAGAAACCTGTCTGGGTTGTTCATCCAATGACAAAATAAGATATTTTTTGAATTTTCATTAACAGTTTCCTCTGTGTCAGGCAGACTGTCCTGAAAGACTGTTCTTACTCACACAGACAGATACTCCAAGTCTGCATCCTCTGCCTATACAGCAAGAAATTTGTTTCACTGAATTGCTCGATGTTTGAATATTTTAGTTTACAATTTAATATAATTGACCCCTCTTACTACACTACATTGATGCTTACTTTAAATATTTGTTTTTAATTATTTTAGATTACATTTGATAGATTGATAGATATATACTTTATTCATCCCAAAGGGAAATTTTAGACGTCCAGTAGCTTATATACACACACACACACACACACACACACACACACACACACACACACACACCTCACACACATAGATAATCTAGTCGGTTATGTAGTTGGTTTCTTCAACATAGTTGAACTGCTCAGTTATGCCTGAGTAAAGACATGAGTCAGTGGGCCAAGTGACTGCAGGTCCTTCAAGGCATAGGGTATGTCATGGGACAAAACCAAAGTCCAGATGCATTGTGCATGTCCCTGGTCTTGTATATGGACCACTCTTGCAATTATGGGCAAACGCAGATTCTGATGCAAGATTAGCCAGAATGAAAGAAATACGTGACAAGAGATTAGCTGAACCACTGGAATCTGCTCACAGAATGACTGTAACCTGTGAACTTATACCAGACACCATTACAGAAGGTGATGGATATCACAGAGAATGCTACCAAAGATTCACCATGAATCTCAAAAGACTCGACCAGAAGCCTGAACTATTAGCAGCAAGTTCAAGGCAAAGTCAGAGGGCCTCAACTGGTGACAAGGTGCTCTTCACACCTGACTGTATATTCTGCAACTCAATTACACGGAAGAAGGTACAAAAGAAAGGGATATGGACGAATGAGGGGTTAAGAGAGTTTGAGTGTGATGGGTGGAGAACAGTCCTCAAAGTTGCAGAACAAAAATTTGATGAAAATTTGCTTCGCAGAATTAGAGGAAAGGATCTATTTGCTACAGAAGCTAAATACCACAAATCCTGTAGAGTCCAATATACACAAAATTTAGAAAAATGGAGAAGTGCAAGCAAACAAATCCAACTAGTAGAAGCTCACGGTGAGGCATTTGGTGCTGAGGCAAGTTTGTGCATCCTAGATGAGCTATGTAGATTTTGGTCAGATCAGTCAATTTCATCATTTTGTTGCTGCCGATGATTTCCTTGTCAATAACTCGAGATACAGCACCAAATGTCTCACCGTGAGCTTCTACTATTTGGATTTGTTTGGCCTTGTTTTCTGTGCTTGCACTTCTCAATTTTTGTGGGGTCAAAATGATCACAAGAACGGTGAGCAAAAATTCCAGAACCACACAGGGGGACCTAGTGAATGACCTGCAGAGAGCTGGGACCAAAGTAACAAAGGCTACAATCAGTAACACACTACGCCGCCAGGGACTCAAATCCTGCAGTGCCAGACGTGTCCCCCTGCTTAAGCCAGTACATGTCCAGGCCAGTCTGAAGTTTGCTAGAGAGCATTTGGATGATCCAGAAGAGGATTGAGAGAATGTCATATGGACAGATGAAACCAAAATAGAACTTTTTGGTAAAAACTCAACAAGTTGTGTTTGGAGGAGAAAGAACACCATACCTACTGTGAAGCATGGGGGTGGAAACATCATGCTTTGGGGCTGTTTTTCTGCAAAGGTACCAGGACGACTGATCCATGTAAAGGAAAGAATGAATGGGGCCATGTATCGTGAGATTTTGAGTGAAAACATCCTTCCATCATCAAGGGCATTGAAGATGAAACGTGGCTGGGTCTTTCAGCAAGACAATGATCCCAAACACACCGCCCGGGCAACAAAGGAGTGGTTTTGTAAGAAGCATTTAAAGGTCCTGGAGTGGCCTAGCCAGTCTCCAGATCTCAACCCCATAAAAAAATCTTTGGAGGGAGTTGAAAGTCCGTGTTGCCCAGAGACAGCCCCAAAACATCACTGCTGAAAAGATCTGCATGGAGAAATGGGCCAAAATACCAGCAACAGTGTGTGAAAACCTTGTGAAGACTTACAGAAAACGTTTGACCTCTGTCATTGCCAACAAAGGGTATATAACAAAGTATTGAGATGAACTTTTGTTATTGACCAAATACTTATTTTCCACCATAATTTGCAAATAAATTCTTTAAAAATCCTACAATGTGATTTTCTGGACTTTTTTTTCTCTCATTTTGTCTCTCATAGTTGAAGTGTATCTATGATGAAAATTACATGCCTCTCTCATCTTTTTAAGTGGGAGAACTTGCACAATTGGTGGCTGACTAATTACTTTTTTGCCCCACTGTATTTATTTTCTGTATCAAATATTTGGTAGCATTCTCTGTGATATCCATCACCTTCTGTAATGGTGTCTGGTATAAGTTCACAGGTTACATTCATTCTGTGAGCAGATTCCAGTGGTTCAGTTAATCTCTTGTCACGTATTTCTTTCATTCTGGCTAATCTTGCATTATATCCATAATATATTTTATAAAGGATATTATTTTATATCCATACAAGGCCTTAACTATATTAAATTAAAAATAATTAAAAACAACTATTTAAAGTAACTATCAATGTAGTAAGAGGGGTCAATTATATTAAATAAAGATGGGGAGGGTGAGGAGGAGCTGTGAATAATTTCGTAGTCAGCTTTGATATGTTGGAATGTTAGCACGTTAGCATATTAACTGATGCTATGGAAATGGTCCTTGATCGATTATATCCATACAAGGCCTTAACTATATTAAATTAAAAATAATTAAAAACAACTATTTAAAGTAATTATCAATTTAGTGTAGTAAGAGTATTGGGTCACCTAAAAGCTGCTCTGATTGACTAGGCCAATCTCGACGTGTTAAAATCGCTTAAAATCGTTTTTTAGGGTTTCCCTATTCACAGGACTAAAACAGGTAGTGTATCCCAACAATGTCAATGTTAACATTCAGATTCATATTCTACACATACAGACCTTTCAGAAAAGCATGATTTTTTTTCAGGGGAGGGGGTTGGGGTGCATGATAGGCGAATCTAGGTCGTGGCCTATACATGAAATGGGCTCATTAATCGACATAAAGCCTTACCTATGTTAATTTTAGACACCTACCAATAAGCAGCATGGTAGGTATTTGACCTAAGTCATCATATGTTAAGTTTGAGTGTGTATTGGGTCACCTAAAAGCTGTTCTGATTGACTAGGACAATCTCGATGTGTTAAAATCGCTTAAAATCGTTTTTTAGGGTTTCCCTATTCACAGGGCTAAAACAGGTAGTGCAACCCAAAATTTTCAATGTTAACATTCAGATTCATATTCTACACATCCAGACCTTTCAAAAAAGTATGGTTTTGTTGGGAGGTGGGGGGGGTGCACGGTAGGCCTATGTAGCTCGCCGCCTAACAAGGTTCAGGGAGTTGTAACAGCCAACCAATGAGAATATACATTACTTTCTTATAGAATGTGAGACAAGTCCATTTATGGCCACTTTCCGACTGAAGGTAGCTCTTTCAGGCCCTCTCTCCTAAACAAAGTAAGAGGGACCCTTTCTAGGCTGCTTTCCAAGAAACACACTCACATACATAGAGTGTACATTAAACCAGATGTGTGCAGAGAAGCAAGAACTTCTCTCCACTCCAACCCATGTAGCACCAAAAAGGAAGAAACCAGGGTGAAACAGACAGAAAAGTCAGGCTGATTAGATTTATCTTACAATTCATTTGTTTCTTTTTTTCTTTTTTTTCAGAAATGTATGACTTTTGGAAGTGCAATTTAATTACCATATGCAGTTTTATTAAAGTTGGGTTAACATAACCTTCTGTAATTTTTACTCTTCAAAGTGCACACTTGCAGGTGTTGATTATAATTAGGCTTATTTACGGATAGCCCCATTAACTAATAATAAAAAGTATATAATTATCTAACATCTGACTAATTAAAAATGAACCTCAAAACATAAAATGCTAAATGGGGGATATTCTATAGGCCTCTCTAGCATAAAAACAAAATTGTCAGAATGTCATCTCTCAGTTGCTGAATGTCGCACAACAACGTTGCTACTGCCCTATCGCGTCTTACAATTCTACGTTGTTACAATGTTGCGAGCACGTAGACAGCAGCGTTGCCATATCAGAAATGCAACGTGCCACAGATGCTGCCACAACGTAAATGTGTTTGCTGGGTTTGGACTTTGTTGTCAGTTTGCAGAGTTTACCTTAGTTGAGTTTGTTGTCATGGTTACTTATTTGATTTGTCATGTCCTGTGTTTTCAGTTCATTTTTGTCTGGTTTCATTTACTTTTGGTTGTGTTTGCTCGCATACCATTAAATTATGTTTATACCGTTCATCTTTGCTCTTGTATCTTTATATGCAGCTCATTTGTGACACAGGCAAAGGAAATTTCTCCATTCTTCCAATTTAATCAAATATCAATATCGAATGGCCTCTGTGTGGTGAGCTTTTAATCACAATATCTTATGCTTCACACTTCCATGTATTCACAGTTAAAGTTGATCCTTAATGGAGTATAATTAAATCATGTTAAGAAAAGGACTTTTAATAAAGTCATTCACAAAGTCTATGATGTACAGTTATGAATTATGTAGTACTGTATTTGGAAAAAGTGTAATTGCTTATTATGTGTCATTCTTAGGCCTGGTTTCATTGACAGTGTTTAGATTAAGTCAGTGTAACAGGTAAAAAAATTATAATGTTAAATATATGTGTTCTGTAGAGTTGAGACAAAATTGTTCTTTTATATACACCTGGTAGGTTGGTTATTTCTGACGCTTGATAATCCTAATTAACCTTTTTTTATTGTAATTATTGCTTTTATATGTATATAATGTTATTTTACTTAACTATGGTTACTTTCGTCATTTGACCCTCTTTGAGTTATGTTTTTGTCTTTAGCCTGAATATGTGGAAATGAGAGCACATGGTGCATGCACTTTAGTCTGGGACTTGCCTGTGAAACTTAGGGTTAAAGTTGTAAAGGTATAAAAAGTAAGTGAAATACGTAGAGCAGGGTTTTTTTTTTTTTTTTGATTTTTTTTTTTTAATTAAAACTATATCCTGATATTTACATGACATGTTACATTTTTTAAATTTTTGTGCACATTTTTCACATGTTGAACATTGCTGCATGATGTGAAAAATGTGCTCAAAAATGTGAAAAATTTAAGATTTTCAAATGTTATTTAATCCCTTTACATATAGAGCATATAGAGCTCAATTACTAAATAATTCATAACTACATCATAAACTTTGTGAATGACTTTGTTAAAAGTCCATTTCTAAACTTTGCAAACTGACAACAAAGTCCAAACAGGGTGAAATTGTGACAGCTTGGATGAAATCATCTATGAATAGATCTTTTAACATGTATTTTACAGTGATAATAGTGACTTCTGAAACATTGTGGGCCCTATTTTAACAATCTAATCACAAGTTCTAAAGCTCAGGGCGCAATTGCACTTAGGGGGTGTCCAAATCCACTTTTGCTAGTTTAACGAGGGGAAAAATGGTCAGCGCGCCAGACGCATGGTCTTAAAGGGTTGTCCCTATTCTCTTAATGAGTAATGGGTGTGTTTTGGTCGTAACGTGAAATAAACCAACCAGAGTCTCATCTCCCATTCCATTTAAAAACCAGTTGCGCTCACGCAATGGCGGATTCCCTGTTTACATGATGTAATTTGCAAGTGCTAAAAAATAGCAACGTGCCAACAATGCGCAGAACACGCCTCGTTTTCAGACCAGCAGCCCATGGGGGCACACTTACCACATTTAAGTTGCTTTTTATGAATGTGCTTTAGAAAAAAATCATTACTGATGTGGATCTTGAGACAAAACAATGGCAGAGCAAGTTGCTTTCAGTTAAATCAGCTCAAACATGCATTTTAGTTTAAAGTAATACTGAAGGTGTGTTGCAGTTTATGAGATAATTAAGTGATTAAAAGTTGACGATTCAGCATTAGTGATGAGTTAACAAGCAGAATTACTTTTGTACACAACAAAAACCTTCAGAATATCCTTTTGCCACAACACTGCTGGATCTCATGCTGGAGTCTCAGTGTTGGTAGTGTGAAATGCATATGTATTAATGACTCAAATATGATGAAATGAGGAAGTGTTTTTTTTATTTTTTATTACAGGTTTATGGATCAGATAAGACAAAAATGTATTCACGTTTCCTCCAGGAAATATTCAAGGCATCCTCACCTCCAGGCTTTTCATGTTTTTTTTCACAGACTTGTTAACTCAATTTTCTTTGTCGAACCTGTCTGCTGATGCCAAGCCACGTCTTGTAAGGCCTTACATTTCCTGGACTAAAAAATGAAAGTAAAATTTCAAGTTATTTCCTAGTTTTTTTTTGTTGTTGTTGTTTTTTTACTTAATGGGGAGGTGCAACAGTTAGAAACTATAAAAAATCAATGCTGAGGCTTTCTGCAGCTACAGATGAAGAGCAGATTCAGGAGGAAAGTGAAATAACAGTAAGTCTTTTTGTCTTCATTTCATCTTAAATACTCAGGCTATTAACTTTTCCTATTTGATTTTTTAAAAAGCCTTAAATTACATTCAATATGGATAAAACTAGTTTTTCTTTTTGCTATACTTGCCAGAGTCCTTTTTTGTTGTTGTAAGTAGTCAATTATTTTAACTGAAAAATACATTTTTATTTTTTATATATTTTAATATAAATATATTTCCTAGTATTACTCTATTTAAAATGTATGACTAAAAAAAAGCTTATTTACAATGGTTACAACATAGGCTTCAATAGTTTTAAATATGATTAAACATTACTATTTTCTCATCAATAGGATTTATAACTATTGGATTATATAAAATTTAACTAATAGATTGCGCATTTTAATAATCTTGTACAGTCTCCCTTTTTTCTTTTTGTAAACGGCATGTCATACTTGGTTTAAAATGTGAAATGTAAAAAATAAATAAATAAAAACAGCTGTGTCAAATCTATAATTATATGGACGTGAGAGGCCAACCAGTGTTTGTTTTCGGCTTTTGTGCGTATGTTTTTGTCATGGGGGTTGTTTACACCTGGCCACTTCATGCGTGTTCTGTGATGGGATAGCTATCGTGAAGAGACCAGGGGCCGTATTCACAAAGCATTTTATCTTACCACTAGGAGTACTCCTAAATCGCACTAAAAGATTTTAGCTAGGAGTTTTCTCTTAAAAGTTATTCACAACGCCTTTCAGACCTACTCTTAGTAAAGAAAAATGACAACTCCTAAACTAAGAGTGAGTCTTCGTTGCTATGGATGACGTCATTACTCATGCACGAGCTTGACTGAAGTGACCACCTTGATTGGCTGAGGATTGTAACGCGGGAATGATTCAAACACCTCCCCTACGATGATGAGTGACAGGTCTGAGAATGCGTGCGCTACACAAGTAGTGCGAAGGACGGAAGATGATGAATAACTGAATAAATAGCCTAAATGAATAAAGAGTAAGGCAAAACAAATAGCCTAGTAGCCTAATGAAACATATGGATTGATGCAATATCTTTGCAACATTATTGAATTAATCTGTCACTATATGCCTCTGCCTACGTTTGCAAAGAGAAGAACATTTTAATTTGATTCACAATGAAACGTTACAATTAGTTTACATGCAATGAGTAGCCTAGTTTTGGTTGTTGTTGGTGGCGTTATTACATCCCTAGTTATGCCTACAATGCAAAATAGTTCCCTCGCGATTGGAAGCTCCTGTAGCCGCCGCATACGCATTTCAAAACATCGCAACGTGAAATGCCACAAAAAGCGGTTTGTGAATAGGTCTTAGTGAGTTAGGAGTCCTCTCGACTTCTTTTAAGCTGTCCCAGGCTTAGGTGCTACTTTTAGGGCTAAAATGCTTCGTGAATTACTCTTAGTGAAAAAAATTAGGAGTCCTAAAGTTAGGAGTGACACGCCCATTATTTTTAGGAGTTGCTCCTAAATTCGCCAGTTAGGAGCTACTTTTAGCCTTAAAATTCTTTGTGAATACGGCCCCTGGTGTAAATGTCCTCCGAAACGCATTTGAGACGGATTTGAATCCGATCGCTCAAACCACTTCAGGAGGAGGTCTGGGCCGCATTACAGACGAAACTGGACAAGTGTAAATGCATCTGGTTGTTGAAACCACATATGTAAATTGTACTCCTCCCAAAAATGCAAAAAAATAAAATAGAAAAATGTGTTAGAGTGTGTTATAGGCTATATGTTATATCCAGATATGACAACGCTACTGGAACACGCATCGCCGCAGATGAGAAGCTGAGCATCTATTCATTAAGCCAACGTGCAAACTATCGCAAATCAAAGTGAAAGTAAGTCGGAGACGCTTAACACACAATCATCATCATTAAAAGTAAAGAAACGAAATGATCTTACCAGGGATGTTACTGCTCTCTCTTATTGCGGTCTTTGATTTTGAAATTTTAGCTGATGATCAATAAAATGCAGCTCATATCTGTTGCTTTCGGTGACGTGCACTCCATTAAATCTGCATATAGCGCGGGAACTGAAGATCGGATTTAAATCCGTTTCGCAAAAAGACATTTATGTGACCAGGTAATGGAATCGTTTTGATCAATCAGATAGCTATCCGATCTGAAAAAAACGCATGAAGTGGCCAGTAAATAAATCTCTTATTTGTAATCTTGTTTGCATTCTATGGGCCCTATTTTAACGATCTGGGGCCGTATTCACAAAGAATTTTAAGGCTAAAAGTAGCTCCTAACTGGCGAATTTAGAAGCAACTCCTGAAAATAATGGGCGTGTCACTCGTAACTTTAGTACTCCTAATTTTTTTGACTAAGAGTAATTCACGAAGCATTTTAGCCCTAAAAGTAGCACCTAAGCCTGGGACAGCTTAAAAGAAGTCGAGAGGACTCCTAACTCACTAAGACCTTCACAAACCGCTTTTTGTGGCATTTCACGTTGCGATGTTTTGAAATGCGTATGCGGCGGCTACAGGAGCTTCCAATCGCGAGGGAACAATTCTGCATTGTAGGCATTGTAGGCATAACTAGGGATGCAATAACGCTAACAACAACCAAAACTAGGCTACTCATTGCATGTAAACTAATTGTAACGTTTCGTTGTGAATCAAATTAAAATGTTATTCTCTTTGCAAACGTAGGCAGAGGCATATAGTGACAGATTAATTCAATAATGTTGCAAAGATATTGCATCAATCCATATGTTTCATTAGGCTACTAGGCTATTTGTTTTGCCTTACTCTTTATTCATTTAGGCTATTTATTCAGTTATTCATCATCTTCCATTCTTCGCACTACTTGTGTAGCGCACGCATTCTCAGACCTGTCACCTGTCACTCATCATCGTAGGGGAGGTGTTTGGAGTCATTCCCGCGTTACAATCATCAGCCAATCAAGGTGGTCACTTCAGTCAAGCTCGTGCATGAGTAATGACGTCATCCATAGCAACGAAGACTCACTCTTAGTTTAGGAGTTGTCATTTTTCTTTACTAAGAGTAGGTCTGAAAGGCGTTGTGAATAACTTTTAAGAGAAAACTCCTAGCTAAAATCTTTTAGTGCGATTTAGGAGTACTCCTAGTGGTAAGATAAAATGCTTTGTGAATACGGCCCCTGAAACGCAAGTGTCAAAGCGCAAAGCGCAAGTAACTTTGTGGGCGGGTCTTGGCGCAAATCTAAAAGGGGTTGGTCTGAAGTCGCTTCATTAGTCATAGGTGTGGTTTGGGCGTAACGTGAAATAAACCAATCAGAGCGTCATCTCACATTCCCTTTAAGAGCAGGCGCGCTTGTTCTATAGCGGATTGCTATTATAACGGCAGATTTGCCAGGCGCACGCGAGGAGCGGTTCACAGCCGAGGAGACCGACGTTCTCGTCAGGGACGTTGTGGATGGAGAAACACACCCAAATTAACTTCGGTTAAACATTAAACAGGTGTATGATAATTTGGGTAAATGTGTAAGCTAGATGTATGCTTTTATAATAAACTGTCTATCTATCTATCTATCTATGTATCGTAATAATGTATGATTTGCAAAAATGAGAACTGCTGCTTCTGTGTAGATGAGAGAATCAAAGTGTATGTTGTGCACACGCTACATTGATTATGGCCAAGCATGCGCCCTTAAAATAGCATATGAATAACATGCGCAACGGTCAGTGGCGCAATTGTTTTCTAAACCTGCAAAATAGCATGAGGGAATGTTTGCGCCGGAACACGCCTCCTCTTTGCGCTGAACCGCCCCGGGGAGCGCAAGTGTATTTCTTAGTTAACCGACGTGCGTCTGTGGAGGGAAAAGTCCGCTTTGCGCGGGTGCAAAATCGTCGATGTACAAAGTCAATTGCGCTGGGTGCAATATAGGGCCTTATATGTTGTATGTGGTTGCGCTTGCTTGTAGTATATCATTTTTTTACAATGCTGTTCATTCATCCATTTCTGATAATTAGACCAGTCCAATAATTTCCACATATGTCTAGCTAGCTTTCGATTATCAGAGCTGTTAAAGGCACAATATGTAACTTTTTTGCGTTAAAAATAGCAAAAATCACTATATCTATGTTATATATATTTTTTAGTTGTGTACTTACATTATCCCAACTGTTTCCAACAACTTTCAAACCAGGAGAAATTTTAATTTAATTTTTAGACACGGCGCGTTTCTTTATTTCCGCTTTGTCGCAGTCAATGTCGTCATATCCGCGTTGTCTCTGGTTTCCGCTCGTACTGCCATGGCAACCAGAGCCCTCTGATAGTAACCAAGGCGACAGACGTGGACAACTGTGTAGTTCGCAATGTCTATTTGCACGCTGTTGTTGTTTCGTTCAAACATTACGGACCATGGCAAGCAGACTTTGGATAAAAAAGGAGAACTAAAACGAGAATCAATATCAGCGCGGTGTTTTCGAGATGCCGAGAGCTCCCATAGACAGTATATAAACGAGAGCTCCACGTCCGAGACTTCGACCGCTCCTACATGTACTTTATTAAACAGGTGAGCACATTTACATAAAACTAATCAATGTTAGAATATGATCTGTATGTTATTCTAATGTTGATGTAACTTAGCTTACTGCTAGTCTCATACAGATGAACAACAAACTAACACATACATTTCAACACATTGAATTGAAATGCAGTTTAGTGTGCTAAATGTAATGTTAGACCAAGTGAAACAGCGCTGCGTTACCTCACAAGTTTAATTTGTGTAATAAACTGACCTGTGAGCAGTAATTCTGCACTTGCGTGTAGTTCGGTAGAATGAAATGTCCATATTCCTTTATATCCGCTGGATAGACTACATTATATCGTCCATAGGCGCAACCCGGCACAAGGATTTATCGCGCTGATTCGCGCATATTTCACACGTATAGTGTGAGCAGTCAAATCGCAGCTCGACGTTCGGACCGTACAGTGTGAGCACATAAATCCTGAGCTTTGGCTTTACATCGCATGCGATCTACTCGTTCAGTGTGAGTAGGTTCCTTGCTGAAATCGCACAGACATCGCACAGTGTATGCCCGCCTTTAGTTTCATACAGATTACATTGCAGGAGAATATTTGTTTTGAAAGTGAATTGTTTTATTTAAAAGTAGAAATTTAAAGCTTTCTTTAGACGCATGTTTCATGGTTGTGTGATAAGTATTAGCTGAGTTTCAGTTCATTTTCCAGACTTGTTTCAGAAAGATTTTTGCGGAGACAGAGTGAGCTGAAAGCGCACCCTGTTTATTTTATTTATTTAAAAATAAAAACAAGATTTTGATGTTAATGAAATGGTCAAAATCTTGTCTGCCCACTCCATTTGTCTCGCGATTGCGCATGATCTTACTCATGCTTTTCACTTTTCATATAATCAACATAAATAAAAAAAATAAAAAATAATTATTTTATTTAAACCTAAATATGAACTAAATTGTTTTATTTAATGACTAGGCTAACACGTAGGCCAATTAGCTTACAGTACAGAGAAATTAGTTGACAGGCTATTTTATATAAACGTAGGCTACAGATTTTACTGGTTGGACCATTTCCATACTTGCCATTCAGAGTAATTTATATTTAAATGGTCTAGGGCTAGGCTATGCTGTATAAAGTAGGAGAGAGGCTTCATGCATAAATAAACTTATTTGCACAAACGCATTTCGGCGCGTGCCTTCAGAAGACTTTATACAGCATTGCCTAGACATGCTGTATAATATGTACAACGATATGTTTAGATCATAGGCCTGTATGAAAGTTAGAATTTTGAAATTAATTTAGAATATATTATGTATGTTTAGATTATATTTGGAAATGCCAGGCATGTAATGTTCACTTGTGTCTTCATTGAACAGGAACTGTTTTCAAAAATGGCACCAAGACATGCAACTATATTCTATCTGTCTTTATTTTAGTTTATTTTGCTCATTTTGCATTATTTTGCTTTGTTTTGCTTAGAGCCCACATCAACATAAGCATTTACTGTGAGATACCTGCAAATTTAGAACATTTAGTTCCTCCACATAGAATTACAATAAAACAGATTGAAAAACAAAACCTTTGAATCTCCTCTTCTTTGTTAAGGCTCCTTTACTTGATGGGCCATTGAGGGAGTGTCTATGTCACACCCCTGGTCTGAATCTCATTAATATTGATGGACCATTACCCCTCCCATGCATAAACCTCTTCTGACAAAAAAACTGTTTTACAACGTTTAAATCAATGTATTGTTTTATGAGAACGATTAGCCAGGATGATTTTCACATCATTTTGAAGCCAGAACTCGAAGCGACAACATACAGTCAAAAGTCTTGTGAACACATATTTAGTATGAGTTGTGTGGTCTTATTTCAGAAACTTTCATTTTTATTTTTTCAAATAACCACGCATAAACATTATTCTCTTAAAAATACAAAGATTTACAAGAATGTTGATCAGATATTATGGTAGCCCTGTTTGTGCTATATAGAGTGAATTTACACCTTTGCCATTAACCCCCTGAGGTCGGCTATCGCGCCGGCGCGATAGGCTCGTTTTTTTCCGTATGAGTGCAAAAAAATAATAAAATAAAAATATTAATTTTTATCTTATATGCTTGTGTTATACATCAATCTATCCTGTTAAGTGTGTATTATTTTTGTGTACACTCACAATAAAAACAAAGTGTTGTGCTTTTCGCCAAATAAAGAAAAATAAACACGAAGCTAGTTCTGCCTTCTCTCTGTCCGTGTAGTCCATTCTGAAATGCGTCCGAAAATGAATCATAACTCAGCGAATACTTCTCACACAGGCACGTGAGATATGTCTTTATGAAGCTTGAAATATCCTCTTTTAAATGAAGTAATTTGTATAAAAAACAAATGTTTTCAACTCATGTAATCCGTTTGAAAGCAAGGAGAGGTACCGTTTTTCCTTCTGCCTCATTATCTCTATAATCAGCTGCGGCCGCCCCGCCCCCGGCGCGATTCACATGTAAATAGTTAGATGATCTAGTATGCAGCGCACCCGCCCCCCGATCAATGCCATAAAAAGTTTCTTCATCAGACTTACTGATAGTTCATCGCGTTTTGAGTATGACACGCTTCTCCGGTAATAAAGACGCCTTTCAGATGATTCTGGACGGCGAGGAAGAATGCACCTTTTCCTCAGAGGAAGATTGTAACTCAGACGACGAACGGCAGCATTTTGAAGAGCGAATTCCGCCGAGGACACAATTTCGGAGTAAGTTTTACTTAAAAGTCTTTTGTCTTTTATTTTTCGTGTTCACATTTATGAGGAAAAAACAATATTACGAGACAGTTCTCCATTATGGACGCGAGCGCTCTAAAAAAATCACTAAAAGACTTTCAAACTTTCACAGAGACCTCAAAACAGAAAGTACAAATCCTTTCTTTAAAACGAATTTCGTTTTGTATCAATTGTATCTTACTTTTAATAATTTTTTCATTAACAAATTTCCTGGATTTAAACTGCAAATTAACATTTATATTTCTTATAATAAAAATGAAAGACCTATGTTACAGACATATGAAAGACAACATTTCGTTGATTAGTTTTGGATAGATTATACATTTTTAATGTAAAATATCTGCCACCTCAAATAAGCTTTTGTTTGCCAATATTTGCTTATGTTAAATATAATATGTTTTGTCAAAAATAAAGTTATCAAATAATCAATCAAATCCTTAACTTTGAAATATGTATGATAAAATGTATACTTTAGTTTTTACAAAGAAAGATTACACTTGAATTGTTGTTGTAATTGTAACCTTTTTAATAAAAAAATATATTTACAAGGTAGATGTAAACAAACTATTAAAAGGTAAATATAAGCCTTTTCTTTAAATAACTTTTATTGTGTTTTATTATTGACAAATTTGGGGAGAGCATAAATATTCCAAAACTGAAAATACAGTATGAGAATTAACTGCACAATTACTAGACATGTTTTCCTTGGATATTATAGGCCAAATTGCAAGCACAATATGAGGAAAAATAAAAAAGAATTGAGATGCTTCCAACTGTTGCTCTTGCATTCTTGTGGCTCAGTGACTCACCTGAATGAATGGCTAATTAAGTATGCGGGCCCCATTGTCTCCTCAGGTGTGAACCACTATATATGCATGACCGTTGACGCCCACTCCGCATATGGCCTTTCCAAACAGAAAGTGCTTTGCAAAATTCAAATCAATGTATTGTGTTATGTGAATGATAAGGCAGGGTGATTTTCACTTCATTTTGAAGAAAAAACACTAGGCGATGAAATCTTTTAGTCAAAAGTCTTATTGGCACATACTTAGAATGTGTTTTATGGCCTTATTTCAGAAACTTTAGTTTTTAGTTTTTTCAATAACCACGCATATACATTATTCTCTCAAAAATGCAGACATGTACATTCTTGTTGCTCACATTTCATGGTAGCCCTGTTTGTGCTAAATAGTGTGTAATTTTTTTTGCCATTAATATGTTTATAAGCAACTGAAAAAAGCAAAAATGTCAGGGCATGTCAGAACATCTCAAGGACCCCAAAAACACCTTAGACCCCAGAGGGTTAATATGTTTATAAATAACTGAAAAAACAACTCCAGGGCCCAGAAAAACCCTCAGACCCCAGAGGGTTAAAGAGCGTGAAGGATTGTAGGGCAATAGAAGGTCAGTTAAATACAGAGGAGTTGAACCATTTAGGGCTTTATAAGTCAGTAGCAATACTTTGTAATCGATACAGAACTTAATAGGTAACCAGTGTAAAGATGATAGAATTGATGTTATAAGATCATATTGTCTTGACCTGGTAAGAAAATAGCCAAGAAACTCAAACTCCATCAAGTGACAGAATGGAGGAGAAAACCCATGGGAGAAACCAGGCTCAGTCGGGGGGCCAGAGGGTTGTTCCATAAAACAAGATTAGAATACAAGCCAGGCTTATTTAGGTTAGTCAGACTTATTGTCGGTTGATTCTGTTTCATAAACACACTTAAATAGTTCAAACTCAGTTACTCTGGCAGCTTATGCTGGGAAACTAACCTGGTCGAGGGCAGGCTAACTGTCAGGCTAAGCCCTGAGTTGTTACATCATTCCTCTAACACTGACCGTCAGGAACACAATGATATTACTGCTGTACTACTCTCTTATACCATTATTTTATTACTTTATTAACCTCTATCCGTCCAAAATTAAATATATAGTATACATGAAATATACTTAAACAAGGCTACAATCAGAGGTTAAATTGGGCCAGAGCGCAACTCCGCCTCCTCGGTTCCACAACACACCCTGCCGGAGCTCAGCTCCGTCTCCTTCAGCACCAAATATATACATTTTGTGTTATGAAATAATTGCCTAATATTAACTCTGAATGATGCTGCAATGATTCACCCATCGCGACGATAACGGAGCTTCTTGTCAATGTCAAAATCAAAGCAAGCGGGATTTATGTTCACAGAAGTGCGAGCCGAGCGCGAATCCCAATGTGACGCTTCAGTTAACGATCATACAGTGCGAGATAAGATGCAAGTAGTTAAACTAAACAGCTGTTTTTTGACAGAAGTTTTAAATGACCGACAGAAATAATCAGTTTGATCAAAGACAGTGGATACTATAAGCTCAATTTAACAACACAAGCACCCTATTAAATATATTGCCATTATTATTGTATAACGTTACCTCGAATGCGTTTGAATATTTCCCCAGTATCAGCACTGGGACTTTTCACTGTTTGTATCACTCCACTTTAGGGATGTCCCGATCCGATCCAAGGCATTGGTATCGTGCCGATACTGGCCCAGAACGCTAGATCGGATATCGGAGGGGAGAAAAAAAAAAATCCGATACCTATAGGGTGGAACGCTACATGTTGTCTATTCGTATTGAAAGTACGTGCGTCACGGTTCGGTGCATGGATTTACACAGAGAATACACGGTATAAAAATAAATAAAACTCACGTGCACATTAATTAATGTAATGCAGAACTACTGTTAGATACATGCATATACATATGCGGGTACTTTAGGGACACCTAATCTGTAGCCCCGCCTTAGCTCTGAACGCGCGTCTATTTCGCTTCAAACGCTCGCGCGGCGCGTCCTATTCGCTTTGGACGCGCGAATGGATTGAAACTGTTCGCAAATTTGACGCTCTATTCGCGTTTGGTTTGAACGCAGCAAAATAAACAGGCTGCGATGTCAAGATTGCAATGCTGGAATGTGTGTGTGTGTCAGAGAGAGAGAGGGCGCGATCAAACAGTGGAAACATAAAAACATACTCCGTAATTTTGTTCATACAGGACATCTTTAAACCTGCAAAAAGTGTTTAGCCTACTTATATTTGTGTAAAACACAACATTGTGCTTTTGTCAAACTGTAAACTCTTGTCAAACTGTAACCTACAACTGTCACCCAACCAAAATCACACACACACGCGCGCGCGCTGTTTAAAAGCAAAAATCATCTCATCTTTTGGACATTCATCATATTGCATAGATTTTAATTTCTTGTCCTAAAACAGAGCACTAATCTGTTTATTTTGAAGTTACACATTCTACATTGAAAAGAAAATCAAATGTGTTTTTAATGGTAGTATTATTTTATACAGAAATTCTCATCTGAATTATAAATGATTTAGATGAGAATAACGTTAAAGTTAATTAAAATTTTAAGGAAATATATTGATCTGAAATATAGCAAATTAATTTTAAATTCATTCAGGTACAATTACCAAACATATCTCATATCTTGAATAAAGGGTGGCAGTCTTTCATTATCAGCTGTTGTCGTGGACTATACACTGGAGAAGCACTCCAAAAATGGTATCGGGACATCCCTACTCCACTTGTTTGTGTTTGCGCAACTTGCATCATTACGCCAGAAGGCAGCGACAAGTGATTGTCTTTATGAGTGAGCAATTGAACCATTGATTAAATGAACAGATTAGTCCAAAAATATTGATTAATTTAGGAAAGAAAAAGTAGCTGAAACTGATCTTTGATGCTCATACTAATTGCTCATTTGCCTCTAGACACAGAATGATTGCATTGGCATTTGTTTGAAATGTAACAACAATAACATTAAACATTCTGCATTTCCATTTTATAGTGTGGATCATTCATTGCGACAAGAATCTGTTATCTATTAAAATACTTCATGCTACTGACCACTTACATGTTTTTAAAGCTACTGTTGTCCATTATTTTGGCCTTCAAAACACCTTAAAATGCACATGTTGAGATCAAGAAAATCAAAATTTTTGCGGAGGGGCATGCCCCCCGAACCCCCCTAGTAGGATCATTTTTGGGACCTTATTATTTATAAAACCCTGCGTAGGTATCTGTGTGATTAAATCAAACATAACATAAAAGAAATTGGAAAGAGATTAAAAAAGATAATTGGCCCTGATTATCTTAAATCAACATCATTTTCTTGTTTAAAAAAGATGTTTACATATTTGCCAACCAATATTTTCAAACGTTCAATTTCATACATTTTCCGAGGGTGAAATCCGTTGCCTGCCTGTTAACATTAAAGGTAATAAATAAAGAAAAGAGTATGTGAATTGTAAAGTATTTCTCTTACACATTAAAACTGGAAGAAGAGCCCCTTTGGTTTAAAAACACATTCACAAGTCATTTTACGGCGCGATTTTAAATGATGACCATTCACCGTAAATAAGGGCTCCCCCTCCCTATAAAAGCCAATGTAATCACAGACTACAATGATAAATGAGACAATAAAGACCTACAAACATGTTCCATTATATTGTACTTAACATGTTTTTATATATAAGTTTATATATATATATATATATATATATATATATATATATATATATATGGGTCATTGACGAATAAGGTTTTTATAAGTGTAAAAAAATAGAATGGAGATATAACTATATTTGAAACCATTTTTTTAGTTTACCTAGGTGTTAACAATAAGATTTTGTGGTTTGTACAATCAATTAACACTGTTTTTTGTCATTTTTTTACAAGATGGAAAAAATGTCACCAAAAAAGTCATTCGGTTTAACCACTGATTTGAAAGTTAAAAACTGATTTGACATTGATGTTGAGATAGTATATAGTGTACCACAGAAGAAATATTTTTAAAAAATCATCACTGATCTCATAAATGTAATCATTTATTGGACTACTCTAAACACTCCAACATATTCAAGTAAAACATTGCACAGGGAAAGGAGAAAAGGGGAAATGTAAAAAAAAAAAGAGCCTTATCTGCTTTATATTTGTATTATTGTAGTTCCTTTAGTTATTAAAAACAATATTATTCCATTTAAATATTTACTATATCGGTTTTACCGAATGACCTTTTGACACTTCAAAATCTTTAAAATACCTTTATATGTAGTAAAATATAATTAAAACCTTTTGGATTCAGTAAAAGAGATCAACTTGAACTACCTTACATACTTTGGATGTTATATATTTGTTTTTTATTATTATTAAGGCCTTTGGACAAAAAAAAAGACCCGTCACGTCATTGACCCATATATATATATATATATATATATATATATATATATATATATATATATATACACAGTGCTATGCATAAGTTCAGACACCCATGCTAAAGTTGACTAAAAAGAGGAATAAAAAATCATCTTTTGGAAATTGAACTTAATGCCTTAATTTAAAAAATTAGGAAAAATCCAACCTTTAAGGACACCAATTTTCTTTGTGAATGAATAATGTATCGTAAATAAATAAATGTTCTTCCTTAAAATACAGGGTGCATAAGTTTGGACACCCCTATGTTAAATTCCCATAGAGGCAGGCAGATTTCTATTTTTAAGTATTTTTTTTTAATTTTATTTTTAGGATACTATGCATCCTGATAAAGTTCCCTTGGCCTCTGGAATTAAAATAGCCCCACATCATCACATAGCCTTCACCATACCTAGAGATTGGCATGGGGTACTTTCCATAAGATCATCTCTCAATGCAAATCAAACTAGCTATTAGGCTAACTGAAATAAAACCATGCAAATCTCTAGGTATATATCTAGGCCATATCGCCCAGAAACCCGTTCTCAAAGACTTACTTTTATAGTCATTATTTGGGTAGCACACATATTCTGAATGCCTTCGGCAGAATTCAAATGAGCCATTTTAATCTAGATTAATCTAGATTAATTTCAAAATTAATCTAGATTAATCTAGATTAAAAAAATTAATCTAGATTAATCTAGATTAAAAAAAATAATCTATGCCCACCTCTACTATTTACATTTCTGTGCCTGTAGTCACCATCACAGAATATTCAATTCAAAATGAACATTTATGATCCCTTTACATTTCCTTATAATTTCTGTCTTAATTTCAACTTTGAAGGGTTAAAGCTATAAGTATAACTAAAGTATAACTCAGCTTTATAAAATAGCATAGGTCCTATATCCAAAACTAAAAATATATGAGAGCAATGAGCTATAAGTTCACCGCAACTTATCCATCATCCTAAATATAAATTATTATAGTTATTATAATATATTTCTGGTGTTATAAAATGGATATTTTAATCAGAATTATTGCGCTCCTATTTGCCACGCATGCACGCAGCAGCGCTCATTCAATGTGAAGTTTAGCAGCAAAATGGAAATATTTGTATGACTTTCTAACATTTACATATGGAGAATATACCCGTGAAACTTACATTTTGCTCTGAGGGAAACGGCATGTCTCAAACACATAAAACAGCACAAAAAATACGCTGTTTAAGGATGGATCGATTTGATCCATGATGACCAATAGGACTGCTTAAGAAACGCATGCACATGCAATTATCCAGACTAGATAAACTTGGATCAAATTAGTGGGATTTCGTGAACTTCAGTTACCTTTTTGAAACCGCTTTAGCCCCAACTTATTTGTAAGGTTAATTCAAGTTAGGTGTTGGACTTTAATCCTGGCTTTTCTAAGTGGCCTTTATGGAACAACCCTCTGTTCTCCTCTGGATGGACAAACAAACAAACAGACAGACAAACATGGTGTGGTTATGATTCCAGGCTGCATCACAAGTCAGACTGTGGATTGATATAAGTTAGAATATTTCATCTAGTTCCTTCTGCTTAAAGACTGGGATATATCTCGCCAGTATATGATGGGGAAAGTCAGAGCTGGCATTGAATGATCTTTTTCCAGATCTTCTTGTGCTTGAATAGTTTAAAATCACATTAAAATGTGCACCAGGCATCAATAATTGTATGACAAGTATCCGATTCCAAACCTTAAATATCTGATTTCAGAATTTGATCCCTAGAGCAGAGAGAGCTCACAGGTTGAAAATTGAGAAAGTTAAGGTGTTCACAGGTCATTTTTTTTGTTTTAGTTTAGTTGTTTAGTGCACTATGCATTGGAAAACACAGGTTTTCTGCACTACTTTAAGACTTATATTTTCAGTGCAGTCTTTCTAATTTATTTGTTTTTGGTAGTTTATACAAGGAAATACTCTACCTGTCAACTTTGCAATTATTCAATTATTAACAGGTGAAAGAATTTTTTATTTGACATTTTAATGATATTGCGCAGGGTTGTAATTACCTTTTTCTTTAACCAGCAGTGGTGGGAAAAAGTCTTTAAAAAAAACGATTATACTGTGCCAGTCTGCTGTTAACAACAATTAAGAAACGTCAAGAGAAAACAGAAGCAGCGAAGCCATGGAAAAAGACCACAGCAATGGAAAGGTGTATTATAAAAATGTTGCATATATTATAAAAGACAACAGGAGCAAAGAAATAGAAGATAGAAGCAATGAAAACCTACCCATGTTTAAACTCAACCTGAAAGAAACATGGAAGAACAGTGATGGATTCTGCAGAAGAAGCACATTTGGGAAAAAGACAGTAAAAGAGAACAAGACCATTATGATGATTGGAGCCACAGGTGCAGGAAAATCCACTCTAATTAACAGCATGATCAACTACATTCTGGGAGTGAAATGGGAAGATAACTTCCGGTTTGTGCTGATAGATGAAGGGAAGCAGAAATCCCAGGCTGAGAGTCAGACTTCAGAGATAACAGCATATCAAATTAATCACAGTAATGGTTTCCGGGTCCCATATTCTCTGACTATTGTGGACACACCAGGCTTCGGTGATACCAGAGGAATTTCACATGACCAGAAAATCACAAAGCAGATTCAGGAGTTCTTTTCTAATCCAGGAGGGATCGACTGCATTGATGCCGTGTGTTTTGTAGTCCAGGCTTCACTTGCCCGTCTGACACACACACAGAAATACGTCTTTGACTCCATTCTTTCCATATTTGGGAAGGATATTGCTGAAAACATCCTTGTGCTGGTCACCTTTGCAGATGGGAAAAAACCTCCTGTTCTTGAGGCCATCAAAGTGGCTGAGGTTCCCTGTTCTACCAATAAGTCTGGAGAGCCACTTCACTTCAAGTTCAACAACTCTGCTCTGTTTGCCACCAATAACACTTCTGCAGACGATGAGGAGTCTGACTGTGAAAACTTTGACCTGATGTTCTGGAAGCTGGGATTTTCTAGCATGAGAAAGTTCTTCACATCCCTCAACACGATGAAAACCCAGAGCTTGTCTCTGACACAGGAGGTCCTGAAAGAGCGACAGCAGCTGGAAGTGCTTGTGGAAGGTCTTCAGCCCCAAATCAATGCTGGTCTGACAAAACTGGATGAAATCAAGAAGACAAGAGCTGCTCTGGAGCAACACAAGGCTGAGATGGATGCAAACAAAGATTTTGAATACGAATTTGAAGTAACTGTCGCAAAACAGATCGAAAACACATCAGGCTCTTTTTTGACCAACTGCCAAACTTGTAACCATACATGTCATGACGCATGTGTCTATGCAAATGATAAAGATAAACACATGTGCTGTGCAATGAAAGATGGAAAGTGCACGGTCTGTCCTGGAAAGTGTGCCTGGAGCGTGCACTTTAATCAGAAATACAAATGGGATTATGTCAAAGAAAAGAGAACAGGAACCTCTCAGGATTTAAAACAGCGATATGTGGATGCCCGTGGAGAGGCCATGTCAAAAGAAAAGATCTTTGAAGAGCTTGAAAAGGAACTCAAGAAAGTCCAGGATATTGTGACTGATCTGATTAAAGAATCTAAAGAGTCCTTGGACCGTCTGCAGGAAATCGCCCTCAAGCCCAATCCTCTGTCCACCCCAGACTACATTGATCTGATGATTGAGTCTGAGAAACAAGAAGCCAAGCCTGGATTTCAAGATCGCATTCATTCTTTAATGGAGGTCAGGAAGAAGGCAGAGATCGTCAGTAAGGTTTCCACTGGAGGAGTGCTTCCAGAGGATTTGAGAGAATACAAACCTGAAACAAGAAAAAAACAATCATCCTATGATCCAATGCTCCTGATCAGTAAAGCAAAGAATTATTTGTTCAAGAAAAAGTAAGCTCTGCATTGAAGTAAAACTTTTAACCTTTTATCTACAATTACTACAGCTATAAACAAAAAACGTGGTTTTGTGGTTATATGCTCTGCATGCATTTTTCTTATACTTAGAAATATTTACCTTAAAAATAGTCTTCATCTTTATTCTTCATTTGATGTATAATGCGTACCGGATGATTCTAAAATAAAAAAATATAAAAAAAAGTTTGTTTTTTGCTGTAAGATCGTCATGCAGCGCTATCAGAGTTCCTCTGAAATGTAACCTCTAAGATATGTTAAGTCTTTTATTATTCCAAATCACTAAACAATGTTGTGAAATGATTGGTGAAAAGAAGCTGTGCTGTATTGTGAAATGGTTCATTATTCAAAGCTTTTCAACACGGTGCACACTAACAACATCTTGTGGTCAAAATGTGGAAAAGCTGTTTTTGCAACCTAGACGACCCAGCCATTGTTTGATTTTCTTTGTCATGTAATCTGTTTTATGAAAGCATAAAGGAAATAAAAAATTAGTCTATATAAAAATAGTTTTTCATGTGTCAGTGGTGATGTAGTACAATGTGTGAATAAATCAGTCTGTGAATATAATTTTGTTACACATTTTCTTCAAGACATAAACTCTTGCCTTAGTTCTAAACCTATAAGTTCATATACAGTAAATATAAGAAGTGCTTGTGATCTGGGGAGATGATAATCGGTGCAGGAGTGTAGGCAACACCGATTTTTGTCGTTGTTCTCTGTATTGACAGCACTCCAAATGTACAAAAAAATGAGCTCAATGTTAAAATTGACCGGAGTTCTCCTTTAATGATATATTGAAAACCAATAGTTAAACCATTTTACCAACAGTTTGATATTTTATCCCTACACTTAAAAAAAGCTTTGATCAATAAGAAATGGCAACTTATTTCCCGTTACTTTAACTCAGCGATGTAATTTGACCATATTCAGGCTCAATTTTATTTTTAAAAAAGTTATATGAGATTAAACTAACTTAAATTAAGTTCAATATATTTATTTTGGCCCACCTAAATAAAAATTTCTTTCAACAAATTTTTTTTTAGTTCTAACTTTCCACGTATCAGTTTTTTATTTCTGGCCCATCTGCGACACACACCACCAGTTTCACTTGTTGTGGCGAATTCATAGTTCTTTTTGGTTCAGGTCTCAAAGAAGTTTCTCAGAGTCGAGGTTCCAGGTCAGAAGAATTAACTTTATTGACAAGCAACAAAGTGAGAAGCCGGCTGGCCATCCGGACATCTGAAGTTACAATGGCCAGTGTTCATATCTTATATTTTTTCTTATCGCTAGGTGCCCAATGGGCACCCTCAAATCTATCTCTTCCCCTCTGTCACGCCTGGTGACCTTGGCACAGCTAGACATGTCTTCTCTATTGGTCAAACCTCACACAATGGTGCTCTGTTTCATACTGTATTTTGACACTTTGCATTTGCTGATGCATACTGGTTATTTTCCATTCTCTCATCCTTTCTCAGACCCATTTTGTCATGCTTGTCATTTTCATTACATCATACTTAGACATGAATCAAGGAAAATTCTCCAACATATCCCCCCTTTGGGACTAATCCTAGTCCCACCTTCATTTCTGTCCCAGAATGTATCTTCATGATCAGGCTTCTCTCCATTATCTTTCAATCATGGCCAATATGGACCATCCATCTCTCTTATCAATAAGCCCACTCACAAAGGTACACCCTGGAGGAATAGTGAGACCAAACATCTCCGCCCCCACTTGACTAGGGTGGAGTAAAAGATCCCACCTTCCTTTTCTATCTTCAGTCTTGAAGGGATAGATTATTTCAAACATTTGATTTTTCAACATAATCAGCATATTTCAGTGTATAGACTCAAAATTAAGATTGTTTTCATCTTAATCAGCATATCTCAGTGTACAGACTTAAAGTTAGGATTATCCCACGGTGCCAGAGGAACTGCACAGGCGCTTCCGGTGGCCTGGAGTGCTATCTGGGTTGCTCCATCGTTGCCAGAGGTGCCTTGGGCACTATCTGGTGTTGGAGCAGACAGCGGGTTTTTAAACCACCAGTTGAGTCTGCCCTTGCTGGTCCGGCAATTGGCGACCGCGCTTGTTATTAATTTCTCTGTTTACCCCATGGAAACATCTACCAGTAGTCTTATGCACATACTTCACTTTTGATTCATAAAAAACTTTAAAATATTAGAAGTACTCTGTTATAAGAATAAAATGATTAGTAATAGTAAAAAACATTCTTATCTTTTCCCTTTATATCTGGTTGCATTACCTCGTACCACGGGCAATGACCTGCTTCAAACCTTGTATCGTCCCCTCTCATTCACATATTCATGTTTGTGACTGTTAGTGTGATTATATGTAAAAATATTCTCAGTAGGATTATAAGTGTAAAAAGAAAAAAGAAAACACTCAGGAAGGGGTCCTTCATAAAAATCAGAGAAACAATTAAAAAACCCTCTAACTAACTCCCTGCTCTACTCATGTTCTAATGATCTGTCTAATTTTACCCCAAAAACTAAAATACACAATGTTACTACCTCCCTCTCTTATCCGAAACAGAATCAAACTGTCAGAAATAACAAGGTACCCCATTCCTTACTCCTTCACCAGAACTCCTTACAGGAAGTCATCTAGCTCGTCCAGTCCTGGCCCAATTTGGTGCACTCTTGTGTTTGTGCACCCGATGTCAACTCCCGATGGTTTGACTGACACATTAATCATCTGTTTGGCGGCCACGTTGGCTAGCATGGATCTTAGAAAAGGCACAACACAGCAGAAAAGAAAACACAAAACACAAAAGAAAAATGACAACAGCCACAGATATTATTATTCCCACCTTAATGAACCATTCTTTCTAAGACCCAAATATAGAGTCAAACCAGTATCCAACGTCTCTGTATCTCCCCGCATTTTCAGCAACTTCTTGTCTCAGATCCTTCAGCTTCTTCATGACCCTAGTAAAACTCCATCAGAGGCTGTATTATTCGGAATAAAGGTGCAACAGTCAATTCCAAACATCACACATACCCCTCCTTTTTCTGCCAGTAGCCAATTCAGAGCTTGTCTGTTTTGCCATGTCATTTTGCTGGTGTATTTTAGCTAATGGCCTAAGGCATCCATTGCTTGATCTTAGTCTTAATTGTTCTGTTGATTGTCAGAGCTAATCTGAGATGGTATGCCAAATCTTGGGATGACTTCTTTGGTTAAATTTTTTATCAGTCTCTGCTCCTTGGTCTGCTGAGGGTTCTACTTCGACCCATATGCTAAATCTATCTATGAAAACTGTATCTGTATCTTTTTCCTCTTACTGATTTTATCATGTCCACATAATCCATCACTAGATGTTTGAAGGGTCCTTCTGGAACTTGGATAGAGCCTATTGGAGTTGCTGTTCCTTTTCTGACATTATTTTGTGAATCTTTGTCTTTTTTTATTTTTCTAATTCTACTATTCTAATAATCTCCCCCCTTGCGCAATGGTCAAAACCATTCGCATCTTAAATTAAAATAGTAAAAAGGGTTGCTAGTGTAATTATTTGTCTTTTAATACCTCATTTGTCCAATAGTCTGAAGTTGAGGGTTTTGCTTATGCCTTCTTGACTAATGATAGAGACTTAATTTTATATTCAATTATCTATTCTAAATTTCAAGGTGCGCATTGTAAATTGGTAACACAACTCTGATGACAAAAGCTACTGAATGTAGGCAATGTGGCATTCCCTATGTGACAGTGTCTAAATGTTTTGAATAACACAGCTGGTCGATATCAGTTTCCATTTGATTGTGTTAAACACTGCTGTCATAAACCCCAAATTTTTCAATATCTAATAGATAAAAATTTCTGGTAGGTCTGGACATGCTGTCATTTGAAAGAACCATTATCAATTTCTCTTATCTGATTTGTCATTCATCTGTTAATTTAATTTCTCTTCATAATCGTTTCTTCTGTTGCTTATGAGATGCTCTTTTAAATGACTGGAGATGTTAGCATAATCTCGAATTCATGACCAACAATATTAACACCGTGCAATCCCTGGTAATGACAGCATTTGTGATATCACGTGTTTGTAATTTGTGTAATTACTATTTTTATTTCTAAACCTAAAAAAAATTAACTATTGACCAAGATGGAGTGACCAGCACCATAGCTTTATCATCCATATTTTTGTTGTTGAATATATTATGTCCTCTTTTTTCCTGATAGAGAGCTCAGTATCACTCAAGTTTATATCAGCTCTGTCTTGAAAGCAGAGCCCAAAAGCTCTCTGTTTAATCGACAACATCATCAATTATCTAATTATGCATTTACCCCTAGTTGGTTAATGCAGTAGTCCCTCACTATGCTAAGTCCAGCGTCAGTTGTAGTTAATTATTGAGTCATGCAAACACTTCACCTCCCATTTTTTAATGCTTACAGCTGGACTAATGTCTATTGAAAGAAAGCAAATAGAGAGTGTCAGCTTCACAGAATATAGAGAACTGCTGTTGGACCAGTGAATAATCAAAATACAATTAATATTGCCAATCAATGAAATTTGAAGCGGTCTCTGTAGTGATCAATGAAAACGGATCACCTGTGCTCACTTAGTAAAGGATGAAGCCCTTCTGCTTGGACCAGCGATCAGTTGAACTGGTTGGGCTGCTGTCTGAGTGTTTCCCTCCTCATCCGATGCATTTGATCTGTCAGTCTTTGTTGGCATTCAAGGGTCTGGTGTCATGTTTGGACATAGTGGTTTGACTCTGGATGCTGTTGTCTCTCTGCCTCTCCTCAGTCTGGCTTTTGGCCAAGCCATGGAGAAGGCAATTTTGCATGATGGCAGGATGTTTTTCTTGGTTATCTCTGCATCAACACAGTCTTTGTCCATACCAGCCCCTCAGAAGTTTCAGCTTCCTCTTTCAGGGTGGATGAAGGCCCACCAACCAAACGCCTCTTCTTTTCTCTGCAGCCGTGTCCTTATGTTTCTTGCTCTCACTTGTTGCACAGTCCAGTTGCTGTTGTTTATGTTGAGGCAGCCATCCCAAAAGCTGTCTGGTGTCATCTGGAAATTGAACACTCAGAGATCCGCATGAATCAAATTCATCCTTTATAAATTCTACAACCATCTCTTTCAATTGTCCCTAAATTTCAGAAGTATCATCTGGTTGATAACAGCAGTTTCCCCATGCAATTTTAATAAAGCAAGTTCTTCTTTGCAGAATGCAGAAAATAGCAGCCATTCAGTCTGTCTGAGTTGCCTTATTTTCAGTCACATATATAGTATTTTCATCATTCGTTATATCAATCCCTACTCTCTCAAGCATTTTAGGATTAAATCAATGAGTCTCATTACTGTGAAATGTGTATAATACAGTATGGCTGTTAAAAATGTCTGTTTAGCTTGGTCACCCAATCCTGCTCATTTAACACAGTGCACAAGTTATTTTAAGTAACACAATCCAAAGATCTCATTTTCTGCAATGGATCAAATTTAAAACTGTCTCAGGGACAACAAGATGCAAACATCACAGGCCATGTCTTTATATAACAGCTCAGTCATACCCACAGCTAGCATGTATCTCTCTATATAAATATTTTATCTCTAAATGTCAGATATTTCTATAACCCTTTTTATCAATTATTTGATTTTCCTCTGGGAACTACACAAACCACTTATACTAAAGAGAAAACTCCAGTGTTTTTGATGGCCACCAGTTTGTGCAGTCCTCCATATCAATCCCTGTTAGGCCTGCTTATTAATTTAATTCCCCCATAGACCGGTCAACTAACATTTAAGCAATTTTCTTTCAGGTTAATTTATTATCAATTATTTTTATTGGTGTTTTCCTGGTATTTGTGAAATTAGTCTACTTTTAATTCTGACTGGATTAGCAGATTTCACCAATCTTACTTGATCTCTTAGTAAACTGTTTTGGATACCTTTTTATTTATTTATTTTTTACGAATGTTTCAATGTCTCTGCACATAGCCACATCTAATGTTCCCTCAGCTGGTCGTTTTGTTTTTTGGCTTCTTTCTCCATTTTTGGAGGGCTGTCCTATAGGAGCTCCGCAAATTTAATATTTTGATCTTGGTATCTCTACAGGTGTTGATGCCATTATAATCTTAATTATTATCAGTGTGTTTCACTCCTTTTTAGTATTCCTTACTAACCCCAGCTTGCATCTATTCTTAACTAGTTTTCAGCAAGATGGTCAGACATTTGATTAGTCTTTCTCAGGTATTTTAAAATTCAGTTCCTCTATTACAGGTCCACTGGTGGGGATAACAGTTATAAATAAAATCTCTCTAAGTGTTGTTCAAAGTGTATGTTGGAAATGGTTGCTCACTCTCTGGTTTATAAGCTAGTCAGAACTAGGAAAGGTGAATTCTTTTTTTCTCTGTCTCCCTCCTTTCCTTCCTCACACACACACATACACACACGCAGTCTCACTTTCTTCTTGCAGCCCCTCCTCTCTCTGTCAGAGGCAGCCCCTCCTTTCTGCCTCTCTTTCTCATATCACAGTCACCATTTACTTTTGCTATATGAGAAAGAGACAAGTGTTCTTTCATAATTCTAGTTTCTCTTTATAAATGAATATCGTTATTTTTCAAATAGTCCTAATCTGTGCATTTTACGCGCGCGCACACACTTTTATTTTACTTTTTCTTGTAACAATGAAGAGGCAAAGCCAAATTATTTCTAATTAAATTTTTTTTTGTTTGTTTGTTTAAGATTTGTCTCCCCGTTTCCTCTCCTGCCCCTCCTATTTGTCCATCGTTGCAACATTCTCAGTTGTTACTGACTGCTCTTTTTTGACAGCTGACTGCACTTCTGTCTTTTTCATGAATTTCTACCAACATATGACTGGTATGGTCGGTGTTGCTCCTCAAAACTACCACTACCACCAGTTTTTCCAGTGTCCAATTATCTATCTGTGCTGGTCTGATTTCTCCTCCCTGTCCGACTTTAACAATTGTGTCATTTTCCCATTTTTCTGGCCTTGAGCTTACTACCATATACATGTTCCTCAAAATCATGGCTCCTCCCAAACCCTCAGGCCAAGTGTACCAGGCATTTCTTTTCAGGTATGGGATGTACAATGGATTTAGCTTTATTTCTGATTTTGTCAGCAAGGAATCCAAAAGGGTAGTTTTGGGAAGGTCAAATCTGTTCAAGTGTGGTCTCTGAGCTTCAAGAGTTATTTGTTTTTTATCACATCACGTCAATCCCCTAAGAGCCACTCTCGTTCAACCTGGTTCAAGTTTGTTATTCTTGTCAATTTTTTTTAAAAGCTCATCCTTCCCTTGGTCTGTTAACTCCTGTCTCTACCCTTCATTATCTATTCTAACCAGAAGTGATTCTTAATACCTTTGGTATATTTAATGCATCTTGAAAATCATTCTTCTTTCCGCAATCTAGCCTCGTAATTATCTCTCACTCTAGACCACGTGTACGTTTCTTCAGGTGTCAAAAGGTGAAAAAACTCTATCTCTATCACTTCTCTCCCTCCTTATTTCTTTAAAGCTACATAAACACTTTCAGTCTGTTATAACGCACACTCATACACCCGGGATTTCATACACACTGTCACACAGCCGTGCACAGAGTCACTCACACCCATGCAGAGTCGCTCTGAAACACACACACTCAGAGTCACACACACATACAGAGCTGCTCTCACACGCAAAACCGCTCTCTCACTCACTCAAAGCCACACACACACACACACACAAAGTCTCTCTCTCTTACTCACGCAGCGCCGCTCTCACACACTTATTATTTCCCTATTTTTCTTGTAACAAATGAAAAGGCGAAGTCAATCAATCAAACTTTTGACAATATGGGCTGTGATTCCCTATCCGGATCACATCGATTATAGTTCGGAGAATGACCAAACAGCCGACAAAGCCAATTTCGGTGAATATTCTTTGTTCCTTGATACCTTGTTTTTGTTTTGTTTGTTTTTTTTCTCTCATCAATTTTTGTTTTATTACCCATTAAACTTTTAATAACACTGATTCAATAATTATTTCTTGTAAGAGTTTTATTTTATGTGCCTTTGTCTGTCTCAGCTTTCTCACTCCCTTTTCTCTCACTGAGCGGTGCCAAGGTTTTGTACTTTGTAACAATTTCGGGACAGTGGCTCAAATGTAATTCCATGCAGAGCACAGAGCTCAGTTAAAAACACTTTGTCTATGCGTCTCCGTCCTTTCTATGAATTCTGCTCAAACACGGCTATATCATTTCTAACTTTTAATTTCTATCACTTTGGGTTTTTAGAAAAAAAACATTATTAGTAAAAGGTTTTATTATTATTGTCACTTTTGCTAATTTTCTCCGAAATGACCTTCCTCCTTATTTTTTAAGATGAAAAATCACTTAGACATACAAACACAAACACTTTTCTCCTCACATAAAACAGATCACGTGCGCACACAATAAAACAGATAAGACTAACAATGAAGTGCTTCTCTCGTTACAACGCACCTCCTGCGTTGTGGACAATACAACATATAATTTTGCAAACGCACTTTTCGCATAAAATACTGTGACGCACACATGTACAATGCACCTTCATGCGAATGGAATACGCATCTCCTGCGTATATAACGTGCTTCTCACGTTCTTCAACGCGTCTTCTGCGTTGGGGACGCGCTTCTCGCGTCGGTACGCACCTTCTCGCGTACTCAATTAACGTGCTTCTCACGTCAAAACGCACCTTCTGCGTTTAGGGACAATACAACATATAATTTTGCAAACGCACTTTTCGCATAAAATACTGTGACGCACACATGTACAATGCACCTTCATGCGAATGGAATACGCATCTCCTGCGTATGGACAGACAAACAGATAAATTTGCAAACGCACTTTTCGCATAAAATACTGTGACGCACACATGTACAATGCACCTTCATGCGAATGGAATACGCATCTCCTGCGTATATAACGTGCTTCTCACGTTCTTCAACGCGTCTTCTGCGTTGGGGACGCGCTTCTCGCGTCGGTACGCACCTTCTCGCGTACTCAATTAACGTGCTTCTCACGTCAAAACGCACCTTCTGCGTTTAGGGACAATACAACATATAATTTTGCAAACGCACTTTTCGCATAAAATACTGTGACGCACACATGTACAATGCACCTTCATGCGAATGGAATACGCATCTCCTGCGTATGGACAGACAAACAGATAAATTTGCAAACGCACTTTTCGCATAAAATACTGTGACGCACACATGTACAATGCACCTTCATGCGAATGGAATACGCATCTCCTGCGTATGGACAGACAAACAGATACTGCATGCACTTTTTTCTCAAAACCTGGAACCTACCCTCCTTTTTCCTCCCTTCTTTTATTAGTTTTAGGTTCTTTTTGGTGGGGTCTTTTGTTTAAGGCAGTCATCAACCAGGCGCTAGCTTACCAGGGGCAGCACAAAACAAATATAAGCAAAATTTGCTTACCTTATTTTTATGGCGCCTTTGTTTTGTGAGGCCTCTGCCAGCATGCCCACCGTGGTCACCCCTCGACCCCTTGTCCCTCCTGGCTCGGCTCGACAATTATGTTGTGGCGAATTCATAGTTCTTTTTGGTTCAGGTCTCAAAGAAGTTTCTCAGAGTCGAGGTTCCAGGTCAGAAGAATTAACTTTATTGACAAGCAACAAAGTGAGAAGCCGGCTGGCCATCCGGACATCTGAAGTTACAATGGCCAGTGTTCATATCTTATATTTTTTCTTATCGCTAGGTGCCCAATGGGCACCCTCAAATCTATCTCTTCCCCTCTGTCACGCCTGGTGACCTTGGCACAGCTAGACATGTCTTCTCTATTGGTCAAACCTCACACAATGGTGCTCTGTTTCATACTGTATTTTGACACTTTGCATTTGCTGATGCATACTGGTTATTTTCCATTCTCTCATCCTTTCTCAGACCCATTTTGTCATGCTTGTCATTTTCATTACATCATACTTAGACATGAATCAAGGAAAATTCTCCAACACACTCAGCCTACATATTGCAAAGGTTCATAAATTCAGATAGGGCAGATTATGGGTCTTGACACTAGTTTATCTTTTTTGTAACATTTTGTAAACTTTGTATACTTGTAGCGCCCCCTACCTGTCTTTCTTGTAATTAAGTAGGAGAGCGCTCCAGATTCAGTAATGATACGCCTACAGATGTTGAAGTTAGGGCAACTCTGGTGTCACTAAATGAATACATTTTCCTGTAGAAAATTATAATAAAAATCTAGACTCACTTATGCTTAAACGGACTGGTATAAACTCTTTTGAAAGGATAAAACTCCTTTAAAGTAACAAAATGTAAAGAATTTAAATTGTGTAAAATAAAAAAGTCAAATTAGTTCATATAAACAAATTAAAAGTATGTGATTAATTCACACGGACACATTTTATCTCAAATCACCAATGGACACAATATCACACACAATATGCAATATATTAAGTGTCAAAATTAATGAATGTGTCACACTTTCACTATAGATGAAAATAGTAAAAAAAAAAAAAAAAAAAATCACAGTTTTTAAGTGCACTGAATAACAACATATGAAGGATAACAAAACACTGTTGGCCTACACATACACACACACACCGTTGCAGGCCTGAGACGTTGCTGGGGCCTTTGAAACAACAAACTGGCTGCTTCACACTCCTGAGCGGGAAAACAAACTTACACAAAGGTACCTGAATTCAGTTTGGAACCATAAGTGACTCAGCGTCACTGAAGAAATCTCAGGAAATCTTCCTCCTTTGCGTTGCTGCGCGCCCTCTACGGGTCAACGACTCCTCTGCACAGTAGGCCTCCAGGATATCTTCCTCCAGTGCGTGGCTGCCCTCTCTCTGAAGACGAGCCACAGACTCCTCTTTTGCAGCCGGCAAACTTTCGATTTTCACGTTAAAACATCAACAAACAACAACTAAAGTGAGTGTCTTAAGTCTTTGAGTCTGTTCCTACTCCCCAGTTATCTTTACACTTTCTTGAAACACTGTCTGTATTGGCGATCTGTATTGGCAGATGAATTGGTCTGTATTGGTCAGTGATTAATATTTGGATGCTAGATGTTTATTGTTCCACTTGGGTATTTAAAGGTAATTGGCAAACCACTCAAGGAAGCATCTGTAAGCAGAACTTCCCACGCTGTTGCTGTGTGTCTCTATTGCCAAGTATACTGAGGGTGCTTTCACACTGGCGGTTTAGTTCGGAACGGGGCACGGATCGCATGAAAAATCGCTAATGTGAACGCTGTCATGTTGGACCTGGGTGCACATTGAGCTACTGAACTTTCCAAATAACGGTGATATGATTTTTAAACGCATTTCCGATATTTCAATATACATTACAGGCATGGAGGTCCGTGTACCTTCGGATAATTTGTTTTCTCGTTTTTGTCTTCAAAACGGAAAAATGAAGAAAATTGTTCATTTATCACATACTCGACCCTTCTCATGAACATAAAAAAAAATAATTTAGGGTGTGTTTTTCATATTTTTTATTTCCGTGTCATCATGTAATTCTCCAAGACTGACATTAATATCAATTTTATCAATATTATTATATATTTTTTTCCTCCAACAAATGAACTGACCAAAAAGAAATGACTAAACAGAGTCAGAAGAGAAAAAATAGATCCTTCTCTTCACCCCCATGTGTTCTTTCGTTAGCCTTCGAGGTTAGTTGCAAACATTAAGTTCATATATTTACTTATGTGGAGTAGCGTATCATATTAATGAAAGTTTCAATCCTTTAGTTTAAACGTGCTCATGTGAAAAACTTATATAGTAGTTCTGTTGTGTTTGTTTTATGTTTGTTCTGAAAATAGACATGACTTAGTTTTTCCTAACTGGAATTCCTAACTTACGACATTATTGCGTCCGAATATTGTTTTATAAATGCATTAAGGCAATTCTATGATGGCATTCTATGCGTTTGTCGTGTGTACTTAAGTCTGTCAATCATCAATAGAGCGCCACCTTCAGGGGGGTATTCCAGAAAGCAGGTTATGTGACATACCCGGGTAAGTTTAAGGGTAAGTTAGTGGATAACCTCAACTTTCGGTTCCAAAAACGGAGGTAACTTTCTGGGTATGTGTGTAACCATTAGGGATGCAACAATACAGTTAGCCCACGGTTCAATACATGATCGGTTTTTTAACCACGGTTTTCGGTTCGGTTCGGTTCTGATGGCTTGACACATAATAGTGTTTTTTTGTTATTGTGTGCTTAGGCAATAGGAACAATAAGGTTAGGGAGAAAAAAATAAAAACCATTTATTGCAATACTCCTTTATTTAACTTAAAAGCTAAGCAAAGTCCACTAGTTCTTAGTGTATTGTATAATATACAATTAACACTGACATCTCTACCTCAGAGTGTCCGTTAACTGAATGAATTGACAATAGGCTATCGCCTGAAAATCCGATAACATCAGCAATTTTCATTCAAGCAGCTGATTTCTGTGAATGAATGTAAAACTAAATGTATATTGCAGCACAGGGTGAAGTCAGTATACATTAACGACGATTTGAGACAAATAAATGTACATTTAATGTAAAACTATATAGATGGCGCTCTGTGGCGCGGCAGGATTTTGAACATGGTCCTGAGCCGTTGCTGGGCGCCACGGACAGACGCCGAAAGGCGCCGACGGTGTGTGTAGCGCTACGTGTACACTCATAGAGAATAATGTGACGTGGCGCTGCGCGTCCGATGTGCGACCCCTTTAAATTGACCATTTCAAATAAACATATTTGTGCCTTCAGACAGTGATATTGCTGTGTTTCTGTTTGAGTAGGCTACACGTGTAAAACAATGCTTGCACACAGTTATTTTTATTGTTTACCGTTTTTTCTTCCTCGGCACTATACTCAACGACAAAACCAAAATGTCCCCACACCACGGATTTGAAAGACGCCGGCGCTTCCTCGTACTGTAGCCTCACTTCACCGCCGCTCGCCATGTTAAAGTGTGGAATGATGGTTAAGCGCCCCCTAAATTTAGAGCATAGTGATTGAATATTTACTCGCGGGGAATTTCCTTATCAGCTTGTAGACTTACAGGCACACACAAACAGTCAATTCGGAGAGAAATGAAACGCACATAAATTATTTAAACGTAAAACCGAAAAAACCGCAATTCACAAGCGCGTATTGAACCGTGGATGTCGTACCGAACGGTTCAATATTATATTGAGAATTGTGGCATCCCTAGTAACCATAGGAACTTACTCTCTGAAGATAACCTGCTCAGTAGCAGGTTATGTTCCAGGGTTAGTTTGTTTCAGAAGGTTACTGAGCATGGCGTGCCATTTTAAAGACGATCCAGTGGATGTGGAAGCACAGATAATACGAATTCTTTTCCGCCGTGAGAGGGTGATACGACCACGTATCAATGTGTTTTCGTATCCAAATGAATATTTGCGGGAGTGTTACCGTTTTTCAAAAGAATCGTTCATTTATTAAACGAAGATAATGGAGTTAAATATTTAACTCCATTTATTTAACTTTTTTGCGACGGTGAGTTTTTTGTATACAATAGGCGATGCAGAGCATGTGAGAAAGGCAACTGTGTGTAGGGCTGTTCGTACAGTATGCATTGCACTCAAACGGTTCCTACACACTTTTGTGCAGTTCCCTGGCCATAATCCACTGAGGGTCATTAAAGAGGAACTCCACAGAGTGGCGGGTTTGTCCATTCTATGATATTATATGAAAGACCATTTTAGTTACATAGCACTATACTTAATCTATTCATACTGTATACAGTGACAGTCACAATAATTTTAAAAGTTTCTAATTATATAACTTTCAGTTTCAGGGTTCCCAAATGTGATTGGGTGCATTGATGGAACCCACATTCCCATTAAAGCTCATTCAGTCAATGAAGGAGACAATGTTAATAGGAAGTCAATCCATAGCATCAATGTGCAGGTGACAATAGATTTTTTGGGTGCTAAATGTTTGGGTGTTTAAACCATTAAATCACCCTCATTACTGGTCCCCACTAACTAGGTAATATGTGATGCAACCCACCTCATCACTAATGTTGAAACCAAATGGCCAGGGTCTGTACATGATGCCAGAATGTTTAGGGAGTCATCATTGTGCCACACATTTCAACAGGGTATGTTTTGCCTTACACAATGTTTTTTTTTATGCAATTATACACTTTAATAACTACCTTTATATGACACTTCAATGGTTACTTGCTGGGGGACAGAGGGTACCCCTTGTCTGCCCTATATGATGACACCCTACCCTGAACCTGAGCCTGGACCACCAGCACAATTCAACCTGGCCCACAGCAGAACATGGACCATAGGCATCCTGAAGGCAAGGTTTCAGTGCCTGCGTGGGCTCAGGGTCAACCCAGAAAGGTCATGTGACATCACAGCTGCTTGTGTTGTTCTTCACAACATTGCCACACTGAGAGGTGAGAGGTGAGAGGCCCCCCCATGTGGTACGAGACATGATTTGCCAAAATCACTTTAATTAAAACCAGTTAACAGTCAAGTGTTGTTCATTGTTTCTTTATTTCCTGTAACAAAAGACATTTGTATTTATTGCTTTAGATTTCATTCATCAACCAATGACAGATTAATGTTCACATACTGTTTCCCACCTTAAGCTGGTGCTCCAGCAATTCAAGTCTGGCCTTTTTTTAGGTTAAGCCTTTTCTCCTCCATTTGAAGCTGTATAAGGTCCATCTCCATGTCACTTTTTCTGATTTGCTTTTGAAGGTGGACCTTATACAGCTCTTTGGCAGGCAACTAGAAAGACAGAATAATTAAACATGACTGATAAAGTCTGTAATACAAACACAGACCAAATATTTAAATGAGGAAGGAGAACTGCAGAACATTTCTTACACTGCTAAGATTCTGTGTGGAGGTAGATGGACCCTCATCTGTATTAAAATCTCCTTCCATATTCTGTATATGACAATGACAATTTATTTATTCTCTTATGTAAAAAAGGGGGAATTCATTCTATGCATCATACCTCTATGGGCCTCCCCACATGTTCTGTTTCTGTCACAGCAGAAGTGGTCTCTTCATCGTCATCCTACAGTGAAAATAAGGAAGGATGCTTGGTATAGCAAACAGAAACCTAAAGACAATAATCACTTACAACTGTGATAGAGTGTGGTGTTGCAGGAGGATCCAATAATACAATGTGGCCATCAGCAACTGCAAGATAATTAAACCAATAAGATAATCATGCATATTCAATACTCAATGTATATTCTTAAACAAATACAACTAATAAAGAAGGACATTAGGAACATCTAAGAGTACTAGTAATAAGATTACAGTACACAGCATATGCAGTCAAAGCAGCATGCATACTGCACAAGAGAATCAATGACTGTAAAATGCATTCAAAATGCCTATTTAAAATGGTAACAATGTTGATGATTTTCTTTATTAAAACACTGACAAAAACAGTGAAAACATCAATAAATCATAAGTATTAATATGGTACACCTACATTTTACTAAGCCACTTGTCTTGGTAGCGGCGTCTGACGAACTGCCCCTGGAACCCCATCGACCACAGATCGCCCTTTATTAAGGGACAGTGCCAGCTCCTCAGCTGGGGTGAGGGAAGGTGGAGGTGGACCCCCACCTGTTTTACGGGCCTCAGCCTTCTTTCTATTGGCTACATAGAAAACTAAATTAGGCTACATTAAATACTAAATTACATTGTTGGAGAATGTTTTTGTGTTTCATTGTGACTTGGCTCACACTTCTTCTGGCTCCAGAAGGATTACACCTGATAAAACAAGAAGCCAACATATTACTAGCCAATTATGTGCATTACTACTGTAATATTAAGAAATGTATGGAGGCCAACAAGTAAATACTTGTCTATTTTTGCTACATGCCCCAAATAATTTTTGCGTCACAATGAAAGGGGAAAATAGCCCATTTATAATTTTATAAACTCATGCATTTACTCTGTCCGTTATTTTTTGCCAAGCCAACTCTCTTTGTTTTGCTGATGCAGCAGTATTGCTTTTGACCAGTCCTGGGTTTTTCCATGTATTGTATGGGAGAAAAGCTTTTCAGAGCTTCAGGACCACAAGCCTCCGAAGGCAAATGTACCGGATATTTACCATTTATAGATATCTTATACAACAGTATATATGATACTTATGCTGTCATGTATGTTCTCATTGGTTGAGATGGTGATACTCCCTATACATTTTCAGTATATATTCTTTGTCTAGAACAATGGGAAGATAAGCTACCTTTTAAGCTTCCCAGGCTGGTCTTTTCCTTTTGTTTTATTCATTCACTACCTAAATAAAGGACGGAGAGAAAAAGGCACTTCGTGTTGGACTTTTTTATAATCTAACAGAAATGGGGGCTCGTCCGATTTATTCCAGATAGGCAAGGAACATTTATTGTTTAAATAAGAACGTTTCTTGCTATCTGTTGATTTAAATATGGATTTTTGATACGTGCCGTGGTTTGTGCCTTACTTCGTTTAAGAATGGAATTTTGAAAATTACCTTTCATGTAGTGTGTAACATAGATCTAAGTGAACAAAAACATCCTGCAAAGTTTTAAATATGAAAGTGCACCGTATATAAAGATATTGTCTTTCAAAAGTAAGAGTCGACTCGGAGTCATTTTTATGAATCGTTAGAAGACCGAAGCTTTTTCTCTGACTAGATGACGTCAACTTGTCAAGTTATTTGAATACGACACGCCCACTTATTGCGCTCCAAGACGCCAGTGAAAACGTCATGGCAACGAGACGCTGTGTTCTGAAGTGTGACTCAAAAACAAAAATTTTTCATCTGCCCAAGGAGGAGCATTTGAAGACTAAGTGGCTACAATTCATATATACAACTATACCATATAAGTATAGTCCGAGCCTTGTGCTTTGTTCGCGCCATTTTGAAGATGATTGCTTTACCAACTTAAACGCAATCAAACTTGGATTCGCGAGCCGGCTGATATTGAAGGAAGGTTCAGTTCCAACAAGTGTATTTGCATCAGCTTCCTCCTCCGTATCGCAACCTGTAAGTGTTATTATTGTTACTTTTATGTTTTATGTAGCATGCTTAATAATTATTTAGTTTGTTGTGTAAGCACCGTATAGCTTTTAGGTCTTCAGTGACAATTGTATTGAGATATGTGAAGTGTTTTTCGGAGTTGTCTTAAAGAATAGAGTAATACCTAGTAGTATTGCGTTTTTTTTTTTTTTTTTTTTTTTTTTAACGTTATGTTTATGCATCGGGCTAACGCAAAGAAAGACTGATTGTGCTTTTACAATATGAACTGGGCTATGCTCACTAACATAACATCCTTATCTTATTTTAATTTTTTTACTACAAACTACAAAGCAGTGCACTATAATCATTATTATAACACAATTTAATTGATAAAAGCATCATTGTACTCCGTGTTAAACAAGTATTATCTCTGTAAACACTGCGGGGTTTTGAAAAGTGATTCACTAAACGAATCATTTAAGAATTGCGGTCAAAATAGGTAAAAATAAATGCATATTATAAGAAAACTAAAGTGTTTTTGTCATTGCATGCATGCAAAACTGTTGTTGGGGACTTCTAAAACAATATTAGGAACATTTTAAATGCCATAATAGGTGCTCTTTAAGAGATATCCTTGCATTAGCAAGAAGAACGTAGAGAGACCTGATTAGTCTTTTTATCATTATGGTTATCCTCGTGATTGATTAAGGCGTTCTTGATTAAGACGGGAAGAACGACAAAATAAAGTGATCTTTTAGCGTTAATTTTTGAGTTATCCTTGTGTTTTAATTAATACAAGAAGAGCGTGTGAAAACCTGATAATTTTTCCGCGTTTTTGGTGATATCCTTACTTTTTGTAAGAAGGAAATATTGTCGCGAGATATTTCACAGAGCTCCGTTCTTTCTTTTGGGATTGTGGATGAATAATACAGACTTTTTTTTGTTGTTGTTGTTTTTTTTTACCTTTTTCTATTCCTTTTATCTCTTTGTTTCCTTTCTTGGCCAACTGTACTAACAACTAAAACTGCAGATTTTTCTTTTATTCTCTATTTGATTATTTTGAGATTTGTTTATTCTGAATTGGAGGAGAAATTTTTGTGTGGCTTAAATATGGGCAATAAAATAAGTCCTCCGCTAATTGATGAATCTCCAAAAGATTTTATGATTCGAAATGATCAGGCGTTCTATGTTGAGCCATTTTTAAGTAACCTTGTAGGATGGACCGAAGGTAAAACACAATTAGATCCGTACCCTCGTCAGGGCTCATTTAAAGACGCTGATATGCAAAGTGCAAAAGATATGATTTTTGGAAATTGGGGCGACCCACTCTGGGATACATCTTATATGGAGAAGTCCTTTAAAACTTGGCAAAACATGAAAAAATACTGGGATCTTGGTCCAGAAAGAGCTAAGAATATTGGAAATAGTTTTCCGAAAGCAGAAGTGGCTGTGACAGAGGGTGCTTTTTCTGCCTTTTCTTCTCCTTTTCTTCCGAATGACATGCAAATGAATGACATGCAAAATTTGTCTAAAAGTCCAGTGCTGCTTCTCTGTAGCCCAGGTCAGGCGCTTCTGCCGCTGTTTCTGGTTCAAAAGTGTCTTGACCTGGGGAATGCGGCACCTGTAGCCCATTTCCTGCACACGCCTGTGCACGGTGGCTCTGGATGTTTCTACTCCAGACTCAGTCCACTGCTTCCGCAGGTCCCCCAAGGTCTGGAATCGGTCCTTCTCCACAATCTTCCTCAGGGTCCGGTCACCTCTTCTCGTTGTGCAGCGTTTTTTGCCACACTTTTTCCTTCCCACAGACTTCACACTGAGGTGCCTTGATACAGCACTCTGGGAACAGCCTATTCGTTCAGAAATTTCTTTCTGTGTCTTACCCTTTTGCTTGAGGGTGTCAATGATGGCCTTCTGCGGTTTTGAGTAATGAACCAGGCTGGGAGTTTTTAAAAGCCTCAGGAATCTTTTGCAGGTGTTTAGAGTTAATTAGTTGATTCAGATGATTAGGTTAATAGCTCGTTTAGAGAACCTTTTCATGATATGCTAATTTTTTGAGAATTTTGGGTTTTCATGAGCTGTATGCCAAAATCATCAGTATTAAAACTGTAGGATATTTGTAATTTGTAGTGATTACAATTTAGCTCAAAGGAATTATTAATTAATTTATAGGGAATTCAAAAGAGTCACTTATTACAACCGAGCAAATGACTCGTTCGCGGTTCATTTGAACTGGCTGTAACTATCAACTCTGCAACGGATATAAATATCCGAACTATAGTGAAACACTATATAGTTAACAAGGTAACTTAGATCAGAAGTTTAAGACATTAAATTTGTAAGCAAAATAACACAAGTAATATTTCTCTTTAAAATACAAACAAGACTTTATTGATTATTCTAACACATACAACTAATATCTAACACAGACACACACATTCATACGCGTTGCAGAAAGAAAGAGAGTAAGGAAAGATTAAGTTTTTAAGAGTGAGTTTAAGAGTGAGATGATGTAATCCCAAGTTTCTATGCACTTATAAAACACAACCTGAATGAACCATCAATCATTAGTTTAACCCTTTTATCGTTTCCTAGGTTATTAAATCAGTATCAAATACACCAGTTCAGTTTAAGAGTCTGGAGGCAGTACTTGCTTGTCTTTGCTTTTGGGGATTCCCTTTTGTTGCGTGTAAAGGGTTTTCCCGGTCCGTTCTTTGGCTGGTCTCCGCGTGCCTGATGTCTGGGTCACGTGGTCAGCCACGTGGCGTGCTGGCGGAATGAAAGTCTTTGTTTGAAGCTGGCTTTGCAGAAGAAACGTGGCTCGAAATCTTGTCGCAAAACTTAACTTAGAACCGAGACTCACAACGGAAAAGAAAGGAAACTAAGAAAAGAAAGGAAATTGAGAAGAGTAGATGATGGCTTGAATGAAGCTGTTTAACCCATGTTCTTCAGATCTTGATTTGGGTTATTTCGTCTGCGCGTTTTACATGGTTACTGGTCTGTCTTAGATCTTCATCTCCCGCTGCAATTTTGGTTCTGCACTAAAACTCTAAACTTTGTTCTGGTGTTAAGAGTTTAAACTCAAATGTCCGCCCAGCCTCCTGGATCAGTTCTAACCAATTAGACACTGTCTTTGTTTAGGAGGTGGCGTTCTCTTCACTTCTTATCATAAATCAAGCTTATCTGTGCTCTCCTTACTCTCTAAGCTCTAGCAAAGAGTACAGAGGCCACAGCTAAGACATTATTACTATTATAAGAATCCAAAACATTTTCCACAGATTTCAATCAAGCCATCCTTTGAATTAAGAACATACGATAATATTGATATGAAACACAACACATTTTCATTCAAACATCTAACAATAATAACAATTACATGAATTGTATGGCATCTAAGCATATCAGATACACCCATCTATTGTAGGAACAATATAGAATCATGTCGTTGCATGATGCTTGATCTATAAGTCCATTGAAAATTGTTCTTGAATGATTTTATGTATGTTATAGGTAAAATCTCAGTTCTGTGGTTTGAAACGATTTTACACCCTGAGGTCTATCAGAGGTCCTTAAGGAGGGGTCTGGAATGTTGTGGGCTCGAGCAGCTTCTGCTGTTATCTTGATCGGGCTGAATTGTGCTATCTCTGAGCCAATCATTCTTTTCCAAGCTATCTTACATTGACCAGTTCTTTCTTTAGTTGGGCTCATCTTCTTTGAAGCTTGCATGGCCATAAAGTTCTTAGCTGGGGGTTTTCGTTGGTCAACGGAGACTGGCTGGCTGGAGCCTTCTTTTATGGCTCTGGGGTTGGTGATTTGGTGTCTGGAATGTTCAGTTCTGTGAGAAATTATGTTTGAACAATTCACCTGGAAGATTCATTTGTGTTTGTTTCGCACTCAATCCTACATATCCCCTCTTCGTACGGCGATGTGTTAAGATGAAGACATCGGTGAACGCTGGAGAAACACGGGTAGAAGAAGCAAACACATACACAGCAAACAACAAGACAACACCTCCATGACTGGTCACTGTACTGGTGCAGGGCATTAGATTACTTAAGTATTAAAAGTTCAAGTTCATTCTCTCAATATGGTCTATTATATTGAATAGAGTTTAAATTTTGGGATTGTTATTCTAATTTGTTTCGGTACGGTGATTCTTTGATCAAATTCTGTGATTACATTTGTTTGTTATCTTCTCTTCTAAGTTGTTTTACGTTAAGACGTTTTACCTTTTATTTTCTGGTGACATAATTTGTGGTAACAATTATGTGACCCATCATGCATGGAGCTCTCTGGCTCACATTCGTTTTAAGGCGGCTTACAAGTGTCAGGCGTGGTGCGTCAATCCTACTACCATGACCTTGACCCTTAAGGGGGTAGACATGCATTTTACCTAATAAAGGAAGAAGGAAAGTTACGGAAGAGGTAAAACAAAACAGAGCAGTTGTATGGCTTATAACTACTGTTGCGCAGCTAAGGTGTCATCACAGTGTAATGAGAGGTGTTCTACTTGTTGGATGGATAGCTACCATGTTTCCTATGATAAGTGTAGCTAAGTCGTCAAGCTAGTTTCTGAAGTTAGTTTCTACTTGTGGGGAAAACATGTTTGCTGAATGTTTTCCATGGTAGATGTGGTTAACCTCTACGTGTTAGTGAGCATGTTAGTGGCGTAGTGTAGTGCATGTATGTATGTATGTATGCATGCATGTATGTATGTATGTATGTATGGTCAGATCTGTCTCAGTCTGTTTTGCTCCCCCCTTTTCTTGAAGGCTTGCCCACGTGCTTCTTGGCTTAGCTTTGATGAGCTTAGATGAAGATTGGCTGGTTGCATCTTTGCCTTAGGAAAGGGATCGTCTATGATCTGCTGGGGGTCAGTCCAGTAAGGCAGGAAGTTCTCTGGCAGACATTGGGAGGCAGTTTGGCATGGATGCGTGAAGCTGTGGTGCAAAACTTTGTCTCCGTTGTTGCATTCCTCTTGTGATGCCTTCTGGTTGTGACAGACTTTCTGACCTTCTGTGCTTACTGTGGTTACTGTAGCACACACGTGGTTCTTGAGTTTGGAGCTTGTGTGATGGTTTCTTTGTGAGTGATGGGAAGCCAGTGTGGTGTTTTCTGGTACCTCTGGGTGTTTGTCAGTGGTTGGCTTTGAGAGACCCCTCTGTTCTGTGTTGTTGTAGAACAGGTGGTCGTCATCTTCATTATGAAGGTGTACCAGATGATCATTGGTCTTCCGTTCCATCGCTAGTCATAGTGAATTTGACTCATCTTGTTGGTCATTCGTGTTCAGCTTGTTTTCTATGAACACTTTCATTTGCCTCATTAGTTGCTCCATGTCTTCTGAGGGTAAACTGTCTTGTTCTTGGGCACACTCAGTGTTGTGTTTGACTGAGTGGTGCCGAGGTGAGTTTCGTCGTCGATTACTCACATTGAATGCTTTTGGATGCGTTGGTTGACAGCCTTTGGATGTCCAGTTAGGATTCCAGTTGTTTCCTTCTTGTGGGTTCATTGAGAAGCGTGGCTGGTCCCATGGCTTTTCCATGCGGTTGGTGTGGTAGCCGTCATTGGCCTGGGGGTCACGTTCTCTGTGCACCTTGCGAAGGACTGTGGTGTTGTCCTGCCACTGGGTGTCTTCCAGTGCAAGGCTTGTGTCTTGGCTGATGGAGTTTGACACTGTGGATGTTTTCAAACCTTTCTTTGAGGACATCTTTTGTTTGATGTAGGCTTTGTGCGTCAGGTCACGTAGCTGTTGAATTGTCATTGTGTCTGCGCTGGCCATGACATGAAGATGATGACTCAATCCGGGATGCAGGTTCCTCAGAAAAAGGGTTTTGAAATTCACATCCTCTTCATGTTCAGGTGAGTTATGTGCACCAAAGAAGGCTTGTCGAAAACGCTGGTAGTAGGCTTGGGGAGTCTCGTGTCGACCTTGTTTGGTTTCCAAGGCGATTAACACACCGTGTTCCGACTCTGGGCCTGTGAATTCTTTTATCAGTGTCTCACATAGTAGCTGGAAGTTTGACTTTACATGAGCAGGTTGTCGGTCTAGGAAGCTTCGTACCTCTGGACCGGATGTGGATCGGAGGAGGTATAACCTGTCTCTGTCAGTCACATGTGGTCTCACCTCTAGATGGAAGTTGATATCTCGGATGTAGGCTTCAATGTCTTGGCCCTCCGTGGAGTTCGGGTTGAACTGAGTGATATTCTTAACCAGCTGGTTGAGATCTTTAAAGGTCATCCCCTGTGCAGCTTTGGAGTCTGCCTGGATGAGTTCTCGTTGCTTGTTGGCAGTGAACGGTTCTGTGGTGAAGGCCTGTGACGTTTTGGGTTGTGGCCATTCACCTTTTCTGTTGTATGGCAGTTCTTGGATGGAGGACTCTGTTCTGCTCAGCAGTGGTGATGCTGAGGGAGGTCTCTCCCTTCTTGGCTCTGGTTTCTGTTGGAAAATGTGCTGGAGTTCATCTCTGACCGCGTAGAGCTCGTCGTTGGCGTCATCTCGCTGTTGGGTCAGATGGTCAATGTCAGCACTGCACCTTTCCAGGTGGTCTTTCAGAGCATTAATTTCAGAGTTCTTGTCTTTAATGTCAGCTTTGGCTTTCTCTAGCTGATGTTCAGCAGCCTGGAGTTGGTTTACCAGGTGCATCTGGACAGTCTTTAATTCTTGTTTGTCACGTTCAGTGACTGCAAGGGCTTCTTGGAGCTTGTCAACTTGTTTCTTTGTTTCTTGCTCCTCTTCGTCAGGCACTTGAGCTTTCGCTTTGAGCTGGTCTGTGCAGTGTTGAGTGTGCATCAGCTCTCTCAGGAACTCAGTGGTCTGACGCTTGAAGTCGTCCTGGACTTTCACTTCCAGCTTGTCCATGCGGCTCTGGGCACGTGTCAGCTCCTCCTGAAGGTGGGTGATGTGCTTGTCGCTTAGTGTCAGCTGGGCTGTGAAGGCATTGCTTAGGGAACAGATGATCTTGGTTAGTTCCACGTGGTTGTGGTTCTGATTCTGGCTTGAATCATGTGTCAGGAGTCTTCTCAGAATTATGATTATTATTAAAAATAATAACAGTTCAATTGTCTTTGGTGTGAGGCAGTCTGTAATGCCTCTGAGCATGGCGTCCACGTCAGTGGGGTTTGTTGTCCGCGACATGTTGGCACGCTGGGGTGAAGAGACTGACACAGATCTGTGTGGGGTGTAAGCCTATGTGGTTGAACAGCTAAGTGTCGTTTAAGTGACTGTACAACAAATAGTGAAGTGTTGTAATGTCTAAGTGTTGGTAGAAACTTCGTCACTCAACTGAGTGAGGGAAAAAAAGAGAAAAAGGTTAAAACAAATCTCAATTGAAAGGATTTTTTTTTTTCAATGGGAGAAATATTTTTATAAATATTTTCTATCAATGAAAAGCTGGTTTAAACTCGTGCTGTGAGGACTATGTCACTCACTGAGTAAGGGAAAAAGAGAGAGAGGTTAAAACCAATTTCAATATAACAAGAAAGAAAATTCTTAAGTAGGAGAATTTTTTTTTTTTTCTTAAATGCTTCCTATCGGTGAGAATCCGTTTCCGGAAAGGTAAACAATATTATTGTTTATGTTTACAAGGAAAAATAATACAATAATAATGCTGATACCTTTTTTCTAAGTTTGACAGGATTGACACACCTTCAGTTTGGACCGCTTACAGCTCTGCTGGGATGCTTTGAAGGCGACGGTTGCTCAACACTTGTCTCTGTTAATTGATCTTGGATAAGATGTCAAATTGTAAATTGCGTTTACAGATGCAGGGAGAGTATGGAGAACAGAGAGGGTTTGATTGAAAATCAAATACCTAATGACTGTTTTCTTTGGGAAGATTATCTTTCTTTCTTTAGACTCGATTTATGGTTCTTCCAGGTGTGTTCCCTACAAATGTGAAGAATGGGAAAGCAGGACAGAACAGGAAGGATGTAAGAAGGAAAGGAGGGAAGGAGATTGGATCCACAAATGGCTCTGGAGCCTTTGTCGAACTAAAAGTATAGAATTGATAGTTGCCAACAACTAAACATTCAAAAATAAAACTTTGTAAGAGAGGGTTCTCTCTGATTTATTTGAAACTTGTAGTGAGATGCCAATGTCTCCTATTGAGGCTCAGGTGTTTCACTCCCAAGCAAGGAATCAAAAGAAAGGAAAAGGTAATAAAGATGAAAGAAAGTAATAATGTGATGGACAAAATAAGAAAAAGGGGAATTAAATACAGAGGTAAATAAGTAAAATAGAATGGTTAAGGTTATAACCACAACTGAAAAAGGAGGATATACCGCAATAATAAATGAGCAAGCATGAGTCTAACAATATTTGTAATAGGGAAATGTTGGTTGAATAAGTTTACTTACGGTAACTTCCAAAGTTTAAGACTTATTCACCTGAAGTGATTAAATCTAAAAGAGAAATTTAGAAATTATGAGAATTATGAAATTAGATTTATTAAAAATAAATCTAGAAATCGTTAGAAATTACCTGTTTAGAAAAATAAAACTTCAATCTTGATTTAATATTTCCCTTTTTTTAAATCAAATTAGAATTTGGCAATTAATAATCATAAACCAGTATTTCCTTTTCAAGTAAAATGCAGGTAAATGAAATTAAGAATTGTGAACCGAAATTTCCTTTTCACAGAAAAATATGGGTAAAGTATGAGACAGGTAAAATAGGAAAGAAGAAAAACCAACAGGTGTAACAGTCGAGGTGTTTAAATGGTTAAATCACTTTAACGTTGTTCAAACAGACACGGTATTTAACCACTGATGTTAATATTAATGATAACCGTAAATAATGCTTAAGGCTTTAGCATAGGTTAGGCCTCAATGGTAAACAACTACTTAGCTTAGCTTTAGCTTAGCTAGCCTAGCCACCAAAGGGTTCGTTGGGGTCAGAGTTCTCCCGGAAGCGTTGGTTAAGACTTCCGTGTCACGATTGTAACTATGGCGACAAAACAAACGCTAGTGGGCGAACTGTGAATTGCAGTTTGTAAACAAATAAGCAGTTACATGAAATGTCGGCACATTTCAGCAATGTTTGGAGAATATGCACGTACAGTCGTATTACGTGAAATGACGGCGCATTTCAAACTGTGCACTAAAGGACACCACTCGTAGCTGTTTTACGACGTGGGGCTTCACTCAGTTTTTCCTTTTTTTTTTTTTAGAGTGAATTTTAACTTTAAAGGAAGCAACAGCAGCTTTGCGCTGTATAATAGATGGAATAACGATCTCAGCGGATCGTCTCTGTGCAATGTTATCTGAGCACACAAAAACAACAGGGTTTTTTTTTTAACTGTTGGTTGAGTTTCAACGTCAAGCTTTACTTGAACACAACTTTAAATAATTCCTATTCAACTATACTCGGACATACGCAGTGTTTACACGAGAATTAATTGAACAGACACAGATAAGCTTATAGTTTATCACTGGGATTGCCGTGGGACACGCACAGACAACCTGAGAAACAAAGACTAATCTGTGAGGAGAATATTCGTCCCAGTGGAACACGCACTGAGTCGGACAAATATAAGGTTATACTTATGATGTTTATCACGCATCGCCGTGGAACACGCACGGTGAATCAGATAAATAACGTTAGAACCACGCTCATCGCTCTATGAGGAGGATATTCATTCTAATATGGTTATTTTAATTACTGCAGTTTTAATTTCATTCAGCTCTCTGACTGATACAAACACACATAATAACGTTATAGCTATTTGAAAGACTCTGGAACACGCAGATGTCTTAAGCTATAATTAAAGTATTTCAGAATCGAGGGACACGCTCAATTGTTACCTTATCGTTGCGTGGGATCTTATATCTTGGGTTATTTTACTGCAGTTTGAATAAAATAACAAATAAAAAGAATAAAATGGGGAGGCAGACTAGACTAGAGTAACAGCTCAAGCAGCAGGTCATTCATTCAAACAGAGCACGCGGCGCGCGCTGCATACGTCATACACACAGACTCGGAGGTTCGGATCTCTCCGCATAGGCTACTATGAAAATATAATTACTTTGTATATGCTTACAATTTTAGGTTAAACTGCCCGCATCCTCCACCAATATAATGTAGGATATTTGTAATTTGTAGTGATTACAATTTAGCTCAAAGGAATTATTAATTAATTTATAGGGAATTCAAAAGAGTCACTTATTACAACCGAGCAAATGACTCGTTCGCGGTTCATTTGAACTGGCTGTAACTATCAACTCTGCAACGGATATAAATATCCGAACTATAGTGAAACACTATATAGTTAACAAGGTAACTTAGATCAGAAGTTTAAGACATTAAATTTGTAAGCAAAATAACACAAGTAATATTTCTCTTTAAAATACAAACAAGACTTTATTGATTATTCTAACACATACAACTAATATCTAACACAGACACACACATTCATACGCGTTGCAGAAAGAAAGAGAGTAAGGAAAGATTAAGTTTTTAAGAGTGAGTTTAAGAGTGAGATGATGTAATCCCAAGTTTCTATGCACTTATAAAACACAACCTGAATGAACCATCAATCATTAGTTTAACCCTTTTATCGTTTCCTAGGTTATTAAATCAGTATCAAATACACCAGTTCAGTTTAAGAGTCTGGAGGCAGTACTTGCTTGTCTTTGCTTTTGGGGATTCCCTTTTGTTGCGTGTAAAGGGTTTTCCCGGTCCGTTCTTTGGCTGGTCTCCGCGTGCCTGATGTCTGGGTCACGTGGTCAGCCACGTGGCGTGCTGGCGGAATGAAAGTCTTTGTTTGAAGCTGGCTTTGCAGAAGAAACGTGGCTCGAAATCTTGTCGCAAAACTTAACTTAGAACCGAGACTCACAACGGAAAAGAAAGGAAACTAAGAAAAGAAAGGAAATTGAGAAGAGTAGATGATGGCTTGAATGAAGCTGTTTAACCCATGTTCTTCAGATCTTGATTTGGGTTATTTCGTCTGCGCGTTTTACATGGTTACTGGTCTGTCTTAGATCTTCATCTCCCGCTGCAATTTTGGTTCTGCACTAAAACTCTAAACTTTGTTCTGGTGTTAAGAGTTTAAACTCAAATGTCCGCCCAGCCTCCTGGATCAGTTCTAACCAATTAGACACTGTCTTTGTTTAGGAGGTGGCGTTCTCTTCACTTCTTATCATAAATCAAGCTTATCTGTGCTCTCCTTACTCTCTAAGCTCTAGCAAAGAGTACAGAGGCCACAGCTAAGACATTATTACTATTATAAGAATCCAAAACATTTTCCACAGATTTCAATCAAGCCATCCTTTGAATTAAGAACATACGATAATATTGATATGAAACACAACACATTTTCATTCAAACATCTAACAATAATAACAATTACATGAATTGTATGGCATCTAAGCATATCAGATACACCCATCTATTGTAGGAACAATATAGAATCATGTCGTTGCATGATGCTTGATCTATAAGTCCATTGAAAATTGTTCTTGAATGATTTTATGTATGTTATAGGTAAAATCTCAGTTCTGTGGTTTGAAACGATTTTACACCCTGAGGTCTATCAGAGGTCCTTAAGGAGGGGTCTGGAATGTTGTGGGCTCGAGCAGCTTCTGCTGTTATCTTGATCGGGCTGAATTGTGCTATCTCTGAGCCAATCATTCTTTTCCAAGCTATCTTACATTGACCAGTTCTTTCTTTAGTTGGGCTCATCTTCTTTGAAGCTTGCATGGCCATAAAGTTCTTAGCTGGGGGTTTTCGTTGGTCAACGGAGACTGGCTGGCTGGAGCCTTCTTTTATGGCTCTGGGGTTGGTGATTTGGTGTCTGGAATGTTCAGTTCTGTGAGAAATTATGTTTGAACAATTCACCTGGAAGATTCATTTGTGTTTGTTTCGCACTCAATCCTACAAAACAATAAAAGACCTGAAATATTTCAGTTGGTGTGCAATGAATCTAAAATATATGAAAGTTTAATTCTTATCATTACATTATGGAAAATAATGAACTTTATCACAATATGCTAATTTTTTGAGAAGGACCTGTATGTATTTTTCCAAATTAGCATTCGCAGGTTTGTACGCTAATAATTTTACCAATTAACAAATTACTGCATTTCTAAAGCTAGCTACCCCTTAGGTAAAACCGCTAAATGTAAATAACTGGAAGAAAATGCAGAAATTGGTTAATAATCCAGTTATTTTAACATAACAGTTTTAGCTAAAGGGTAGCTAGCTTTAGCAAATTTCTTGCAAAATTACAGCGCATACAGGAAAAGAAATCAATATCATCAAATAATATTACAATGCGATCTCTGAAATATGTTAAATTTGTGACTTACTTGTTCCGACATGGTTTTTTCTCTCAACCTCTCATCGTCTCTTGACTGCACCTGATCGGTGTTGAAAGTGGCCAATCAAATGAGCGGGGACATCAGCCACTGTCCCCGCCTCCAAAGGAGCGCGTAGAGAGGGTCGAGCGAGAGTGCGTCACAGCCCCGTGCCCGCACGCGGTTGCTTTCTGAGCGCTCACGGTGAAACGTGCGCAGATACTTTCTGAGCGCTTGCAGTGCAGACACGCGCCCGCGCGAGGGCTCAGAAACGTGCGCGGATACTTTCTGAGCGCTTGCAGTGCAGACACGCGCCCGCGCGAGGATGCATTTTGCGCGCGGATGCTGTTCTTTGCCCTCGTATCCTGTGCACGCGCCTAGATTTTATGTGCGCGAGTTTTGAGACTAAATAAACGCAATCATTTCACCAGACTGCTTTACAAACGAGGGTCAGTATAAAGCTGGATTTGCTAAGAAGCTGCTCCTGAAAAAAGGATCAGTACCAACTATTCGTGTTCCTGCTGAACCTCCAGAAGAACAAGTGAGTGTAACGTTTTATTGACCTTTATATTAATCTTTACAAATAGCTTGCACGCTTCACGATGAATGTGGCTATTTTTACACTCAGGGTACATTATGGCATGTTTTCTATGTACGACGTTATCAATATAATTCATAATCCCACGTTTATAATGAACAACGCGTTATGGTTATTGTGTTACGGTGTACGCACAGAACAGAGGGGCGGGGTGAGCAAAGCTCATTATCATTTAAAGGGGAGATGAAACAGTTAATCAAGTTTACATTATTTACAAGATGGATTACCACTATAATCAACAATTATATAAGAAACATCACAAATGTAAACATATAAAAGTAAAACCGTTATATCTTTCGCGGCCAGGGCGCCACCATTGTGCAGTATTCTAACTGTATTCTCACCATTGTGACGTCACGGGGTTGGTTGGCGTTAATAAACCCGGCTGAATGTAGTAATATCCCGACATCAAACTGTCTACACCATGGAGTTTTGACCGCGAACAACTAACGACGTCTAACGTTATATGTTATATACAGCAGATGGACTTTGACACGGTGGCATCGCATTACAACAGCCACACTGACACCAGGTTTGCGTTGCAACTTGCCAACCCGCTCTTCGCCCCAAACCACCACCGGCTGTTTGACATAACAACGTAACTTACCAGTGCTCGGTTCCCAAGCCGTATCGGCTCAAATGCATATATTAATAGCCTGCATGCTAACTTACATGGTGTTGACAAGAGACAGAAATATGATGGCAGACATCGCGAACGTTTCCATGTGCAGTTTGTTAACGTTAACGTTAGACGTCGTCTTTTTGTCTGGTACTAATAAACTTCACTAAAGTTAACTAATGTTGTGAACTTAGAATCGAAAGACCAGGAGACTTGGCTGTTTCTTCAGCAGGATTCTTTATTGAGAACACGAGCTGTCGGTAGCTGCAGTCACCAAGTCTGACGTGAAATGTTCTCTTACAGTTTATATACATTTAGGGGCAGGAACAGAAAAAGACTGGTTTAGGAACCGGTTTTAGACAGAGCATTGCCCATCCTAATCCACTCAGCATATCTATTCAAACACTGAGACCCGAGTACAGGACTGGCTGGACTTTCTTGCTAAAACACAAACTCCAAGAGTTTCAGTAAAACAGGACTGACCAGAGTCTTTTGCTAGAAAACTCTGATAATCATAATTTATACCTAACCTTAACATGCTAAATTCAATGTAAACCTATATTAAACATTTTAATAAATATGCTTTCCCACACTAAACACTAAGTTAGTGTTAGCTAGTTCATGCTTATAGCTGTTAGCTAATAATGACTGTACCTAACGTTAGTTGTTCGCGGTCAAAACTCCGTGGTGTAGACAGTTTCATGTTGGGATATTAATACATTCAGCCAGGTTTATTAAAGCCAACCAACCCTGTGACGTCACATGTTAGAATACTGCGCAATGGTGGCGCCCTGGCCACGAAAGATATAACGGTTTTCTTTTTTTTCTTTTATATGTTTACATTTGTCATGTTTCTTATAGAATTATTGATTATAGTGGAAATCCATCTTGTAAATCATGTAAACTTGATTGATTGCTTCATTTCCCCTTTAAAGACACCTGCACTGAAACGGCGTGCTGAAAACAGAGCTGTTTTTGACCAGGTAAAATGAGTGTTTTCTTACAATACTAATGAGAATTTTTAATTAAAGTATATTACAAACTTTTAATTTAGACCCTAAAGAATCATATTAGCTGCTTGTACAAAAATGACTTTATATGACCCCTTTAAGCAGTCATCTATCGCACGAAGTTCGCGCTCACCACAATTTGCCTGACTTTGAGCTCTTTCAATTTGTTGACACTTTCTTTCTATTTTGTCAAGAACAGCTGCCGCCATCGTTTAATAATCCATGAACTACTTCATATCTTTTCTCTCGGAAAACAAAAGCAGACTAAAGTTGTTAGCGGTTAGCTAGGGAGGAGGGTAGGAACTCTGGGTGGTGCTGAGGAAATGTAGTTTCACGTCACGCAACAGCGGATTCGACTAGGAGCAAGTTCAATTCAGATATCTTAAAATATAATTGTGACTAGTCGAAATCAAATTAGAGATATCTCTAATTACCTTTGCGGATCAACGACGCGTCTTTTAAAGATATCAATGACATCATTACAGATATCTTAAATGGAGTTTTGACTAGTCAAAATATATATTACAGATATCTCAAATCGGATTTCTTACTAGTGCAATTATAATTGCAGATATCTCTAATTGTCATTCTGACTAGGCGAATTATAATTATCACTCGTCAAAATACAATTGTTACTAGCTTTAAATATATTTATAGATAGTCAGAACAAAGGTTTAAATGCTAAAACGGCTTGCCATACAGAACAGTTTTTTTCAGCGCTTCGAAACTAGACGGTCATTGGATAAACGCTGCGATTATGTCCCGCCCGCGGACGCTCAGCGTCTCTGGAGTGAATGAGGAGTGGGCTGGCCTGGACTGGATTGATGACTGATGATTGGAGGGTCTGTCGCAAGGCTGCGTCTCCTTTTGATTGACAGCGATTTTCTATAATAAACAGTCGCTGACGCTGAAGCTGTTCGAGCTCAGTCCCATCGCGGATTTAGAAAGTGTGGTCGAAAGACAAACTGCTGCAACCTATTTCTTGGTATTTGCTTGGCGAAATTGCTAGCCAATTTTCATCATACATTTCACACAATTATACACCACATTCATTGTTTCAGTTTAACAAAAAAGCATGGTATGTTTTGTGATTACTGTCCTTTACAGCAAGCAAAGTAAGTTTTGTGATTACTAGTAACGACAAAACTTACCATGCTTTTACCACATTATTGGTAGTTTTAATGTGTCATTTGTTGTGAATGCACTGTAACCACAACACTTACTATGCTTTTACCACAGTACTTTGATAGGTGTAGTAAAAGGATAGTAACCACTGTAAAATGAGCTTCCCCTCTTTGAAAGACCAGCAGCCGCCACTGCCCTGCACGCTTAATGAACAAACTACAGCTGGTCCAAAACGCAGCAGCTCGAGTTCTTACCAGAACCAGGAAGTACGACCATATTAGCCCAGTTCTGTCAACACTGCACTGGCTCCCTATTAAACATCGCATACATTTAAAAATATTGCTGATTACTTATACAGCACTAAATGGTTTAGCTCCGCAGTGCTTGAGCGAGCTCTTAACGCATTATAGTGCTTCACGTCTGTAAGCCCAGCTCGATCGGCCCAATGGAGGCATCCGATCAGCAGGGAAGGTCTCTGCGTCTTTCCTTTCGCGTGGCAAAGGGATTTGATTAAATGAAATACATTTTCTCATATGAATTTTCTCGTTATTTCATCTGACTCCATAAATGAAAAGGTTTTAATGATATCTGTGCATCATTAAATGTGAGCGAATGTTTGACTATTCTTTTTAACTCTTTAATGAAAATAATAAATAAAGTCAGTTAGAATAATCAAATGTAACAATTTATGATGTCAGGTAAATGTATCATGCCAATTTCATAATCAGTTCAAGGATAATTAATACAATAACATCAAACTTACGTCAACTTACATGTGTGAATCACTTTTTTCAACACTGAAACAAGTGAAATCAAAGCATCGCTCTGTCCTGACTGACACACATGTGAAAGAGTTACTGCGAGTAGCCACAACTGAATACAAGCCAGACTTCACACAAACTGTGGAAACCAAGGAGTGCCAGGTGTCCCACTGATTCAAGTAAAAGGAGGTAGGCTGATACAAACATTTAAATCCATGAAAACTATTGTGTGTTATGTAATTAGTAATTGTAATAAGTTATTGGGCCCTATTTTAACGATCTGAAACGCTGTAACTTTGTGGGCGGGTCTCGGCGCAAATCTACAATGTGTTGGTCTGAAGTCGCTTCATAACTCATAGGTGTGGTTTGGATGTAACGTGAAATAAACCAATCAGAGCGTCATCTCACATTCCCTTTAAGAGCAGGCGCGCTTGTTCCATGGCGGATTGCTATTATAATGGCGGATTTGCCAGGAGCGGTTCACAGCCGAGGAGACCGACGTTCTCGTCAGGGCCGTAAAACACAGAGAAGTGACATTGGGGATGGAGAAACACAACCAGATTAGCTTCGGTTAAACAGGCGTATGATAACCTGGGTAAATGTTTAAGATAGATTTATGCCTATTTTTCACATCTTCATGGACACAACAATGATTTCCCTCGTGGAATATTTTTCCTTGTAATAATGTATGATTTTCTAAAAATGAGAACTGCTGCGTCTGTGTGTAGATGAGATAAGCAAAGTGTGTGTGTGTTGTGCACACGCTTGTCACAGTGTCTAGTTTGTGTTTCCCTGGGGAACCACTAGAGGTCCTTGTCCCCCACGGTGTCATTCTCTCATGCCCTACATTTCCCATAATCCTGTTCTGTCTAATCATTGATCATTGCACACAGCTGTTTCCCGTCACCTTGTTAGTATCTGTGTTTGTCACAGAGTCCTTGTTTAATGTCATATCACTTCTGTAGTTCTGGTTTGTTGGTTTTCTTGTTTTGTTCCTGTCTTTTGGATTGCTTGTTTGGTTTTGACCCTTGCCTGGACTGGTTTACGATTTCGGATTACCCAATAAAACTGCTTTTGGATCTACCTTTTCCGTGTGTGGTATCGTGACAACGCTACATTGATTATGGCCAAGCATGCGGCCTTAAAATAGCCTCTGAATAACATGAGCAACGCGCCACTGACTTTAGACAAGGTTTCTCCTGGTCAGTGGTGGAATTGTTTTCTGAAACTGCAGAATAGCACCAGGGAACGTTTGCGCCGGATCACGCCTCCTCTGTTCGCTGAACCGCCCCCGGGAGCGCAAGTTCATTCCCTAATTTACCGACGTGCGTCTGTGGAGGGAACAGTCCGCTGTGGGCGGGTGAGAAATAGGAATGATAGATGCGTCGCTGTACAAAGTCAATTGTGCTGTGTGCGAGATAGGGCCCAATGTGAGACACATCTGTTGCTAACAAGTTACTAAAGTTACTCACTTTCGGACATACCTGACAGTCCCTCCGACTCGAAATAATCATATCCCGGAGTATATGTTACTCCAATAACTCCAACAGTTCACTGAACTGAGACATGTTGTGCTGAGAGAACTGATGAGCACGAGCACAGTACAGGTACAGCGGTTCTCGAGTCACCAGTACAGAACCGAGAACTGTTTCTTTCGGACACGTTCGATACGGAGAACCGACGAACTGGATAGACTGCGCATGCGTGATAACACCGTCTCTGAACCGAAATTTCTTTCGGCCAACTGATGCTGCGCTGATACATGAACACGGGTGAACCGAGGACTTAATGAGAGGCCGGATTTGTTTATTTAATAACAAATAAAATTGATGAAGACCAGTTTTTTCACTTATATCTTTAAGACATGTAAAACATCCGCATTTGCACATCGCCTGTACAGGGTTCATTTGCAAAACGTAAATGTAAGAAACTTATCCAAGATGATTATGATGATGATTATTATTATTTAACTGAAGTTATGATTACAAATGCCTTTATCTGAATGTATTTTTACTCACCGGGATGATAGAATCGACGTCATTACGTGAGGACGTAAAATAACTGTTTTTTTGAACCGGTTCATTGAAACGAACTATATGCATCATAAACATGCTATGCAAGATGAGCCGCATTGTTTCACTGAATTTCCATAACCAACACATTGGGAGCGGACAGAAAATTCAGAGCTGGAATTCAATTTGACTTAAAAACAAAACGCCTCAAAGTGAAATTCTTCAGTGCAATGAGCTCTAAAAGGGTGTTTTTGAATTTTGAAGCTTAATATTACATAAGTGCTCTTGTACTTAACAGCAGTTTTTCCAAAAAATATATTTTACATTTCTTTAAAGTGACTTCTTAAGGGAGGTTCAGCACAGGCAATCTGTCAAAGCACCTAACACAGCAATCTCCCCACATGAAAATAAATGCTTATGATATTTTTGAAGCATAGTATTAAGTGCTCTTGTACTGCAGAAAGGCATGTCTGTCACTCAAAGCTGAAAGTGAAATTGTGATGCTTAAGTGCTGACGTATTAGAAGATGGCGACAGGCCTCCACCATGTTGGGTGTGGTACCAGCTGTGCCATTGGCTGTTCGTAGGGTTAGGGTTAGGGTGTAAAACGCTGTATATAAACACTGATGAGACTAAGAGACTGTTCACTCGGAAGAGATTTGGCAAAATAAAGACAACAGAAAAAAACAGTACAGAAAAACTGGAAATAATCCCATCACAGGAGCAGAGGCGAGACATTAGAAGGAAGAAGAAAACAAAAACTGGGGTTAGCCAGTTGAGCTATTGAGGCCTTTTACTCAAAGAGGTTTGAAGTATAACATTATGGCAGCAGAGACTCTCGTCAGAGGTGACTGGAATGGTGAAATCTGTAACCTTCGCTTCTACACTCAGAGGACCCAATGAAAAAGCACCTAACAGTTAACCATTACCATACTGGGACTGTAATGGTGCAGGGAGCACGACCAGTGCTCACAACCTTTGAAAATCAGGGGCCTCATTTATAGCCGTTGCGTACGCACAAAACAGGCCCTGAGAGAGGCGTACGCCACTTCCCACGCATAAGTCGTAATTTATAAAAACAAATTTGACGGGAAAGTTTGCGCACCTGCACGCAAACTCTGACCCATGCGTACGAGCGCTTTGGAGACGGAGCAGTTTGGCGACACCGATGGTGAGCTGGAGTTAAGCATCTTTTTGGTCACTTTTAGACAGAAAATCTAAAGAAAATTAAACATATACAGAAAGATAATACAAATACACTTTCACTCACCAAGCCTGTCACTTGAAGCAAATATCCATCCCTTCTTAAATGTCCGCGCCAGCGAGCGCGTTGGGCCGTTTAGTGAAACTGACGCAAATAACAGTTTAAATAAATAAAATAATGATTTAAACTATGTTTTACTTCTGATATAAACATTTAGATTAAATATGCCATTCAAATTAATGGAGTTAAACACTTAAACATGAAATCATTACTGAGAAGTTACAACATTTTTTATATTCAATCAATAGAAATATGTGTTGTGGATGCAATGCTTTTGAACACTTTTCCTGTGGCATGCTGTGTTTTAATGTTTTAACCACAGAGATAATTGCTTATCATGATAATATCAGACTGTCTGAGAAAATAGTTTTGTGCAAATAATGTCCAAGGCCTATCTGTTTCCATTAAAAATATAAATCAATTAAAAATACAATTCGGCCAGTGAGAAAGAGTGAGAAAAACTTACTAGTTTTAGTGCAGTGCTTATTGGACTGGGGATATAGAGGAGCAAACTGCAACACAGTACTGCAGTTTGGGGTGGGTGAAGGAAGGATTACAATAGATTTTTATTGAGAAACAGAATTATTTCAAGTGTGTTGGGGTTTAGACGATTCCTCTTCTCGGACAAAATCTCCCCAGCCTTGGAAAAGATCATTTCACAAGAAACAGAGGATGCAGGGGAACATAGAAATGCCAGTGCCATCTGGTATAAATGAGGACACTGATGCTTCTGTTGAGCCCAGACAGGGGAGGATTCCCTCTTTCTTGCTGCCTCCATTACCAGGGAAAAGGAAGAGTCACAAAAAGCAAACAAATCAAAAACGGCAGTCCAGTCCAGATCCAAAAATCCAGAGAAATCCAAATAATCTAATTAATATAACAAGACATAATATAGCTAATATAGATAATATAGCTACTATAATTAATAATAACAATATACTATAACTATTCTAACCTGATAATGTAATAATATACAGCCCTAACACATATATGACACAATAACGACAATGACAATGATAACACTACTACAACTGCTTCTACTACTCCTGCAACACCCACAAGGTGCCGCGAGTTACGAACCGCCTTTTATCCGGAAGCGACACTCAGACCGAACCGAACCGGTGACGTATCCACACAAACCGAGGCCTCGTTTGTCTTTAGCCATGTGATCTTCACGTTAACAACACAAGCCTGGAATCGCGGCTTCATCTGGCACGCCCATCATGTGACAAGAATCAACCAATCAGCTTTGCACTTTTCGTAACAACATTGAAAGCTCAGTCAACAGGAAGGATGGGGGTGCAGTCCGTGTACGTTTTGATAGTTTGTTTTTCGTTTGAAACACAAAACGAAATAACGAGAAACCACCTGTTTTTCGTTTGTCGTTTCAAACCAAAAACAAAGAAACGGTAAAAAAAGAGCCGTTCTCCAATGACAAAATGACAAAACCAAAATCAAATAACGGTCCGATTTTGGTTTTTTGAAATTCATTTTTCCATTTTTCCTTTTGAAGATCTACATTGAAATATAGACAGGTTGGCCACGTGACCCGGAAGTAATAGTAAATATGGCCTATCAAAATAAAAGCCAAGCTTTTAGAACGGTCATAATATGCAGCACTATAACGTTATACCAGATTAACGTTAGAAGAAGAAAAATCAATTAATAAATAGCCTTATATAAACCTGGACCAGAATAAATATGTTAGCAACAGTAGTTTATTAGATCAGGGGTTTTCAAACTTTTTGTGTGTGTGGACCACTATTTGTATTTAAGAATTTTCGCGGACCACCTCATAATACACATGATAAAATATGTCTACACAGAGTCCTACCTGAATTAATCTGCACCTCTAAATAGGCTTACTAGCACTAAAACTATAACTGGTCATCACATCAGTACAACAGGCTTGTTAAAAGGCTTGCACACAACGGCTGCCACATATTTAATTTATTTATTTACTCAAGTGCCCGATCGAGGGCAATCAGGGCATAATCAGGTTAATTTGAACAACAGGCTTGACATCTATACAGTAATAAGAACACTGGAATATAATCAACATTTCAAAACCTTTGGCGATTTTAGGGGATTATTAATCTTCAGAGTTTTACAAGTCCTCAAAAAGTACAGGCTTGAGTTTGTCCACTTAACAGCACATCTGCAAAACATTTCAGAAACGCGAGATCAAGAAACTAACTGGAAATTAAAATAATAACAGGCCTTATTCATTCCATTTATAAACATTTCGTTTCATAAACTGCCTATGCCTAACTGTGCGTTCACACACCGGACGCGAATAGCGCGTCAAATTCAAAAAGGGATTATGTCAAATTCGCGCCTGCCGCGTCTAGTGATACGCTTGACCACTTTGTATCAATTCGCGCGTCAAGAGCTAAATTGACGCGCGTAAAAACAAAAGTTTGAAGCGAAATTTCGTCCGGTGTGAACGCACCATTAAAGGCTATGCGTGTGATGTGATAATGAGAACATATTAATTTGCCTCTGCCCTTTTCTCTTCAGAGAACCTGTTGCTATCCACCGAACCAATGTTGTGGTTCTAACGGCACTGAACTTGAATGTCACGGCCGAACACCACTAGGCTATTTTAGTAAATCACACAATAACTTGACTATTTAATTAAAATGTTATATCAATATAGGCCTACATATTCTTTTTACTTTTCTTTTTTTTTTAATGGGAATTTCCTGGTAAAATGAAGGTAAAAAAAATATTTTATATTTTATTTTGACTTTCCACGGACCACCTGCAGTACCCTCACGGACCACTAGTGGTCCGCGGACCACAGTTTGGGAATGGCTGTATTAGATTACAAAGCCAAAAAAAAATTTTGTGTGGATTGACTTGCATGGATGAATTGTTCACCACAAAACGATCAATTTAGGCAAACAAAGTAAATATAGTCAGTTTTAATTTCATGTGGACTTTAATTACAGGGAAATGTGCCAAAACATTTTGTCTAATGTAATCCTGCAGCCATAAAACAATGGCATATTGGATTTTAATATTTGTATCAATATAAGTGTGATGTAGCTTCAGTAAAGATGTAACCAGCAGATATAAAATGTGGATGTTACTGTCATACAATATAGAACAAGAGGCTTATGACCCCAGAGATATATAGGGGATACAAGGGAATGTTTAAACGGATAACATTACTATGACTACAATTTTTATTAAAAGTTAATTATTGCAGTCAATGGGAATACATAACTATTAACACACTGTAACACTAGTGAAATGAGACAGATGAAAATTGCTTGAGACAAGCGTTGAAATATTTGTTGAAAAATATTCTGAATCTTGCAGATGTGATGGAAAACCCAGTTGTGGCACCGTGCTGCCGCAGCCTCGCTGGATGCCGGGTCTGCGTTGAGCAGTGGGCAACTACCTCGCCGCACTGCCTAAAGTGCAGGGACGAGATGTTCCAAGAATTTTTTTTTTTAATTACAGGGATGGGGGAGATTGTGAATGTTTTGAAGGACACTATAAGTTAGGGGATTGTTTTAGTTAGTTTTTATTTTAGGTTTAGGTTTTAAGTTAAGTTGAATGGTTAAGTTTGGTTATGTTCATCTGTTATGTTATTTTATGCAATTAATAAATTGTCCCATTTGTTTTCTATTATTCTGACTTGCAGATCTCCTTTTGTTGTAATCATTGTTATTTTATGCAAATAATAAATGAATATAAACATTTTAATAAAATAAATTATGTTCACTTGCATGACATACTGCTTGTTGTCTGTTATACACACTAGAGCCACACACCCCACTGGACTGAAGGCCTATATGTGAGACACGTTTTTAAATTTGTGAGTGTTACAGTCAACAACTCCTAAAACTGTTCACGCAGTATAACAGCACACATGTAAATCAGACAATCAAACATGAGGAGAAATTAAGAGCTCATTTTGGTGAGTGAGCTCATTTTGGTGAGTAGGCTAATGCCTTAAGCAGCAGTGCTAAGAAACGTGATTTGTGAAAGCACAGTTGTAATGAAAATAATGGAAAGTGTTTTAATTACAGAACATAAATGAATATATCCATGACAGTAGCTCGCACACAGCAGACACAGTGCAACACCTACTGGTGTCTGTAATCTTTTTGAACTGCCCTTGATTTTAAACTTCGTTGGATTATTAACGTTACATGGAGAACTGAGAACATTCACATATGTCGTTTTTGATTGTATTATAAACAAACTACTATCACTATTAGTTACCTAACTAGCCTGTTCAATACATTTCTTTTAACACTGTATAACGTGAGCGAGGTAACAGCGTGTCCTTGGGCTTTTTGAAAATAGATATGATGCGTTAGGATAAAATTATATTTGAGGACCAACACAAGTTTTACGAGGGTGTCAGTCGAATGGCAAAGACGAGATAGGGACTGATATTTTGATGGCGGAATCCCAATCTCCCTCATTATTAGTAACGTTATTACTATTAGGCCTACGCACAGAGGTGGAAGTAACGAATTACAACTACTCACGTTACTGTAATTAAGTCGTTTTTTTGGGTACTTGTACTTTTTTGAGTATATTTTTAAATATGTAATTTTACTTGTACTCAAGTACATATTAAACTAAGTAATCTACTTCGCTACTTGTAAAATCACATTTCGTTACTGAGTATAATTTGAATTGATATTCAAATCTTTGACCGGCATTTCGGTAGCCAATAAAAATATTCGATCGTAAACGGACCAATAAAACCCCTGATATTTGGACTGAATTAAAGCCGCCGCAGTCGCAGCAGGTTTTGAAGAGCTGATCATAAGTGAAGGAGGCGAGGAGCTCAGAGTGATTAATGGCTGGACTGAAAGTTTGGAGAAACTACAATCTACATAGTAGTATTGTCAAAATATCTATATTTTGATACATATCAATGCTGAAATATCTGTCAATACTCATTTTGGCTTATACACCGATATGAAACCAGCTACGCGTTCTCATTCTCTCATCTCAACGACAGCGAGTTTGACACACCCGCCTCCTCTCAGCGCGGGATTGCAGGTAGGCCTATTACGCATAATTTTATTAATACCTGCAAGTTTCTATGGCATATTTTAATGGCAAATGTCACGAGTGCAATATTATAACGCGAGGGCACATTCATGTAATCGCAAAAAAACTGGACGCGAGCTCTCAAATATACGAGTGAACTGGACTCGGATATTGAGTGTGCGCTCTCGGACTGTGTCATATCATGTGCAATCGCGATTCGCGAATCTCTCCAAGTGGTTCTCACTGCAGACTCAAATGACGTCCAGCTCCAATCTCTCCATGCTCTTGAATTAAACGTTGTCAAAAGTTATGAAAAATCTAGTCTTTTTTGCAAATTAAATTCAGTTTGAAATCAAGCTTCCTTGTGCTGTGTGTGAGCTATTGCAACAGTTAACGTTACCCTATTGTAAAGACAAATACACTGAGTGAGTAAATATTTAAGTTAGATTATTGTAATGGTTATTGATCAATGTTTAAATATGTAAACAAAAGCCTAAATTAAAATCTCACTGTATAAAGTGGACGTGTCTCTACAGAATACTTGAATTAAACTTTTCCATTCAAATAGATTACTGTTACAATGAGTGTTGTGCTTTCGATGCTTGAAAATAATGATTGCCTTGACAAAATGGATGGACAAAAATGTAGATATTAAAATATTTAGTATGTGGTAGTTTTCCCGATGGTATTAAAAATTATAGGCTAGGCCTACTGAATACTGACATATTTCAAGGTGTCATATATTGAAGTTAGAAATTCCAGTATCATGACCACTAATTAATGTCCTTCGACAATAAGGTAAAAGCGTGTTAAAAGTAGCTATTTTCTACATAAATCTATGATTTGGTTGAATATTTATTGGTAATACATTAACTATCGCCAGCTAAAAAGTAACGAGTAACTAGTACTCAGAGTAGTTTTTGAGAAGAGTAATTTGTACTTCTACTTAAGTACTTTTTTGACACCAGTACTTTTACTTGTAATTGAGTATTATTTCAGCAATGTAATGGTACTTGTACTTGAGTACAAATTTTCAGTACTCTTTCCACCTCTGCCTACGCATGACGTCACGTGGGAATTCACGTTGACAAGTATTCATTCAATCGCTGTCAGTTCGCTGTCCATTACGGTGGAAACCACATTAAATATAAATTTAATAATATAATATAGCGCTAACAGTAACAACTCTGCACACACAATAAGTTCTTAGGTTAACCTATATTACCAACTGTACTGAGCCAAACAATGCGCTCATTAAACGTGACTGGTGATGTCTGGATAGGCATGATATTAAATAGCTGTAATAAACTACTGTTGTTAACATATTTATTCTGGTCCAGGTTTATATAAGGCTATTTATTAATTGATTTTTCTTCTTCTAATGTTAATCTGGAATAACGTTATAGTGCTGCATATTATGACCGTTCTAAAAGCTTGGCTTTTATTTTGATAGGCCATATTTACTATTACTTCCGGGTCATGTGGCCAACCTGTCTATATTTCAATGTAGATCTTCAAACGGAAAAATGGAAAAAGGAATTTCAAAAAAAAATTTGATTTATTAGGGGCCAAGCCCCGAAGGGGCAAGGCACCTATTGTATCTGTTAGTTTTCTTATTATTATTATTATTATTAGGGGCCAAGCCCCGAAGGGGCAAGGCACCTATTGTATCTGTTAGTTTTCTTATTATTAGGGGCCAAGCCCCGAAGGGGCAAGGCACCTATTGTATCTGTTAGTTTTCTTATTAGGGGCCAAGCCCCGAAGGGGCAAGGCACCTATTGTATCTGTTAGTTTTCTTATTATTAGGGGCCAAGCCCCGAAGGGGCAAGGCACCTATTGTATCTGTTAGTTTTCTTCTTATTAGGGGCCAAGCCCCGAAGGGGCTATGGCACCTATTGTATCTGTTAGTTTTCTTATTATTATTATTATTATTATTATTCTTCTTCCTCCTCTTGAAGTCTATGGCAGCCCTATGAACCATACATAGGAAAATGATGAAATTTGGCACACTTGTAGTGATGGTAATGAAAAGTAATTGTAGCAATTTTTGAGTCTCTAGGTCCAACTCTATAGCGCCACCAGCAGTTCAAAAATTCAACATTGAAATGGTTATAACTTTTGAACCCTTTGATCTAGAAAAATGAAACTTAGTACACCTGATTCATCTCATCATGCTGATCAGAACCAATATCTTACATTAAGACTCCGCCCATTACAGTAGTGGCCATTTTGAAAAGTACAGTATGCAGTTTTTTTGCTACTCCTCCTTCAAAATTGGTCTAATTTTGTCCAAACATGTACTCAAATGATCTTCGGACTGAGCCGCATAAAAGTACTGTCCCCGATTTTTTTGCTATACTGGAAAAAAAAAGTTATGATGTCGCAAACTTAACGAGGTCGACCCAAAATTGGTTCAGAAGCTATAGCTCGGCCAAACTTTGATCAATCGAAACGAAAATTGGTACACTTCATCGGAAGCATGATCTGAGGTTCCATGCCAAAGTTGGGAACAGCGCCACCTACGGGTCATGAGATATGGAAAATGCATATTTTGGCCAATAACTTATGAACAGTTTGTCAGAAAATTATAAACTTGGTGTCTATCGATTCCTTGGGTCATGACAAATCCGTGGATATCGATTTTGCCATGATGGGATGTACCACGTGTCCGCCATTTTGAATGATGTCATAATTTGCAATATCTTTTAAACTATTTGAAATTTCTTCACCAAATTTGGTATGGATCATCATTAGCATGGCCCGAAGGTACCTGAGAAATTTGATCACAGCGCCACCTAGTGTTCCAGAGATATCATTGTTTTTTGAAAAAACGCTTATAACTTTTGCTAACATTGCTTGAAATTTGATTTCTTTATGTCAATATATTCCTTGGCTTATGCCGATTTCAACGATATCTCATATGTTATTTATCAACAATGTGACTGGCCGCCATATTTGAGCGAATGTAAAACAGTTTTTTCGCTACTCCTCCTTCAAAATTGGTCTAATTTTGTCCAAACATGTACTCAAATGATCTTCGGACTGAGCCGCATAAAAGTACTGTCCCCGATTTTTTTGCTATACTGGAAAAAAAAAGTTATGATGTCGCAAACTTAATGAGGTCGACCCATAATTGGTTCAGAGGCTGTAAGTTGTGAACAGTTTGTCACAAAATCATAAAATTGGTGTCTATCGATTCCTTGCGTCATGTCGAATCTGAGGATATCTATTTTGCCAGAATTGGATATACCACATCATAAGCTACATTAGCATTAAGATAGCTTAGCATGCTAATCTGGTTAACTTGCGTTTGTGTGCTCATTCTTTCACTGAAACCACTCCTCTGCAGTTTTGTAAAACATGTCCTCTGGGTGGCGCAATCTGTTCAACCATGCGTCATGAATCCCGAACCATTCTGGTCGTGGGTTCGAGACCAGTGTGGGGCGACTTTGAAATTGTGTATAAATTGTCATTTGAGCTCCTTTATTAGCTGGGTAAGAGCTGTACTAATGTTTCTTACACTGGGATTAGATTAGATCAAATTTAACAAGGTCGACCCAAAATTGGTTCAGAGGCTGTAACTTGTGAACCATTTGTCACAAAATCATAAAATTGGTGTCTATCGATTCCTTGCATGTCGAATCTGAGGATATCTATTTTGCCAGGATTGGATGTACCACGTCATAAGCCATAAGCTACATTAGCATTAAGCTAGCTTAGCATGCTAATCTGGTTAACTTGCTTTTGTGTGCTCATTCTTACACTGAAGCTCTCCTCTGCAGTTTGTGATTGTACGTCCTCTGAGTGGCGCAATCTGCTGAACCATGTGTTACTAATCCCGAGCTGTTCCGGTTGTGGGTTCGAACCCCGTGTTGGATTAGTATAAAAATTGTGTTGATTCAAGCATTGTTCTAATCTTTTGCTCTGACCTATTTGTTGCCAAGACAGAATTAATTATTGTCACAAGAAACGCACTTATAAAGAGCTTAAATGTACGGTGAAGTAATTTAAAACACATATTTAGGATGTGGCTGTAATAACACAAAACATATATCTTCATAAAAGTTTGTTTATTATCTTGAACATTCATCCCTCAGAATGTCTTTACCTGCATGTTATTCAGCTGCACCGATCGTTAAATGCTATATAAAGGATTTTCTGAAATGTTTTGAACACTTTCTAGGCAAGGGCGCCCTCTAACTTCATGTATGAATGAAACAGACATTACATGACACATGCTGCATAATTCTCATATCACCTCATTTTGGGTAAAAATTAAATAAATAGTACTCATCTATATAGAAATGAAGTAAACAGAATAACCCATCAATACTTTAATACTCCAAATGTACACACTAACTAAAACCGCTAAGGGAATTTTGTTGTTCAATGGATAGAACTGATACTTAATATTGAATAGACTTACCACAATCTCTATTTGATGCATTGTATGCAAAACATTGACTGCTTTGATTCATATTAATTACTTTGTCTGGACCAGTGATAATATCAACAACAGCAGTAACACAGACTTAACAGACAGTTTCATCATACCAGTATCATTGCTGTACATGTCACTCAACTTTTCAAAGTTTACCACACAAAAATTATATTTACTAAAATGAATAAAGAAATAATTCCATAAAATATCATTGTCATTTTTCTTTATTGCACAATACTTGTAAATATCTATAAAAAACTATACATAAATCGGTGTATTATTTTTACCTGCCTATACCACAAATACATAACAGGCAAAAATCAAATGTAGTGTAATGACAAACAAGCCAATTAACTTACAGGTATTAATCTATCCACAACTTACCACTAAAGACCTTAATTAACTAATAAACTTAAAATCAACATCAACGAATGACACACTCCAATTAATTAACTATGAACCAACTCAATCTGTTTTAATTAGTAATGGTACATTCCCAATCAATTGTGAATTATGTTAAATACCAGAGTATCCTGCAAAGAATTCCATTAGAACTTTTCCACTGTAAGAACAGAAATATTGAAAAACAAAATTGAGAGAAAAATGAACCAACTTCCAGACTCAATTTCAGGATACGTGCATTCTGTATCACCCATAAAACTATCTAAAATTAATAGCAAATACTTCACCGCTTCACTACAAACCGACAGGGACACATACCACCACACCGTCATCTTTCAGTGTAATCAACAAACCTCATGGAACAATGCTGCAAGAAACTGCTCTGCAATCAAACTCATGAATGCAAAGAAAGTTCCAAGTAAGTATGCCTTGTATATTTTACTCCACTTTTTATTTGTAGTCATTTTTAATTGTGATCCCATAAGTTACTTTACTTTTTTTTTTTCCTTTGGTTGCCCAAGATTTTTCTAGTCAACTAGCAATTGTTCACTTAAGCAATTAGTCAACGGATAGCACATTTATATGAATAAATCATAAGCCTTTAATCCCCTATGTACATAATCAACTAATCAGTGCTCAAACGCATAAAGCTTGCTGTGGTGCACCTGCAAACAATAATTAATGTGTCTTGAAAAAACAAGAAACTGTTTCATGCAGATTACATAATCTGAAAGTGTTTAAGATTTGAATCAGTTCATGTTTTTTAAAGTAGACATTTCAAACTTTCCATTAATATATTTCTCATGTCTGTGAGGCACGTATATAGTTGTATACATGGTTTCGGTTTACTTTTGTGACGTGGTCAACATTTATTACAAACTCACAATGCTTTGTTTGTTGTTATTATTAGTATTTAAAAAAAATGACATGGTATTTTAAGTAAAATGTAAGTGATTGCACATGTGCCTCCTTGTCATCTAATTTTTTAAAAATGTTTCTTTCATTTTCCAGACAGCAATGAAACAAAATATGATATCCAGTGTACCAGCTCTACAACACTCGAAGTGACTCAAGTACCATTCCCCCATAAACCCCCAAAGCAACTATACCCCTCCACCATTGCCGAAATGAAAACCCTAGATGCACAGCATCATGTAAGTTGCACAACATTTTTCCATACAAATTAAAAGTTGAAGTACATTGAAAACAAATGGCATGACTGATTTCTCTCTCGCACTCTCTTTGTGTACAGATACCCACACTAAAAGCCAAAGTAACAAAGATACAGTCTGTTAAAAATGTATTTTTTAACAAGACTGAAGGAGAGGTAATGAACTGTTGGATAAATGATGAAACCGGAGGAATTCAAATTGCCTTGTGGGACAACTTTATTAATGACGTCCATCAAGGGAATTCGTATGACTTTACGAACTTAATGACAAAAAGGTACCAACAAAAAACCTTTTTACAATCAACCAGACACTCGACAATTACACCTTCAAAAGTTCAAATTTCTACTGGACCACTTCACCAAATGTCTGAAGACGAAATTACTTCTCACAAAACCATCACCTCTGCTTTGCAAGGTGTCCAAATAAACATTAGTAAACACTGCCCAAAGTGTGCCACTCTTCAGCAAGATTTTTCTCCGCAATTTGCTTTCCACCGCTGCACAAAGTGCAAAATGTTAAGGAGTGGCACCGCTTACGTCACAAAACTCGGTGGCATTTTTGAGTTTAAAGAAAACAAAACGGAGCTCTCTTTAACAGTGTCAAATTCCATTTTGAAGACATTTTTAGCACCACTACTTGACCTGAACCACACCGATGCCCAGGACATCGAACAGCTGTTCCTGGCCATGAACAGTTTAACCGTAACATTTACACACAACATGCAGGTTCTACAAATGCAAACAACACCCAACCACGATACTGATGAGGAACTTCTTCACATTGAAGAAACTGAATTATCACAAGAACCTGCCAGAGTTTTCATCCCGCAAAAAACACCTGTAACAGAAACCAAACATTCAAGCGACAAACAATTTGTTCAAATTGAAGAAACTCAATTATCACAAGAACCTGCTGCAGTTTTCATCCCGCAAAAAACACCTGCAACAGAAACCAAACATTCAAGCGACGAACAATTTCTTCAAATTGGAGAAACTGAATCATCACAAGAACCTGCTGCAGTTTTCATCCCGCAAAAAAGACCTGTAACAAAAAACAAACAATTTTGTAAAAAAAACAAAACTTGTGATAAGTCTATATAGCCTGTATAACTTGTATTTTGTTGTAAAAAATGTGTAGATGTGTATCTATAGGGGTTTACTTTTCAATAGTTAAAATGTTTGTTTGTTTGTTTTTTTCCCCCATTTCTAGTTGCTAAAATTTGTAATGGAAATATACATTACTATAAAATGATTTAATTATGATGCTTTTTTCCTACTTGATTAAATGTTTAAGTTTTGCAACTATAGAGGATGCTTTCTTTATCAATGTTTTGCTTTCTTTATCAATGTTTTACTTTTGATGGTTACTTTTTTTTTTTCACCCAAATTGATTTCCTTCTAAATAAATGCAATACGTCACTAACTTTTGTCCTCTTTATCTTTGTACCTGTACTTCCATTTATATTGCTTTAAATTTTGGTTTGTTTTTAAACTCCAACTAATCCTCTTTTCATACGAACTGTACTTTAATTTTAGTCCCCTATAAAATTTCCATTATTGGTCTAAATGTCTAGTGTGTAATTTCAGTCAAATTATAAATGAGCTGCACAAAAATGGTTAAACCAGATTTTTTTTTCTTAAATTGTTCCCAACCAAGAACTCAGAAACTGCAATGTGTTGGCCAACCACATGTTACTGTTGTAAATGACATGCAGTTGACCAAAAGACTGTGGTTTCCACATTCCAGATACATTGTCTTGTTTATTCAATTGTTTCAGCACTGCAATGAACTTTGAATTGTTACAATGAAAATAAATACTACTATAAGGGCTGAACTATCACCCTTCAGTACTGATACATTCTGAATTACCTATAACCCAGATAAATATATATTTTGCTCTTTCTCTGAACATTTATAAAGCTGTGAATTGTCACTTGAATTATTTTTACCCAGATAATACTTACATTAATCTTTCTTCCCATTTAATTAGAAATGTGTTTTCTTACACATTCCGAATGAACCATGTGTCCGCCATTTTGAATTTTGTCATAAATTGACATATCTTTTAACCCTCTGGGGTCTAAGGTGTTTTTGGGGTCCTTGAGATGTTCTGACATGCCCTGACATTTTTGCTTTTTTCAGTTGCTTATAAACATATTAATGGCAAAAAAAAAAATTACACACTATTTAGCACAAACAGGACTACCATGAAATGTGAGCAACAAGAATGTACATGTCTGCATTTTTGAGAGAATAATGTTTATGCGTGGTTATTGAAAAAACTACAAACTAAAGTTTCTGAAATAAGGCCATAAAACACATTCTAAATATGTGCCAATAAGACCTTTGTCTAATGGATGTCATCGCCTAGTGTTTTTTCTTCAAAATAAAGTGAAAATCACCCTGCCTTATCATTCACATAACACAATACATTGATTTGAATTTTGCAAAGTACTTTCTGTTTGGAAAGGCCATATGCGGAGTGGGCGTCTACGGTCATGCATATGTAGTAGTTCACACCTGAGGAGACAGTGGGGCCTGCATACTTAATTAGCCATTCATTCAGGTGAGTCACTGAGCCACAAGAATGCAAGAGCAACAGTTGGAAGCATCTCAATTCTTTTTTATTTTTCCTCATATTGTGCTTGCAATTTGGCCTATAATATCCAAGGAAAACATGTCTAGTAATTGTGCAGTTAATTCTCATACTGTATTTTCAGTTTTGGAATATTTATGCTCTCCCCAAATTTGTCAATAATAAAACACAATAAAAGTTATTTAAAGAAAAGGCTTATATTTACCTTTTAATAGTTTGTTTACATCTACCTTGTAAATATATTTTTTTTATTAAAAAGGTTACAATTACAACAACAATTCAAGTGTAATCTTTCTTTGTAAAAACTAAAGTATACATTTTATCATACATATTTCAAAGTTAAGGATTTGATTGATTATTTGATAACTTTATTTTTGACAAAACATTTTATATTTAACATAAGCAAATATTGACAAACAAAAGCTTATTTGAGGTGGCAGATATTTTACATTAAAAATGTATAATCTATCCAAAACTAATCAACGAAATGTTGTCTTTCATATGTCTGTAACATAGGTCTTTCATTTTTATTATAAGAAATATAAATGTTAATTTGCAGTTTAAATCCAGGAAATTTGTTAATGAAAAAATTATTAAAAGTAAGATACAATTGATACAAAACGAAATTCGTTTTAAAGAAAGGATTTGTACTTTCTGTTTTGAGGTCTCTGTGAAAGTTTGAAAGTCTTTTAGTGCTTTTTTTTAGAGCGCTCGCATCCATAATGGAGAACTGTCACGTAATATTGTTTTTTCCTCATAAATGCGAACACGAAAAATAAAAGACAAAAGACTTTTAAGTAAAACTTACTCCGAAATTGTGTTCTCGGCGGAATTCGCTCTTCAAAATGCTGCCGTTCGTCGTCTGAGTTACAATCTTCCTCTGAGGAAAAGGTGCATTCCTCCTCGCTGTCCAGAATCATCTGAAGGGCATCTTTATTACCGGAGAAGCGTGCCATACTCAAAACGCGATGAACTATCAGTAAGTCTGATAGAAACTGTGTTTTTATGGCATTGATCGACGGGCGTATGCGATGCATACTAGATCATCTAACTATTTACATGTGAATCGCGCCGGGGGCGGAGCGGCCTCAGCACATTATAGAGATAATGAGGCAGAAGGAAAAACGGTACCTCTCCTTGCTTTCAAACGGATTACATGAGTTGAAAACATTTGTTTTTTATATAAATTACTTCATTTAAAAGAGGAGATTTCAAGCTTCATAAAGACATATCTCACGTGCCTGTGTGAGAAGTATTCGCTGAGTTATGATTCATTTTCGGACGCGTTTCAGAATGGACTACACGGACAGAGAGAAGGCAGAACTCGCTTCGTGTTTATTTTTCTTTATTTGTCGAAAAGCACAACACTATGTTTTTATTGTTAGTATACACAAAAATAATACACATTTAACAGAATCGATTGATGTATGAAACTTGTTTTGTAAAATCAAAGTCAAAAGAGTATTTTGGGTCTCAATTCAACTCATAAGGAAAAAAGCGAGCAGATCACGCCGGCGTGATCTCCGACCTCTGAGGGTTAAACTATTTGACATATCACAAAAGTTGGTAGGGATGATCAACACCATGTCCTGAAGGTACCTGAGAAGTTTGAACACAGCGCCACCTAGTGTTCCAGAGTTATGTTTTTTGCAAAAATGCTTAACTTTTGAAAACATTGTTCAAATTTTGATTGCTTTATGTCATTACGTTCCTTGGTTTATGCCAATTCCGACAATGTCTCATTTGTCATTTTCCAACAATGTGACTGTCCGCCATGTTGGAACAAATGAAAAACTGTTTTTTCACTACTCCTTCAAATCTTGCTCAATTTTGTCCAAAATTTTATCAGATGTTCTTTAGACCGAACCGCACAGAAATGACTGAACAGATTTTTGATAGTTGTCTACATTCCCATGATATTCCTCTCTGAAGTTGACCCTGTTTGTTGTCTTATGCTAGTTAGCTTAGCATAATTATTGGTTAGCATGCTAACCAAATGCCATTCTTTCTAATGTGGCTCTTCAGCTATCAGGATAACCATAAGCTACGTTAGCATTAAGCTAGCTTAGCATGCTAATCTCGTTAACATGATTTTGTGTGCTCATTCTTACACTGAATGCTCTCCTCTGCAGCTTGTAACTCTATGTCCTCTAAGTGGCGCAAGCTGTTAATCCATGTGCTATGAGTCCCAAACCATTCTGGTTGGGGGTTCGAATCCTGCGTAGGATGACTACATAAAATTGTGTATTATGTCGAGTCGATTCTTGTATTCAAGCATTCTACTAATCTTTTGCTCTTCTGGCTCCGCATTGTGCTACAGCGATTCTACCTTCAACATCTTAAGTCTCTGTAAAATTATTAAGCAAACCACAGTGTATGAGTGTAAACCAAATACTAAGTAAAGCAAAAGGCTTTAACTTTGAAGATTGTTAAATCATTTCCAATGTGTAGCAAATGTTAAACCATGTGAATTGTGCAATGTTCAAAAGATTCCTAGTAAAAAAATAATGTATCCAAACAAGCCAAACAACCAGAAGGGCTTGGCCCCGGAAAGGCTGCTTGCAGCTTTTGGTAATTGGAATTGTCAGAATAATAGTATTCTTCTTCTTCCGCCAATGGAAGTCTATGGCAGCCCTATGAACCGTACATAGGAAAATGATGAAATTTGGCACAGTTGTAGAGATGGCCATGAATAGTAATTGGACCAAATTTGGTGTCTCTAGGGCCAACTCTATAGCGCCACCACCAGTTCAAAAATTCAACATTGAAATGATTATAACTTTTGAACCATTTGATCTAGAAAAATAATACTTAGGACACCTGATTCCTCTCATCATGCTGATCAAAACCAATATAGACCATTAAGACTCCGCCCATTACAGTAGTGGCCATTTTGAAAAGTACAGTATTCAGTTTTTTCGCTACTCCTCCTTCAAAATTTCTCCAATTTTGTCCAAAATTTGCTCAAATGATCTTTGGACTGAGCCGCACAGAAATGACTGAACAGATTTTTTTTTATTCATCTTTGTTCAAAAGTTATGGTGTCACAAACTTGACGAGGTCCACCCAAAATTGGCTAAGAGGCTGTATCTCGGCCAAAGTTTGATCAATCGAAACGAAAATTGGTACACTTCATCAGAAGCTTGATCTGAGGTTCCATGCCAAAGTTGGGAACAGCGCCACCTACGGGTCATGAGATATGAAAAATTGCTATTTTGGCCAATAACTTTTGGACAGTTTGTCAGAAAATCAAAAATGTGGTATCTATGGATTCTTTGCATCATGCCAAATCCGTGGATACCAATTTTGCCAGGATGGGATCTACCACGTGTCCGCCATTTTGAATTTGTCATAATTTGCAATAACTTTTAAACTATTTGACATATCTTCACAAAAATTAGCATTGATCATAGACACAATGTCCTGAAGGTACATGAGAAGATTGAAAACAGCGCCACCTAGTGTTCCATAGATATAAGGTCTTTTGCAAAAACGCTTTTAACTTTTGAAAACATTGTTCAAATTTTTATTTCCTTACGTCATTATGTTCCTTGGCTTATGCCGATTCCGTTGATATCTCATTTGTCATTTTCCAACAATGTGACTGTCCGCCATATTGGAACAAATGAAAAACAGTTTTTTCGCTACTCCTCCTTCAAATCTTGCTCAATTTTGTCCAAAATTTGATCAGATGATCTTTGGACTGAGCCGCACAGAAATGACTGAACAGATTTCTGATATTCGCTACCGTTCCCGAGATATTCATCTTCAAAGTTGACCTAGCCTGTGTTTTTTGCCTTATGCTAATTAACTTAGCATAATAATTGGTTAGCATGCTAACCAGATGCCATTCTTTTTAATGTGGCTCTTCAGCTATCAGGATAACCATAAACTACATTAGCATTAAGCTAGCTTAGCATGCTAATCTCGTTAACATGATTTTGTGTGCTTATTCTTACACTGAAGCCTCTGCTCTGAAGCTTGGTAAAACAAGTCCTCTGGGTGGCGCAATCTGTTCAACCATGCGTCATGAATCCCGAACCGTTCCGGTCGTGGGTTCGAGACCAGTGTGGGGCGACTTTGGAATTTGTGTATAAAATTGTCATTTCAACTCCTTTATCATCTGGGTAAAAGCTGTACTAATGTTTTTAACACTGGGATTAGAAATGTGTTTTTTCTACATTCTGTGTTTGTTCTCATCAGAACTTTTGTTCATTTTGATTTCATCCTATCTGTACCTCTGAACCCATCTGTTCTTCATGTACATTCTATTTCTGCTGTTTTTGCTCTTCTGGCTCCGCATTGCGCTACAGCCCTACTGTGCTACAGCGGCTTGGCCCCTGTATTGCTGCTTGCAGCTATATTTAGGGGCCAAGCCCCGAAGGGGCTATGGCACCTATTGTATCTGTTAGTTTTCTTATTATTAGGGGCCAAGCCCCGAAGGGGCTATGGCACCTATTGTATCTGTTAGTTTTCTTATTATTAGGGGCCAAGCCCCGAAGGGGCTATGGCACCTATTGTATCTGTTAGTTTTCTTATTAGGGGCCAAGCCCCGAAGGGGCTATGGCACCTATTGTATCTGTTAGTTTTCTTATTATTATTATTATTATTATTATTCTTCTTCCTCCTCTTGAAGTCTATGGCAGCCCTATGAACCATACATAGGAAAATGATGAAATTTGGCACATTTGTAGTGATGGTAATGAAAAGTAATTGTAGCAATTTTTGAGTCTCTAGGTCCAACTCTATAGCGCCACCAGCAGTTCAAAAATTCAACATTGAAATGGTTATAACTTTTGAACCCTTTGATCTAGAAAAATGAAACTTAGTACACCTGATTCATCTCATCATGCTGATCAGAACCAATATCTTACATTAAGACTCCGCCCATTACAGTAGTGGCCATTTTGAAAAGTACAGTATGCAGTTTTTTTGCTACTCCTCCTTCAAAATTGGTCTAATTTTGTCCAAACATGTACTCAAATGATCTTCGGACTGAGCCGCATAAAAGTACTGTCCCCGATTTTTTTGCTATACTGGAAAAAAAAAGTTATGATGTCGCAAACTTAACGAGGTCGACCCAAAATTGGTTCAGAAGCTATAGCTCGGCCAAACTTTGATCAATCGAAACGAAAATTGGTACACTTCATCGGAAGCATGATCTGAGGTTCCATGCCAAAGTTGGGAACAGCGCCACCTACGGGTCATGAGATATGGAAAATGCATATTTTGGCCAATAACTTATGAACAGTTTGTCAGAAAATTATAAACTTGGTGTCTATCGATTCCTTGGGTCATGACAAATCCGTGGATATCGATTTTGCCATGATGGGATGTACCACGTGTCCGCCATTTTGAATGATGTCATAATTTGCAATATCTTTTAAACTATTTGAAATTTCTTCACCAAATTTGGTATGGATCATCATTAGCATGGCCCGAAGGTACCTGAGAAATTTGATCACAGCGCCACCTAGTGTTCCAGAGATATCATTGTTTTTTGAAAAAACGCTTATAACTTTTGCTAACATTGCTTGAAATTTGATTTCTTTATGTCAATATATTCCTTGGCTTATGCCGATTTCAACGATATCTCATATGTTATTTATCAACAATGTGACTGGCCGCCATATTTGAGCGAATGTAAAACAGTTTTTTCGCTACTCCTCCTTCAAAATTGGTCTAATTTTGTCCAAACATGTACTCAAATGATCTTCGGACTGAGCCGCATAAAAGTACTGTCCCCGATTTTTTTGCTATACTGGAAAAAAAAAGTTATGATGTCGCAAACTTAATGAGGTCGACCCATAATTGGTTCAGAGGCTGTAAGTTGTGAACAGTTTGTCACAAAATCATAAAATTGGTGTCTATCGATTCCTTGCGTCATGTCGAATCTGAGGATATCTATTTTGCCAGAATTGGATATACCACATCATAAGCTACATTAGCATTAAGATAGCTTAGCATGCTAATCTGGTTAACTTGCGTTTGTGTGCTCATTCTTTCACTGAAACCACTCCTCTGCAGTTTTGTAAAACATGTCCTCTGGGTGGCGCAATCTGTTCAACCATGCGTCATGAATCCCGAACCATTCTGGTCGTGGGTTCGAGACCAGTGTGGGGCGACTTTGAAATTGTGTATAAATTGTCATTTGAGCTCCTTTATTAGCTGGGTAAGAGCTGTACTAATGTTTCTTACACTGGGATTAGATTAGATCAAATTTAACAAGGTCGACCCAAAATTGGTTCAGAGGCTGTAACTTGTGAACCATTTGTCACAAAATCATAAAATTGGTGTCTATCGATTCCTTGCATGTCGAATCTGAGGATATCTATTTTGCCAGGATTGGATGTACCACGTCATAAGCCATAAGCTACATTAGCATTAAGCTAGCTTAGCATGCTAATCTGGTTAACTTGCTTTTGTGTGCTCATTCTTACACTGAAGCTCTCCTCTGCAGTTTGTGATTGTACGTCCTCTGAGTGGCGCAATCTGCTGAACCATGTGTTACTAATCCCGAGCCGTTCCGGTTGTGGGTTCGAACCCCGTGTTGGATTAGTATAAAAATTGTGTTGATTCAAGCATTGTTCTAATCTTTTGCTCTGACCTATCTTAGATCTATCTTAGAATCAACCTCACCTGCTCTAGGAACACAGACGAATGACTCCACCTCTTTTCAGCCTCATTTGAAAGCAGACACTTCGCAATTTGTTGCCAAGACAGAATTAATTATTGTCACAAGAAACGCACTTATAAAGAGCTTAAATGTACGGTGAAGTAATTTAAAACACATATTTAGGATGTGGCTGTAATAACACAAAACATATATCTTCATAAAAGTTTGTTTATTATCTTGAACATTCATCCCTCAGAATGTCTTTACCTGCATGTTATTCAGCTGCACCGATCGTTAAATGCTATATAAAGGATTTTCTGAAATGTTTTGAACACTTTCTAGGCAAGGGCGCCCTCTAACTTCATGTATGAATGAAACAGACATTACATGACACATGCTGCATAATTCTCATATCACCTCATTTTGGGTAAAAATTAAATAAATAGTACTCATCTATATAGAAATGAAGTAAACAGAATAACCCATCAATACTTTAATACTCCAAATGTACACACTAACTAAAACCGCTAAGGGAATTTTGTTGTTCAATGGATAGAACTGATACTTAATATTGAATAGACTTACCACAATCTCTATTTGATGCATTGTATGCAAAACATTGACTGCTTTGATTCATATTAATTACTTTGTCTGGACCAGTGATAATATCAACAACAGCAGTAACACAGACTTAACAGACAGTTTCATCATACCAGTATCATTGCTGTACATGTCACTCAACTTTTCAAAGTTTACCACACAAAAATTATATTTACTAAAATGAATAAAGAAATAATTCCATAAAATATCATTGTCATTTTTCTTTATTGCACAATACTTGTAAATATCTATAAAAAACTATACATAAATCGGTGTATTATTTTTACCTGCCTATACCACAAATACATAACAGGCAAAAATCAAATGTAGTGTAATGACAAACAAGCCAATTAACTTACAGGTATTAATCTATCCACAACTTACCACTAAAGACCTTAATTAACTAATAAACTTAAAATCAACATCAACGAATGACACACTCCAATTAATTAACTATGAACCAACTCAATCTGTTTTAATTAGTAATGGTACATTCCCAATCAATTGTGAATTATGTTAAATACCAGAGTATCCTGCAAAGAATTCCATTAGAACTTTTCCACTGTAAGAACAGAAATATTGAAAAACAAAATTGAGAGAAAAATGAACCAACTTCCAGACTCAATTTCAGGATACGTGCATTCTGGATCACCCATAAAACTATCTAAAATTAATAGCAAATACTTCACCGCTTCACTACAAACCGACAGGGACACATACCACCACACCGTCATCTTTCAGTGTAATCAACAAACCTCATGGAACAATGCTGCAAGAAACTGCTCTGCAATCAAACTCATGAATGCAAAGAAAGTTCCAAGTAAGTATGCCTTGTATATTTTACTCCACTTTTTATTTGTAGTCATTTTTAATTGTGATCCCATAAGTTACTTTACTTTTTTTTTTTCCTTTGGTTGCCCAAGATTTTTCTAGTCAACTAGCAATTGTTCACTTAAGCAATTAGTCAACGGATAGCACATTGAATAAATCATAAGCCTTTAATCCCCTATGTACATAATCAACTAATCAGTGCTCAAACGCATAAAGCTTGCTGTGGTGCACCTGCAAACAATAATTAATGTGTCTTGAAAAAACAAGAAACTGTTTCATGCAGATTACATAATCTGAAAGTGTTTAAGATTTGAATCAGTTCATGTTTTTTAAAGTAGACATTTCAAACTTTCCATTAATATATTTCTCATGTCTGTGAGGCACGTATATAGTTGTATACATGGTTTCGGTTTACTTTTGTGACGTGGTCAACATTTATTACAAACTCACAATGCTTTGTTTGTTGTTATTATTAGTATTTAAAAAAAATGACATGGTATTTTAAGTAAAATGTAAGTGATTGCACATGTGCCTCCTTGTCATCTAATTTTTTAAAAATGTTTCTTTCATTTTCCAGACAGCAATGAAACAAAATATGATATCCAGAGTACCAGCTCTACAACACTCGAAGTGACTCAAGTACCATTCCCCCATAAACCCCCAAAGCAACTATACCCCTCCACCATTGCCGAAATGAAAACCCTAGATGCACAGCATCATGTAAGTTGCACAACATTTTTCCATACAAATTAAAAGTTGAAGTACATTGAAAACAAATGGCATGACTGATTTCTCTCTCGCACTCTCTTTGTGTACAGATACCCACACTAAAAGCCAAAGTAACAAAGATACAGTCTGTTAAAAATGTATTTTTTAACAAGACTGAAGGAGAGGTAATGAACTGTTGGATAAATGATGAAACCGGAGGAATTCAAATTGCCTTGTGGGACAACTTTATTAATGACGTCCATCAAGGGAATTCGTATGACTTTACGAACTTAATGACAAAAAGGTACCAACAAAAAACCTTTTTACAATCAACCAGACACTCGACAATTACACCTTCAAAAGTTCAAATTTCTACTGGACCACTTCACCAAATGTCTGAAGACGAAATTACTTCTCACAAAACCATCACCTCTGCTTTGCAAGGTGTCCAAATAAACATTAGTAAACACTGCCCAAAGTGTGCCACTCTTCAGCAAGATTTTTCTCCGCAATTTGCTTTCCACCGCTGCACAAAGTGCAAAATGTTAAGGAGTGGCACCGCTTACGTCACAAAACTCGGTGGCATTTTTGAGTTTAAAGAAAACAAAACGGAGCTCTCTTTAACAGTGTCAAATTCCATTTTGAAGACATTTTTAGCACCACTACTTGACCTGAACCACACCGATGCCCAGGACATCGAACAGCTGTTCCTGGCCATGAACAGTTTAACCGTAACATTTACACACAACATGCAGGTTCTACAAATGCAAACAACACCCAACCACGATACTGATGAGGAACTTCTTCACATTGAAGAAACTGAATTATCACAAGAACCTGCCAGAGTTTTCATCCCGCAAAAAACACCTGTAACAGAAACCAAACATTCAAGCGACAAACAATTTGTTCAAATTGAAGAAACTCAATTATCACAAGAACCTGCTGCAGTTTTCATCCCGCAAAAAACACCTGCAACAGAAACCAAACATTCAAGCGACGAACAATTTCTTCAAATTGGAGAAACTGAATCATCACAAGAACCTGCTGCAGTTTTCATCCCGCAAAAAAGACCTGTAACAAAAAACAAACAATTTTGTAAAAAAAACAAAACTTGTGATAAGTCTATATAGCCTGTATAACTTGTATTTTGTTGTAAAAAATGTGTAGATGTGTATCTATAGGGGTTTACTTTTCAATAGTTAAAATGTTTGTTTGTTTGTTTTTTTCCCCCATTTCTAGTTGCTAAAATTTGTAATGGAAATATACATTACTATAAAATGATTTAATTATGATGCTTTTTTCCTACTTGATTAAATGTTTAAGTTTTGCAACTATAGAGGATGCTTTCTTTATCAATGTTTTGCTTTCTTTATCAATGTTTTACTTTTGATGGTTACTTTTTTTTTTTCACCCAAATTGATTTCCTTCTAAATAAATGCAATACGTCACTAACTTTTGTCCTCTTTATCTTTGTACCTGTACTTCCATTTATATTGCTTTAAATTTTGGTTTGTTTTTAAACTCCAACTAATCCTCTTTTCATACGAACTGTACTTTAATTTTAGTCCCCTATAAAATTTCCATTATTGGTCTAAATGTCTAGTGTGTAATTTCAGTCAAATTATAAATGAGCTGCACAAAAATGGTTAAACCAGATTTTTTTTTCTTAAATTGTTCCCAACCAAGAACTCAGAAACTGCAATGTGTTGGCCAACCACATGTTACTGTTGTAAATGACATGCAGTTGACCAAAAGACTGTGGTTTCCACATTCCAGATACATTGTCTTGTTTATTCAATTGTTTCAGCACTGCAATGAACTTTGAATTGTTACAATGAAAATAAATACTACTATAAGGGCTGAACTATCACCCTTCAGTACTGATACATTCTGAATTACCTATAACCCAGATAAATATATATTTTGCTCTTTCTCTGAACATTTATAAAGCTGTGAATTGTCACTTGAATTATTTTTACCCAGATAATACTTACATTAATCTTTCTTCCCATTTAATTAGAAATGTGTTTTCTTACACATTCCGAATGAACCATGTGTCCGCCATTTTGAATTTTGTCATAAATTGACATATCTTTTAACCCTCTGGGGTCTAAGGTGTTTTTGGGGTCCTTGAGATGTTCTGACATGCCCTGACATTTTTGCTTTTTTCAGTTGCTTATAAACATATTAATGGCAAAAAAAAAATTACACACTATTTAGCACAAACAGGACTACCATGAAATGTGAGCAACAAGAATGTACATGTCTGCATTTTTGAGAGAATAATGTTTATGCGTGGTTATTGAAAAAACTACAAACTAAAGTTTCTGAAATAAGGCCATAAAACACATTCTAAATATGTGCCAATAAGACTTTTGTCTAATGGATGTCATCGCCTAGTGTTTTTTCTTCAAAATAAAGTGAAAATCACCCTGCCTTATCATTCACATAACACAATACATTGATTTGAATTTTGCAAAGTACTTTCTGTTTGGAAAGGCCATATGCGGAGTGGGCGTCTACGGTCATGCATATGTAGTAGTTCACACCTGAGGAGACAGTGGGGCCTGCATACTTAATTAGCCATTCATTCAGGTGAGTCACTGAGCCACAAGAATGCAAGAGCAACAGTTGGAAGCATCTCAATTCTTTTTTATTTTTCCTCATATTGTGCTTGCAATTTGGCCTATAATATCCAAGGAAAACATGTCTAGTAATTGTGCAGTTAATTCTCATACTGTATTTTCAGTTTTGGAATATTTATGCTCTCCCCAAATTTGTCAATAATAAAACACAATAAAAGTTATTTAAAGAAAAGGCTTATATTTACCTTTTAATAGTTTGTTTACATCTACCTTGTAAATATATTTTTTTTATTAAAAAGGTTACAATTACAACAACAATTCAAGTGTAATCTTTCTTTGTAAAAACTAAAGTATACATTTTATCATACATATTTCAAAGTTAAGGATTTGATTGATTATTTGATAACTTTATTTTTGACAAAACATTTTATATTTAACATAAGCAAATATTGGCAAACAAAAGCTTATTTGAGGTGGCAGATATTTTACATTAAAAATGTATAATCTATCCAAAACTAATCAACGAAATGTTGTCTTTCATATGTCTGTAACATAGGTCTTTCATTTTTATTATAAGAAATATAAATGTTAATTTGCAGTTTAAATCCAGGAAATTTGTTAATGAAAAAATTATTAAAAGTAAGATACAATTGATACAAAACGAAATTCGTTTTAAAGAAAGGATTTGTACTTTCTGTTTTGAGGTCTCTGTGAAAGTTTGAAAGTCTTTTAGTGCTTTTTTTTAGAGCGCTCGCATCCATAATGGAGAACTGTCACGTAATATTGTTTTTTCCTCATAAATGCGAACACGAAAAATAAAAGACAAAAGACTTTTAAGTAAAACTTACTCCGAAATTGTGTTCTCGGCGGAATTCGCTCTTCAAAATGCTGCCGTTCGTCGTCTGAGTTACAATCTTCCTCTGAGGAAAAGGTGCATTCCTCCTCGCTGTCCAGAATCATCTGAAGGGCATCTTTATTACCGGAGAAGCGTGCCATACTCAAAACGCGATGAACTATCAGTAAGTCTGATAGAAACTGTGTTTTTATGGCATTGATCGACGGGCGTATGCGATGCATACTAGATCATCTAACTATTTACATGTGAATCGCGCCGGGGGCGGAGCGGCCTCAGCACATTATAGAGATAATGAGGCAGAAGGAAAAACGGTACCTCTCCTTGCTTTCAAACGGATTACATGAGTTGAAAACATTTGTTTTTTATATAAATTACTTCATTTAAAAGAGGAGATTTCAAGCTTCATAAAGACATATCTCACGTGCCTGTGTGAGAAGTATTCGCTGAGTTATGATTCATTTTCGGACGCGTTTCAGAATGGACTACACGGACAGAGAGAAGGCAGAACTCGCTTCGTGTTTATTTTTCTTTATTTGTCGAAAAGCACAACACTATGTTTTTATTGTTAGTATACACAAAAATAATACACATTTAACAGAATCGATTGATGTATGAAACTTGTTTTGTAAAATCAAAGTCAAAAGAGTATTTTGGGTCTCAATTCAACTCATAAGGAAAAAAGCGAGCAGATCACGCCGGCGTGATCTCCGACCTCTGAGGGTTAAACTATTTGACATATCACAAAAGTTGGTAGGGATGATCAACACCATGTCCTGAAGGTACCTGAGAAGTTTGAACACAGCGCCACCTAGTGTTCCAGAGTTATGTTTTTTGCAAAAATGCTTAACTTTTGAAAACATTGTTCAAATTTTGATTGCTTTATGTCATTACGTTCCTTGGTTTATGCCAATTCCGACAATGTCTCATTTGTCATTTTCCAACAATGTGACTGTCCGCCATGTTGGAACAAATGAAAAACTGTTTTTTCACTACTCCTTCAAATCTTGCTCAATTTTGTCCAAAATTTTATCAGATGTTCTTTAGACCGAACCGCACAGAAATGACTGAACAGATTTTTGATAGTTGTCTACATTCCCATGATATTCCTCTCTGAAGTTGACCCTGTTTGTTGTCTTATGCTAGTTAGCTTAGCATAATTATTGGTTAGCATGCTAACCAAATGCCATTCTTTCTAATGTGGCTCTTCAGCTATCAGGATAACCATAAGCTACGTTAGCATTAAGCTAGCTTAGCATGCTAATCTCGTTAACATGATTTTGTGTGCTCATTCTTACACTGAATGCTCTCCTCTGCAGCTTGTAACTCTATGTCCTCTAAGTGGCGCAAGCTGTTAATCCATGTGCTATGAGTCCCAAACCATTCTGGTTGGGGGTTCGAATCCTGCGTAGGATGACTACATAAAATTGTGTATTATGTCGAGTCGATTCTTGTATTCAAGCATTCTACTAATCTTTTGCTCTTCTGGCTCCGCATTGTGCTACAGCGATTCTACCTTCAACATCTTAAGTCTCTGTAAAATTATTAAGCAAACCACAGTGTATGAGTGTAAACCAAATACTAAGTAAAGCAAAAGGCTTTAACTTTGAAGATTGTTAAATCATTTCCAATGTGTAGCAAATGTTAAACCATGTGAATTGTGCAATGTTCAAAAGATTCCTAGTAAAAAAATAATGTATCCAAACAAGCCAAACAACCAGAAGGGCTTGGCCCCGGAAAGGCTGCTTGCAGCTTTTGGTAATTGGAATTGTCAGAATAATAGTATTCTTCTTCTTCCGCCAATGGAAGTCTATGGCAGCCCTATGAACCGTACATAGGAAAATGATGAAATTTGGCACAGTTGTAGAGATGGCCATGAATAGTAATTGGACCAAATTTGGTGTCTCTAGGGCCAACTCTATAGCGCCACCACCAGTTCAAAAATTCAACATTGAAATGATTATAACTTTTGAACCATTTGATCTAGAAAAATAATACTTAGGACACCTGATTCCTCTCATCATGCTGATCAAAACCAATATAGACCATTAAGACTCCGCCCATTACAGTAGTGGCCATTTTGAAAAGTACAGTATTCAGTTTTTTCGCTACTCCTCCTTCAAAATTTCTCCAATTTTGTCCAAAATTTGCTCAAATGATCTTTGGACTGAGCCGCACAGAAATGACTGAACAGATTTTTTTTTATTCATCTTTGTTCAAAAGTTATGGTGTCACAAACTTGACGAGGTCCACCCAAAATTGGCTAAGAGGCTGTATCTCGGCCAAAGTTTGATCAATCGAAACGAAAATTGGTACACTTCATCAGAAGCTTGATCTGAGGTTCCATGCCAAAGTTGGGAACAGCGCCACCTACGGGTCATGAGATATGAAAAATTGCTATTTTGGCCAATAACTTTTGGACAGTTTGTCAGAAAATCAAAAATGTGGTATCTATGGATTCTTTGCATCATGCCAAATCCGTGGATACCAATTTTGCCAGGATGGGATCTACCACGTGTCCGCCATTTTGAATTTGTCATAATTTGCAATAACTTTTAAACTATTTGACATATCTTCACAAAAATTAGCATTGATCATCGACACAATGTCCTGAAGGTACATGAGAAGATTGAAAACAGCGCCACCTAGTGTTCCATAGATATAAGGTCTTTTGCAAAAACGCTTTTAACTTTTGAAAACATTGTTCAAATTTTTATTTCCTTACGTCATTATGTTCCTTGGCTTATGCCGATTCCGTTGATATCTCATTTGTCATTTTCCAACAATGTGACTGTCCGCCATATTGGAACAAATGAAAAACAGTTTTTTCGCTACTCCTCCTTCAAATCTTGCTCAATTTTGTCCAAAATTTGATCAGATGATCTTTGGACTGAGCCGCACAGAAATGACTGAACAGATTTCTGATATTCGCTACCGTTCCCGAGATATTCATCTTCAAAGTTGACCTAGCCTGTGTTTTTTGCCTTATGCTAATTAACTTAGCATAATAATTGGTTAGCATGCTAACCAGATGCCATTCTTTTTAATGTGGCTCTTCAGCTATCAGGATAACCATAAACTACATTAGCATTAAGCTAGCTTAGCATGCTAATCTCGTTAACATGATTTTGTGTGCTTATTCTTACACTGAAGCCTCTGCTCTGAAGCTTGGTAAAACAAGTCCTCTGGGTGGCGCAATCTGTTCAACCATGCGTCATGAATCCCGAACCGTTCCGGTCGTGGGTTCGAGACCAGTGTGGGGCGACTTTGGAATTTGTGTATAAAATTGTCATTTCAACTCCTTTATCATCTGGGTAAAAGCTGTACTAATGTTTTTAACACTGGGATTAGAAATGTGTTTTTTCTACATTCTGTGTTTGTTCTCATCAGAACTTTTGTTCATTTTGATTTCATCCTATCTGTACCTCTGAACCCATCTGTTCTTCATGTACATTCTATTTCTGCTGTTTTTGCTCTTCTGGCTCCGCATTGCGCTACAGCCCTACTGTGCTACAGCGGCTTGGCCCCTGTATTGCTGCTTGCAGCTATATTAGCAATTGTTATTGTCAGAATAATAGTATTTTTCTTCTTCCGCCAATGGAAGTCTATGGCAGCCCTATGAACCGTACATAGGAAAATGATGAAATTTGGTACACGTCTAGTGATGGTAATGAATAGTAATTGGACCAATTTTTGAGTCTCTAGCACCAACTCCATAGCGCCACCACCAGTTCAAAAATTCAACATTGAAATGGTTATAACTTTTGAACCCTTTGATCTAGAGACATAAAACTTAGTACACCTGATTCCACTCATCATGCTGATCACAACCAATACCTTACATTAAGACTCCGCCCATTACAGTAGTGGCCATTTTGAAAAGTACAGTATTCCGTTTTTTCGCTACTCCTCCTACAAAATTTGTCCAATTTTCTCCAAAATTTGCTCAAATGATCTTTGGACTGAGCCGCACAGAAATGACTGAACAGAATTTTTTGCTATACTGGAAAAAAAAAAGTTATGATGTCGCAAAGTTAACGAGGTCGACCCAAAATTGGTTCAGAGGCTGTATTTCGGCCAAAGTTTGATCAATCGAAACGAAAATTGGTACGCTTCACCAGAAGCATGATCTGAGGTTCCTTGCCAAAGTTGGGAACAGCGCCACCTACGGGTCATGAGATATGAAAAATAGCTATTTTGGCCAATAACTTTTGAACAGTTTGTCAGAAAATAATAAATGTGGTATCTATGGCTTCCTTGCATCATGCCAAATCCGTGGATACTGAATTATCCAAGATCGGATGAACCACGTGTCCGCCATTTGGAATTTTGTCATAAATTGCAATAACTTTTAAACTGTTTGACATATCTTCACAAAAGTTAGTATGGATCATCATTAGCAAGTCCTGAAGGTACCTGAGAACTTTGAACACAGCGCCACCTAGTGTTCCAGAGATATAAGGTCTTATGCATAAACGTTTATAACTTTTGAAAACATTGTTAAAATTTTGATTTCTTTATGTCATTATGTTCTGTGGCTTTTGCAGATTCCGACGATATCTCATTTGTCATTTTCCAACAATGTGACTGTCCGCCATATTGGAGCAAATGAAAAACAGTTTTTTCGCTACTCCTCCTTCAAATTTTGCTCAATTTTGCCCAAAATTTGATCAGATGTTCTTTGGACTGAGCCGCACAGAAGTGACTGAACAGATTTTTGATATTCACTACTGTTCTCGAGATATTTGTCTCCAAAGTTGACCTTGCTTGTGTTTGTTGCATTATGCTAGTTAGCTTAGCATAATCATTGGTTAACATGCTAACCAAATGCCATTCTTTCTAATGTGGCTCTTCAGCTATCAGGTTAACCATAATCTACATTAGCATTAAGCTATTTTAGCATGCTAATCTGGTTAACATGATTTTTTGTGCTTAATCTTACTCTGAAGCCTCTCCTCTGCATCTTCTGTCCTCTGAGTGGCGCAAGTTGCTAAACCACGTGTCATGAATCCAGAACTATTCAGGTTGTGGGTTCGAATCCTCTGTGGGGCAACTTTAAAATTGGGTATAAGGTTTTCATTTCAATTCATTCCGGCTCTGCACTGCTGTTGGTGCTTAAATGCTCGCTTTGCTTGCTGTGCTTGATGTACATTTACATGGATATTCAATTTCTGCTCTTTTTGTTCTTCTGGCTCCGCACTGCTGTTGGTGCTTAAATATATGCTGCGCTGCAGTGCTTACAGTACTTGCTGTGCTTCATGTACATGATGTGCTGGCTGTGCTTGCTGTGCGCCATACTTGTTCTGCTTGCGGTGCGTTTAAGGGCTTGGCCCCTGTATTGCTGCTTGCAGCTATATTTATTATTATTATTATTATTCTTCTTCTTCCTCCTCTTGAAGTCTATGGCAGCCCTATGAACCATACATAGGAAAATGATGAAATTTGGCACACTTGTAGTGATGGTAATGAAAAGTAATTGTAGCAATTTTTGAGTCTCTAGGTCCAACTCTATAGCGCCACCAGCAGTTCAAAAATTCAACATTGAAATGGTTATAACTTTTGAACCCTTTGATCTAGAAAAATGAAACTTAGTACACCTGATTCATCTCATCATGCTGATTAGAACCAATATCTTACATTAAGACTCCGCCCATTACAGTAGTGGCCATTTTGAAAAGTACAGTATGCAGTTTTTTTGCTACTCCTCCTTCAAAATTGGTCTAATTTTGTCCAAACATGTACTCAAATGATCTTCGGACTGAGCCGCATAAAAGTACTGTCCCCGATTTTTTTGCTATATTGGAAAAAAAAAAGTTATGATGTCGCAAACTTAACAAGGTCGACCCAAAATTGGTTCAGAAGCTATAGCTCGGCCAAACTTTGATCAATCGAAACGAAAATTGGTACACTTCATCGGAAGCATGATCTGAGGTTCCATGCCAAAGTTAGGAACAGCGCCACCTACGGGTCATGAGATATGGAAAATGCATATTTTGGCCAATAACTTATGAACAGTTTGTCAGAAAATTATAAACTTGGTGTCTATCGATTCCTTGGGTCATGACAAATCCGTGGATATCGATTTTGCCATGATGGGATGTACCACGTGTCCGCCATTTTGAATGATGTCATAATTTGCAATATCTTTTAAACTATTTGAAATTTCTTCACCAAATTTGGTATGGATCATCATTAGCATGGCCCGAAGGTACCTGAGAAATTTGATCACAGCACCACCTAGTGTTCCAGAGATATCATTGTTTTTTGAAAAAACGCTTATAACTTTTGCTAACATTGCTTGAAATTTGATTTCTTTATGTCAATATATTCCTTGGCTTATGCCGATTTCAACGATATCTCATATGTTATTTATCAACAATGTGACTGGCCGCCATATTGGAGTGAATGTAAAACAGTTTTTTCGCTACTCCTCCTTCAAAATTGGTCTAATTTTGTCCAAACATGTACTCAAATGATCTTCGGACTGAGCCGCATAAAAGTACTGTCCCCGATTTTTTTGCTATACTGGAAAAAAAAAGTTATGATGTCGCAAACTTAATGAGGTCAACCCATAATTGGTTCAGAGGCTGTAACTTGTGAACAGTTTGTCACAAAATCATAAAATTGGTGTCTATCGATTCCTTGCGTCATGTCGAATCTGAGGATATCTATTTTGCCAGGATTGGATGTACCACATCATAAGCTATATTAGCATTAAGTTAGCTTAGCATGCTAATCTCGTTAACATGATTTTGTGTGCTCATTCACACACTGAAGCCTCTCCTCTGCAGCTTTGTAAAACATGTCCTCTGGGTGGCGCAAGTGGTTCAACCATGCGTCATGAATCCCGAACCATTGTGGTCGTGGGTTCGAGACCAGTGTGGGGCGACTTTGAAATTGTGTATAAAATAATAATTTAAATTCCTTCCGGCTCTGCACTGCTGTTGGTGCTTAAATGCTAGCTGTGCTGCTGTAATTTATGTGCTTACTGTGCTTGATGTACATTAAATTTCTGATGTTTTGCTCTTCTGGCTCCGCATTGCGCTACAGCGGCTGTTGCTTGCTCTGCCTTGCAGGGCTTGGCCCCGTATTGCTGCTTGCAGCTATATTTAGGGGCCAAGCCCCGAAGGGGCAAGGCACCTATTGTATCTGTTAGTTTTCTTATTATTATTATTATTCTTCTTCTTCTTCTTCTTCTTCTTCTTCCGCCAATGGAAGTCTATGGCAGCCCTATGAACCGTACATAGGAAAATGATGAAATTTGGCACAGTTGTAGAGATAGCCATGAATAGTAATTGGACCAATTTTGGTGTCTCTAGGACCAACTCTATAGCGCCACCACCAGTTCAAAAATTCAACATTGAAATGGTTATAACTTTTGAACCCTTTGATCTAGAGAAATAAAACTTAGTACACTTGATTCATCTCATCATGGTGATCAAAATCAATAGCTTACATTAAGACTCCGCCCATTACAGTAGTAGCCATTTTGTAAAGTACAGTATTCCGTTTTTTCGCTACTCCTCCTTCAAAATTTGTCCAATTTTGTCCAAAATTTGCTCAAATGATCTTTGGACTGAGCCGCATAGAAATGACTGAACAGATTTTTTTATTCATCTTTGTTCAAAAGTTATGATGTCGCAAACTTAATGAGGTTGACCCAAAATTGGTGTAGAGGCTGTATCTCGGCCAAAGTTTGATCAATCGAAACAAAAATTGGTACACTTGATTGGAAGCATGGTTTGAGGGACCTTGCCAAAGTTGGGAACAGCGCCACCTACAGGTCATGAGATATGGAAAATAGCTATTTTGGTCAATAACTTTTGAACAGTTTGTCAGAAAATCATAAATGTGGTATCTATGAATTCCTTGGGTCATGCCGAATCCATGGATACCGATTTTGCCAGGATGGAATGTACCACGTGTCCGCCATTTTGAATTTTGTCATAATTTGCAATAACTTTTAAACTATTTGACATATCTTTAAAAAATTTAGTATGGATCATCAACACAATGTCCTGCAGGTACATGAGAAGATTGAACACAGCGCCACCTAGTGTTCCAAAGATATAAGGTATTTTGCAAAAACGCTTATAACTTTTGAAAACATTGTTCAAATTTTGATTTCTTTACGTCATTATGTTCCTTGGCTTATGCCGAGTCCGTCGATATCTCATTTGTCATTTTCCAACAATGTGACTATCCGCCATATTGGAACAAATGAAAAACAGTTTTTTTGCTACTCCTCCTTCAAATCTTGCTCAATTTTGTTCAAAATTTGATCAGATGATCTTTGGACTGAGCCGCACAGAAATGACTGAACAGATTTTTTTATTCATCTTTGTTCAAAAGTTATGATGTCGCAAACTTAATGAGGTTGACCCAAAATTGGTGTAGAGGCTGTATCTCGGCCAAAGTTTGATCAATCGAAACAAAAATTGGTACACTTGATTGGAAGCATGGTTTGAGGGACCTTGCCAAAGTTGGGAACAGCGCCACCTACAGGTCATGAGATATGGAAAATAGCTATTTTGGTCAATAACTTTTGAACAGTTTGTCAGAAAATCATAAATGTGGTATCTATGGATTCCTTGGGTCATGCCGAATCCATGGATACCGATTTTGCCAGGATGGGATGTACCACGTGTCCGCCATTTTGAATTTTGTCATAATTTGCAATAACTTTTAAACTATTTGACATATCTTCACAAAATTTAGTATGGATCATCGACACAATGTCCTGAAGGTACATGAGAAGATTGAACGCAGCGCCACCTAGTGTTCCAGAGATATAGGGTCTTTTTCAAAAACGCTTATAACTTTTGAAAACATTGTTCAAATTTTGATTTCTTTACGTCATTATGTTTCTTGGCTTATGCCGAGTCCGTCGATATCTCATTTGTCATTTTCCAACAATGTGACTATCCGCCATATTGGAACAAATGAAAAACAGTTTTTTCGCTACTCCTCCTTCAAATCTTGCTCAATTTTGTCCAAAATTTGATCAGATGTTCTTTGGACCGAGCCGCACAGAAATGACTGAACAGATTTTTGATATTTGCTACCGTTCCCGAGATATTCATCTCCGAAGCTGACCTAGCCTGTGTTTGTTGCCTTATGCTAGTTACCTTAGCATAATAATTGGTTAGCATGCTAACCAGATGCCATTCTTTCTAATGTGGCTCTTCAGCTATCAGGATAACCATAAACTACATTAGCATTAAGCTAGCTTAGCATGCTAATCTCGTTAACATGTTTTTGTGTGCTTATTCTTACACTGAAGCCTCTCCTCTGCAGCTTTGAAATTTACGTCCTCTGAGTGGCGCAAGTTGTTAAACCATGCGTCATGAATCCCGAACCGTTACGGTCGTGGGTTCGATTCCTGTGTGGCACATGTCCAGACTGAAGAAGTACGGTGGCCTTAAGTGGTGGAAAAGTTGTTTTAGTTCCACACATGATGTGTATCTGAGAAAGGATCTCCATAAATATAACATGCAGCAAATTTATATAAAACATCTTCATATTGAGTTCATTTTCACTTGTACTATTAAAACAGCTGTTTTTTTCAAATTTAGCACACTTGTAGTGATTGTAATGAATAGTAATTGGACCAATTTTAGAGTCTCTAGGACCACCTCTATAGCGCCACCACCAGTTCAAAAATTCAAGGAAGGGCAGGAGAGGGGCAGAGGGGGCAGGAGAGGGGCAGGGGTCAGGAGAGGGGCAGGGATCAGGAGAGGGGCAGGGAGGGCAGGGGAGGGGAGGGATGGGGAGAGTTGCTGCTGCTTCAGGGCTTGGCCCCTGTATTGCTGCTTGCAGCTATATTAGCAATTGTTATTGTCAAAATAACAATTCTTCTTCTTCCGCAAATGGGAGTCTATGGCAGCCCTATGAACCGTACATAGGAAAATGATGAAATTTGGCACACTTGTATTGATGACCATGAATAGTAAATGTAGCAATTTTTGTGTCTCTAGGACCAACTCTATAGCGCCACCACCAGTTCAAAAATTCAACATTGAAATGGTTATAACTTTTGAACCGTTTGATCCACAGAAATGAGACATAGTACACCTGATTGCTCTCATCATGCTGATCACAACCAATACCTTACATTAAGACTCCGCCCATTACAGTAGTGGCCATTTTGAAAAGTACAGAATTCAGTTTTTTCGCTACTCCTCCTTCAAATTTTGTCCAATTTTGTCCAAACATGTGCTCAAATGATCTTCGGACTGAGTCGCACAGAAATGACTGAACCGATTTTTTTTATTCATCTTTGTTCAAAAGTTATGGTGTCGCAAACTTAACGAGGTTGACCCAAAATTGGCTAAGAGGCTGTATCTCGGCAAAAGTTTGATCAATCGAAACGAAAATTGGTACAATTCATTGGAAGGATGTTCTGAGGGTCCATGCCAAAGTTGGGAACAGCGCCACCTACGGGTCATGAGATATGAAAAATTGCTACTTTGGTCAATAACTTTTGAACAGTTTGTCAGAAAACCATAAATGTGGTATCTATGGATTCCTTGCATCATGCCAAATCCGTGGATGCCAATTTTGTCAAGATCGGATGAACCACGTGGCCGCCATTTTGAAGTTTGTTATAATTTGCAATAACTTTTAAACTATTTGACATATCTTCACAAAATTTAGTATGGATGATTGACACAATTCCCTGAAGGTACATGAGAAGACTGAACACAGCGCCACCTAGTGTTCCAGAGATATAAGGTCTTTTGCAAAAACGCTTATAACTTTTGAAAAAAAAATTCAAATTTTGAGTTCTTTGCTTCATTATTTTCCTTGGCTTATGCCGATTCCGTCGATATCTCATTTGTCATTTTCCAACAATGTGACTATCCGCCATATTGGAACAAATGAAAAACATTTTTTTCGCTACTCCTCCTTCAAATTTTGTCCAATTTTGTCCAAACATGTGCTCAAATGATCTTCGGACTGATCCGCATAGAAATGAATGAACAGAATTTTTTGCTATACTGGAAAAAAAAAAGTTATGATGTGGCAAACTTAACATGGTCGACTCAAAATTGGTTCAGAAGCTATAGCTCTGCCAAACTTTGATCAATCAAAACGAAAATTGGTACACTTCATCGGAAGCATGATCTGAGGTTCCATGCCAAAGTTGGGAACAGCGCCACCTACGGGTCATGAGATCTGGAAAATGGCTATTTTGGCCAATAACTTTTGAACAGTTTGAACAGAAATTTTATCAAATGATCTTTGGACCGAGCCGCACAGAAATTACTGAACAGATTTTTGATATTCGCTACCATTCCCGAGATATTCGTCTGCAAAGTTGAGCTAGCCTGTGTTTGTTGCCTTGCTAACCAATTCACGTCCTCTGAGTGGCGGAAGTTGCTAAACCACATGTCATGAATCTCGAATCATTCCGGTTGTGGGTTCGAGTCCTGTGTGGAACAACATTAAAACTTTGTATAAAGTTGTCATTTCAATTCCTTCCGGCTTTGCACTGCTTTTGGTGCTTAAATGCTTGCTGCGCTGCTGTGCTTGATGTACATTTACATGTATATTCAATTTCTGCTCTTTTTGTTCTTCTGGCTCCGCACTGCTGTTGGTGCTTAAATATATGCTGCGCTGCAGTGCTTACAGTACTTGCTGTGCTTCATGTACATGATGTGCTGGCTGTGCTTGCTGTGCGCCATACTTGTTCTGCTTGCGGTGCGTTTAAGGGCTTGGCCCCTGTATTGCTGCTTGCAGCTATATTTATTATTATTCTTCTTCTTCCGCCAATGGAAGTCTATGGCAGCCCTATGAACCGTACATAGGAAAATGATGAAATTTGGTACACTTCTAGTGATGCTAATGAATAGTAATTGGACCAATTTTTGAGTCTCTAGGACCAACTCCATAGCGCCACCACCAGTTCAAAAATTCAACATTGAAATGGTTATAGCTTTTGAACCCTTTGATCTAGAGAAATGAAACTTAGTACACCTGATTCCTCTCATCATTCTGATCACAACCAATACATTACATTAAGACTCCGCCCATTACAGTAGTGGCCATTTTGAAAAGTACAGTATTCAGTTTTTGCGCTACTCCTCCTTTAAATTTTCTCCAATTTTGTCCAAAATTTGCTCAAATGATCTTTGGACTGAGCCGCACAGAAATGACTGAACAGATTTTTTTTATTCATCTTTGTTCAAAAGCTATGATGTCACAAACTTGATGAGGTCCACCCAAAATTGGCTAAGAGGCTGGATCTCGGCCAAAGTTTGATCAATCGAAACATAAATTGGTACACTTCATCAGAAGCTTGATATGAGGTTCCATGCCAAAGTTGGGAACAGCGCCACCTACGGGTCATGAGATATGGAAAATAGCTATTTTGGTCAATAACTTTTGAACAGTTTGTCAGAAAATCATAAATGTGGTATCTATGCATTCCTTGGGTCATGCTGAATCCGTGGATACCGATTTTGCCAGGATGGGATGTACCACGTGTCCGCCATTTTGAATTGTGTCATAATTTGCAATAACTTTTAAACTATTTGACATATCTTTACAAAATGTAGTATGGTTCATCGACACAATGTCCTGAAGGTCCATGAGAAGATTGAGCACAGCGCCACCTAGTGTTCCAGAGATATAAGGTCTTTTGCAAAAACGCTTATAACTCTTGAAAACATTGTTCAAATTTTGATTTCTTTACATTATTATGTTCCTTGGCTTATGCCGATTCCGACGACATCTCATTTGTCATTTTCCAACAATGTGACTGTCCACCATATTGGAGCAAATGAAAAACAGTTTTTTCGCTACTCCTCCTTCAAATTTTGCTCAATTTTGTCCAAAATTTTATCAGATGATCTTTGGACCGAGCCGCACAGAAATGACTGAACAGATTTTTGATATTTGCTACCGTTCCTGAGATATTCATCTTCGAAGTTGACCTAGCCTGTGTATTTTGCCTTATGCTAGTTAACTTAGCATAATAATTGGTTAGCATGCTAACCAGATGCCATTCTTTCTAATGTGGCTCTTCAGCTATCAGGATAACCATAAGCTGTATTAGCATTAAGCTAGCTTAGCATGCTAATCTCGTTAACATGTATTTTGTCTGCTTATTCTTACACTGAAACCTCTCCTCTGCAGCTTTGTAAAACATGTCCTCTGGGTGGCGCAATCTGTTCAACCATGCGTCATGAATCCCGAACCATTCCGGTCGTGGGTTCGAGACCAGTGTGGGGCGACTTTGAAATTGTGTATAAAATTGTCATTTGAACTCCTTTATTATCTGGGTAAGAGCTCTACTAATGTTTCTTACACTGGGACTAGAAATAAGTGTGTGTTTTTTTCTACGTTCTGTGTTCGTTCTCATCAGAACTTCTGTTCATTTTGATTTTATCCTATCTGTACCTCTGAACCCATCTGTTCTTCATGTACATTCTATTTCTGCTGTTTTTGCTCTTCTGGCTCCGCATTGTGCTACAGCGATTCTACCTTCAACATCTTAAGTCTCTGTAAAATTATTAAGCAAACCACAGTGTATGAGTGTAAACCAAATACTAAGTAAAGCAAAAGGCTTTAACTTTGAAGATTGTTAAATCATTTCCAATGTGTAGCAAATGTTAAACCATGTGAATTGTGCAATGTTCAAAAGATTCCTAGTAAAAAATAATGTATCCAAACAAGCCAAACAACCAGAAGGGCTTGGCCCCGGAAAGGCTGCTTGCAGCTTTAATAGCAATTGTTATTGTCAGAATAATAGTATTTTTCTTCTTCCGCCAATGGAAGTCTATGGCAGCCCTATGAACCGTACATAGGAAAATGATAAAATTTGGTACACGTCTAGTGATGGTAATGAATAGTAATTGGACCAATTTTTGAGTCTCTAGCACCAACTCCATAGCGCCACCACCAGTTCAAAAATTCAACATTGAAATGGTTATAACTTTTGAACCCTTTGATCTAGAGACATAAAACTTAGTACACCTGATTCCACTCATCATGCTGATCACAACCAATACCTTACATTAAGACTCCGCCCATTACAGTAGTGGCCATTTTGAAAAGTACAGTATTCCGTTTTTTCGCTACTCCTCCTACAAAATTTGTCCAATTTTCTCCAAAATTTGCTCAAATGATCTTTGGACTGAGCCGCACAGAAATGACTGAACAGAATTTTTTGCTATACTGGAAAAAAAAAAGTTATGATGTCGCAAAGTTAACGAGGTCGACCCAAAATTGGTTCAGAGGCTGTATTTCGGCCAAAGTTTGATCAATCGAAACGAAAATTGGTACGCTTCATCGGAAGCATGATCTGAGGTTCCTTGCCAAAGTTGGGAACAGCGCCACCTACGGATCATGAGATATGAAAAATAGCTATTTTGGCCAATAACTTTTGAACAGTTTGTCAGAAAATAATAAATGTGGTATCTATGGATTCCTTGCATCATGCCAAATCCGTGGATACTGAATTATCCAAGATCGGATGAACCACGTGTCCGCCATTTGGAATTTGTCATAAATTGCAATAACTTTTAAACTGTTTGACATATCTTCACAAAATTTAGTATGGATCATCATTAACAAGTCCTGAAGGTACCTGAGAACTTTGAACACAGCGCCACCTAGTGTTCCAGAGATATAAGGTCTTATGCATAAACATTTATAACTTTTGAAAACATTGTTAAAATTTTGATTTCTTTATGTCATTATGTTCTGTGGCTTTTGCAGATTCCGACTGACTGAACAGATTTTTGATATTCACTACTGTTCTCGAGATATTTGTCTCCAAAGTTGACCTTGCTTGTGTTTGTTGCATTATGCTAGTTAGCTTAGCATAATCATTGGTTAACATGCTAACCAAATGCCATTCTTTCTAATGTGGCTCTTCAGCTATCAGGTTAACCATAATCTACATTAGCATTAAGCTATTTTAGCATGCTAATCTGGTTAACATGATTTGTTTGTGCTTAATCTTACTCTGAAGCCTCTCCTCTGCAACTTCTGTCCTCTGAGTGGCGCAAGTTGCTAAACCACGTGTCATGAATCCAGAACTATTCAGGTCGTGGGTTCGAATCCTCTGTGGGGCAACTTTAAAATTGGGTATAAGGTTTTCATTTCAATTCATTCCGGCTCTGCACTGCTGTTGGTGCTTAAATGGTCGCTTTGCTTGCTGTGCTTGATGTACATTTACACGGATATTCAATTTCTGCTCTTTTTGTTCTTCTGGCTCCGCACTGCTGTTGGTGCTTAAATGCTTGCTGTGCTGCTGTGCTTACAGTACTTGCTGTGCTTGATGTACATTTACATGTACATTTAATTTCTGATGTTTTGTTCTTCTGGCTCCGCACTGCTGTTGGTGCTTAAATGCTTGCTGTGCTGCTGTGCTTACAGTACTTGCTGTGCTTGATGTACATTTACATGTACATTTAATTTCTGATGTTTTTGCTCTTCTGGCTCTGCATTGCACTACAGCCCCTTCAGGGGCTTGGCCCCGTATTGCTGCTTGCAGCTATATTTAGGGGCCAAGCCCCGAAGGGGCAAGGCACCTATTGTATCTGTTAGTTTTCTTATTATTAGGGGCCAAGCCCCGAAGGGGATAGCCCCTATTGTATCTGTTAGTTTTCTTATTAGGGGCCAAGCCCCGAAGGGGCTATGGCACCTATTGTATCTGTTAGTTTTCTTATTATTATTATTATTATTATTATTCTTCTTCCTCCTCTTGAAGTCTATGGCAGCCCTATGAACCATACATAGGAAAATGATGAAATTTGGCACACTTGTAGTGATGGTAATGAAAAGTAATTGTAGCAATTTTTGAGTCTCTAGGTCCAACTCTATAGCGCCACCAGCAGTTCAAAAATTCAACATTGAAATGGTTATAACTTTTGAACCCTTTGATCTAGAAAAATGAAACTTAGTACACCTGATTCATCTCATCATGCTGATTAGAACCAATATCTTACATTAAGACTCCGCCCATTACAGTAGTGGCCATTTTGAAAAGTACAGTATGCAGTTTTTTTGCTACTCCTCCTTCAAAATTGGTCTAATTTTGTCCAAACATGTACTCAAATGATCTTCGGACTGAGCCGCATAAAAGTACTGTCCCCGATTTTTTTGCTATATTGGAAAAAAAAAAGTTATGATGTCGCAAACTTAACGAGGTCGACCCAAAATTGGTTCAGAAGCTATAGCTCGGCCAAACTTTGATCAATCGAAACGAAAATTGGTACACTTCATCGGAAGCATGATCTGAGGTTCCATGCCAAAGTTGGGAACAGCGCCACCTACGGGTCATGAGATATGGAAAATGCATATTTTGGCCAATAACTTATGAACAGTTTGTCAGAAAATTATAAACTTGGTGTCTATCGATTCCTTGGGTCATGACAAATCCGTGGATATCGATTTTGCCATGATGGGATGTACCACGTGTCCGCCATTTTGAATGATGTCATAATTTGCAATATCTTTTAAACTATTTGAAATTTCTTCACCAAATTTGGTATGGATCATCATTAGCATGGCCCGAAGGTACCTGAGAAATTTGATCACAGCGCCACCTAGTGTTCCAGAGATATCATTGTTTTTTTGAAAAAACGCTTATAACTTTTGCTAACATTGCTTGAAATTTGATTTCTTTATGTCAATATATTCCTTGGCTTATGCCGATTTCAACGATATCTCATATGTTATTTATCAACAATGTGACTGGCCGCCATATTGGAGTGAATGTAAAACAGTTTTTTCGCTACTCCTCCTTCAAAATTGGTCTAATTTTGTCCAAACATGTACTCAAATGATCTTCGGACTGAGCCGCATAAAAGTACTGTCCCCGATTTTTTTGCTATACTGGAAAAAAAAAGTTATGATGTCGCAAACTTAATGAGGTCAACCCATAATTGGTTCAGAGGCTGTAACTTGTGAACAGTTTGTCACAAAATCATAAAATTGGTGTCTATCGATTCCTTGCGTCATGTCGAATCTGAGGATATCTATTTTGCCAGGATTGGATGTACCACATCATAAGCTATATTAGCATTAAGTTAGCTTAGCATGCTAATCTCGTTAACATGATTTTGTGTGCTCATTCACACACTGAAGCCTCTCCTCTGCAGCTTTGTAAAACATGTCCTCTGGGTGGCGCAAGTGGTTCAACCATGCGTCATGAATCCCGAACCATTGTGGTCGTGGGTTCGAGACCAGTGTGGGGCGACTTTGAAATTGTGTATAAAATAATAATTTAAATTCCTTCCGGCTCTGCACTGCTGTTGGTGCTTAAATGCTAGCTGTGCTGCTGTAATTTATGTGCTTACTGTGCTTGATGTACATTAAATTTCTGATGTTTTGCTCTTCTGGCTCCGCATTGCGCTACAGCGGCTGTTGCTTGCTCTGCCTTGCAGGGCTTGGCCCCGTATTGCTGCTTGCAGCTATATTTAGGGGCCAAGCCCCGAAGGGGCAAGGCACCTATTGTATCTGTTAGTTTTCTTCTTATTATTATTATTATTCTTCTTCTTCTTCTTCTTCTTCCGCCAATGGAAGTCTATGGCAGCCCTATGAACCGTACATAGGAAAATGATGAAATTTGGCACAGTTGTAGAGATAGCCATGAATAGTAATTGGACCAAATTTGGTGTCTCTAGGACCAACTCTATAGCGCCACCACCAGTTCAAAAATTCAACATTGAAATGGTTATAACTTTTGAACCCTTTGATCTAGAGAAATAAAACTTAGTACACTTGATTCATCTCATCATGGTGATCAAAATCAATAGCTTACATTAAGACTCCGCCCATTACAGTAGTAGCCATTTTGTAAAGTACAGTATTCCGTTTTTTCGCTACTCCTCCTTCAAAATTTGTCCAATTTTGTCCAAAATTTGCTCAAATGATCTTTGGACTGAGCCGCATAGAAATGACTGAACAGATTTTTTTATTCATCTTTGTTCAAAAGTTATGATGTCGCAAACTTAATGAGGTTGACTCAAAATTGGTGTAGAGGCTGTATCTCGGCCAAAGTTTGATCAATCGAAACAAAAATTGGTACACTTGATTGGAAGCATGGTTTGAGGGACCTTGCCAAAGTTGGGAACAGCGCCACCTACAGGTCATGAGATATGGAAAATAGCTATTTTGGTCAATAACTTTTGAACAGTTTGTCAGAAAATCATAAATGTGGTATCTATGAATTCCTTGGGTCATGCCGAATCCATGGATACCGATTTTGCCAGGATGGAATGTACCACGTGTCCGCCATTTTGAATTTTGTCATAATTTGCAATAACTTTTAAACTATTTGACATATCTTTAAAAAATTTAGTATGGATCATCAACACAATGTCCTGCAGGTACATGAGAAGATTGAACACAGCGCCACCTAGTGTTCCAAAGATATAAGGTATTTTGCAAAAACGCTTATAACTTTTGAAAACATTGTTCAAATTTTGATTTCTTTACGTCATTATGTTCCTTGGCTTATGCCGAGTCCGTCGATATCTCATTTGTCATTTTCCAACAATGTGACTATCCGCCATATTGGAACAAATGAAAAACAGTTTTTTTGCTACTCCTCCTTCAAATCTTGCTCAATTTTGTTCAAAATTTGATCAGATGATCTTTGGACTGAGCCGCACAGAAATGACTGAACAGATTTTTTTATTCATCTTTGTTCAAAAGTTATGATGTCGCAAACTTAATGAGGTTGACCCAAAATTGGTGTAGAGGCTGTATCTCGGCCAAAGTTTGATCAATCGAAACAAAAATTGGTACACTTGATTGGAAGCATGGTTTGAGGGACCTTGCCAAAGTTGGGAACAGCGCCACCTACAGGTCATGAGATATGGAAAATAGCTATTTTGGTCAATAACTTTTGAACAGTTTGTCAGAAAATCATAAATGTGGTATCTATGGATTCCTTGGGTCATGCCGAATCCATGGATACCGATTTTGCCAGGATGGGATGTACCACGTGTCCGCCATTTTGAATTTTGTCATAATTTGCAATAACTTTTAAACTATTTGACATATCTTCACAAAATTTAGTATGGATCATCGACACAATGTCCTGAAGGTACATGAGAAGATTGAACGCAGCGCCACCTAGTGTTCCAGAGATATAGGGTCTTTTTCAAAAACGCTTATAACTTTTGAAAACATTGTTCAAATTTTGATTTCTTTACGTCATTATGTTTCTTGGCTTATGCCGAGTCTGTCGATATCTCATTTGTCATTTTCCAACAATGTGACTATCCGCCATATTGGAACAAATGAAAAACAGTTTTTTCGCTACTCCTCCTTCAAATCTTGCTCAATTTTGTCCAAAATTTGATCAGATGTTCTTTGGACCGAGCCGCACAGAAATGACTGAACAGATTTTTGATATTTGCTACCGTTCCCGAGATATTCATCTCCGAAGTTGACCTAGCCTGTGTTTGTTGCCTTATGCTAGTTACCTTAGCATAATAATTGGTTAGCATGCTAACCAGATGCCATTCTTTCTAATGTGGCTCTTCAGCTATCAGGATAACCATAAACTACATTAGCATTAAGCTAGCTTAGCATGCTAATCTCGTTAACATGTTTTTGTGTGCTTATTCTTACACTGAAGCCTCTCCTCTGCAGCTTTGAAATTTACGTCCTCTGAGTGGCGCAAGTTGTTAAACCACGTGTCATGAATCCCGAACCATTACGGTCGTGGGTTCGATTCCTGTGTGGCACATGTCCAGACTGAAGAAGTACGGTGGCCTTAAGTGGTGGAAAAGTTGTTTTAGTTCCACACATGATGTGTATCTGAGAAAGGATCTCCATAAATATAACATGCAGCAAATTTATATAAAACATCTTCATATTGAGTTCATTTTCACTTGTACTACTAAAACAGCTGTTTTTTCAAATTTAGCACACTTGTAGTGATTGTAATGAATAGTAATTGAACCAATTTTAGAGTCTCTAGGACCACCTCTATAGCGCCACCACCAGTTCAAAAATTCAAGGAAGGGCAGGAGAGGGGCAGAGGGGGCAGGAGAGGGGCAGAGGGGGCAGGAGAGGGGCAGGGAGGGGAGGGCAGGGCAGGGGAGGGGAGGGATGGGGAGAGTTGCTGCTGCTTCAGGGCTTGGCCCCTGTATTGCTGCTTGCAGCTATATTAGCAATTGTTATTGTCAGAATAACAATTTTCTTCTTCTTCCGCCAATGGAAGTCTATGGCAGCCCTATGAACCGTACATAGGAAAATGATGAAATTTCGCACACTTGTAGTGATGCTAATGAAAAGTAATTGTAGCAATTTTTGAGTGTCTAGGACCAACGCTATAGCGCCACCAGCAGTTAAAAAATTCAACATTGAAATGGTTATAACTTTTGAACCCTTTGATCTAGAAAAATGAAACTTAGTACACCTGATTCATCTCATCATGCTGATCAGAACCAATATCTTACATTAAGACTCCGCCCATTACAGTAGAGGCAATTTTGAAAAGTACAGTATTCCGTTTTTTCGCTACTCCTCCTTCAAAATTGGTCTAATTTTGTCCAAACATATGCTCAAATGATCTTTGAACTGAGCCGGACAGAAATGACTGAACAGAATTTTTTGCTATTCTGGAAAAAAAAAAGTTATGATGTCGCAAAGTTAACAAGGTCGACCCAAAATTGGTTCAGAGGCTGTATCTCAGCCAAAAATTCATCAATCGAAACGAAAATTGGTACAGTTCATCAGAAGCATGACCTGAGGTTCCATGCCAAAGTTGGGAACAGCGCCACCTACGGGTAATGAGATATGAAAAATTGCTATTTTGGCCAATAACCTTTGAACAGTTTGTCAGAAAATCATAAATGTGGTATCTATGGATTCCTTGCATCATGCCGAATCCGTGGATACCGAATTATCCAAGATCGGATGAACCACATGTCCGCCATTTTAAATTTTGTCATAATTTGCAATAATTTTTAAACTATTTGATATATCTTCGCAAAATTTAGTATGGATGATCGACACAATGCCTTGAAGGTACATGAGAAGACTGAACACAGCGCCACCTAGGGTTCCAGAGATATTAGCTATTTTGCAAAAACACTTATAACTTTTGGAAACATTGTTCAAATTTTGATTTATTTATGTCATTATGTTCCTTGGCTTATGCTGATTCCGTTGGTATCTCATTTGTCATTTTCCAACAATGTGCCTATCCGCCATATTGGAACAAATGAAAAACAGTTTTTTCGCTACTCCTCCTTCAAATCTTGCTCAATTTTGTCCAATATTTGATCAGATGTTCTTTGGACTGTGCCGCACAGAAATGATTGAACAGATTTTTGATATTTGCTACCGTTCCCGAGATATTCATCTCTGAAGTTGACCTAGCCTGTGTTTGTTGCCTTATGCTAGTTAGCTTAGCATAATAATTGGTTAGCATGCAAACCAGATGCCATTCTTTCTAATGTTCAGCTTCAGCTATCAGGTTAATCATAAGCTACATTAGCATTAAGCTAGCTTAGCATGCTAATCTGGTTAACATGCTTTCTGTCCTTAATCTTACTATGAAGCCTCTCCTCTGCAGGTTTTGTCCTCTGAGTGGCGCAAGTTGCTAAACCACATGTCATGATTCCCGAACCATTCCGGTCGTGGGTTCGAGTCCTGCGTGGAACAACATAAAAAATTTGTATAAAGTTGTCATTTCAATTCCTTCCGGCTTTGCACTGCTTTTGGTGCTTAAATGCTTGCTGCGCTGCTGTGCTTGATGTACATTTACATGTATATTCAATTTCTGCTCTTTTTGTTCTTCTGGCTCCGCACTGCTGTTGGTGCTTAAATATATGCTGCGCTGCAGTGCTTACAGTACTTGTTGTGCTTCATGTACATGATGTGCTGGCTGTGCTTGCTGTGCGCCATACTTGTTCTGCTTGCGGTGCGTTTAAGGGCTTGGCCCCTGTATTGCTGCTTGCAGCTATATTAGCAATTGTTATTGTCAGAATAACAATTTTCTTCTTCTTCCGCCAATGGAAGTCTATGGCAGCCCTATGAACCGTACATAGGAAAATGATGAAATTTCGCACACTTGTAGTGATGCTAATGAAAAGTAATTGTAGCAATTTTTGAGTGTCTAGGACCAACGCTATAGCGCCACCAGCAGTTAAAAAATTCAACATTGAAATGGTTATAACTTTTGAACCCTTTGATCTAGAAAAATGAAACTTAGTACACCTGATTCATCTCATCATGCTGATCAGAACCAATATCTTACATTAAGACTCCGCCCATTACAGTAGAGGCAATTTTGAAAAGTACAGTATTCCGTTTTTTCGCTACTCCTCCTTCAAAATTGGTCTAATTTTGTCCAAACATATGCTCAAATGATCTTTGAACTGAGCCGGACAGAAATGACTGAACAGAATTTTTTGCTATTCTGGAAAAAAAAAAGTTATGATGTCGCAAAGTTAACAAGGTCGACCCAAAATTGGTTCAGAGGCTGTATCTCAGCCAAAAATTCATCAATCGAAACGAAAATTGGTACAGTTCATCAGAAGCATGACCTGAGGTTCCATGCCAAAGTTGGGAACAGCGCCACCTACGGGTAATGAGATATGAAAAATTGCTATTTTGGCCAATAACCTTTGAACAGTTTGTCAGAAAATCATAAATGTGGTATCTATGGATTCCTTGCATCATGCCGAATCCGTGGATACCGAATTATCCAAGATCGGATGAACCACATGTCCGCCATTTTAAATTTTGTCATAATTTGCAATAATTTTTAAACTATTTGATATATCTTCGCAAAATTTAGTATGGATGATCGACACAATGCCTTGAAGGTACATGAGAAGACTGAACACAGCGCCACCTAGGGTTCCAGAGATATTAGCTATTTTGCAAAAACACTTATAACTTTTGGAAACATTGTTCAAATTTTGATTTATTTATGTCATTATGTTCCTTGGCTTATGCTGATTCCGTTGGTATCTCATTTGTCATTTTCCAACAATGTGCCTATCCGCCATATTGGAACAAATGAAAAACAGTTTTTTCGCTACTCCTCCTTCAAATCTTGCTCAATTTTGTCCAATATTTGATCAGATGTTCTTTGGACTGTGCCGCACAGAAATGATTGAACAGATTTTTGATATTTGCTACCGTTCCCGAGATATTCATCTCTGAAGTTGACCTAGCCTGTGTTTGTTGCCTTATGCTAGTTAGCTTAGCATAATAATTGGTTAGCATGCAAACCAGATGCCATTCTTTCTAATGTTCAGCTTCAGCTATCAGGTTAATCATAAGCTACATTAGCATTAAGCTAGCTTAGCATGCTAATCTGGTTAACATGCTTTCTGTCCTTAATCTTACTATGAAGCCTCTCCTCTGCAGGTTTTGTCCTCTGAGTGGCGCAAGTTGCTAAACCACATGTCATGATTCCCGAACCATTCCGGTCGTGGGTTCGAGTCCTGCGTGGAACAACATAAAAAATTTGTATAAAGTTGTCATTTCAATTCCTTCCGGCTTTGCACTGCTTTTGGTGCTTAAATGCTTGCTGCGCTGCTGTGCTTGATGTACATTTACATGTATATTCAATTTCTGCTCTTTTTGTTCTTCTGGCTCCGCACTGCTGTTGGTGCTTAAATATATGCTGCGCTGCAGTGCTTACAGTACTTGTTGTGCTTCATGTACATGATGTGCTGGCTGTGCTTGCTGTGCGCCATACTTGTTCTGCTTGCGGTGCGTTTAAGGGCTTGGCCCCTGTATTGCTGCTTGCAGCTATATTTATTATTATTATTCTTCTTCTTCCGCCAATGGAAGTCTATGGCAGCCCTATGAACCATACATAGGAAAATGATGAAATTTGGCACACTTGTAGTGATGGTAATGAAAAGTAATTGTAGCAATTTTTGAGTCTCTAGGTCCAACTCTATAGCGCCACCAGCAGTTCAAAAATTCAACATTGAAATGGTTATAACTTTTGAACCCTTTGATCTAGAAAAATGAAACTTAGTACACCTGATTCATCTCATCATGCTGATCAGAACCAATATCTTACATTAAGACTCCGCCCATTACAGTAGTGGCCATTTTGAAAAGTACAGTATGCAGTTTTTTTGCTACTCCTCCTTCAAAATTGGTCTAATTTTGTCCAAACATGTGCTCAAATGATCTTCGGACTGAGCCGCATAAAAGTACTGTCCCCGATTTTTTTGCTATACTGGAAAAAAAAAAGTTATGATGTCGCAAACTTAACGAGGTCAACCCAAAATTGGTTCAGAAGCTATAGCTCGGCCAAACTTTGATCAATCGAAACGAAAATTGGTACACTTCATCGGAAGCATGATCTGAGGTTCCATGCCAAAGTTGGGAACAGCGCCACCTACGGGTCATGAGATATGGAAAATGCATATTTTGGCCAATAACTTATGAACAGTTTGTCAGAAAATTATAAACTTGGTGTCTATCGATTCCTTGGGTCATGACAAATCCGTGGATATCGATTTTGCCATGATGGGATGTACCACGTGTCCGCCATTTTGAATGATGTCATAATTTGCAATATCTTTTAAACTATTTGAAATTTCTTCACCAAATTTGGTATGGATCATCATTAGCATGGCCCGAAGGTACCTGAGAAATTTGATCACAGCGCCACCTAGTGTTCCAGAGATATCATTGTTTTTTGAAAAAACGCTTATAACTTTTGCTAACATTGCTTGAAATTTGATTTCTTTATGTCAGTATATTCCTTGGCTTATGCCGATTTCAACGATATCTCATATGTTATTTATCAACAATGTGACTGGCCGCCATATTTGAGCGAATGTAAAACAGTTTTTTCGCTACTCCTCCTTCAAAATTGGTCTAATTTTGTCCAAACATATACTCAAATGATCTTCGGACTGAGCTGCATAAAAGTACTGTCCCCGATTTTTTTGCTATACTGGAAAAAAAAAGTTATGATGTCGCAAACTTAATGAGGTCGACCCATAATTGGTTCAGAGGCTGTAACTTGTGAACAGTTTGTCACAAAATCATAAAATTGGTGTCTATCGATTCCTTGCGTCATGTCGAATCTGAGGATATCTATTTTGCCAGGATTGGATGTACCACATCATAAGCTATATTAGCATTAAGTTAGCTTAGCATGCTAATCTCGTTAACATGATTTTGTGTGCTCATTCACACACTGAAGCCTCTCCTCTGCAGCTTTGTAAAACATGTCCTCTGGGTGGCGCAAGTGGTTCAACCATGCGTCATGAATCCCGAACCATTGTGGTCGTGGGTTCGAGACCAGTGTGGGGCGACTTTGAAATTGTGTATAAAATAATCATTTAAATTCCTTCCGGCTCTGCACTGCTGTTGGTGCTTAAATGCTAGCTGTGCTGCTGTAATTGATGTGCTTACTGTGCTTGATGTACATTACATTTCTGATGTTTTGCTCTTCTGGCTCCGCATTGTGCTACAGCGATTCTACCTTCAACATCTTAAGTCTCTGTAAAATTATTAAGCAAACCACAGTGTATGAGTGTAAACCAAATACTAAGTATAGCAAAAGGCTTTAACTTTGAAAATTGTTAAATCGTTTCCAATGTGTAGCAAATGTTAAACCATGTGAATTGTGCAATGTTCAAAAGATTCCTAGTAAAAAAGAATGTATCCAAACAAGCCAAACAACCAGAAGGGCTTGGCCCCGGAAAGGCTGCTTGCAGCTTTAATTATTAGGGGCCAAGCCCCGAAGGGGATAGCCCCTATTGTATCTGTTAGTTTTCTTATTAGGGGCCAAGCCCCGAAGGGGCAAGGCACCTATTGTATCTGTTAGTTTTCTTATTAGGGGCCAAGCCCCGAAGGGGCAAGGCACCTATTGTATCTGTTAGTTTTCTTATTATTATTATTATTATTATTATTCTTCTTCTTCCCGAATGGGAGTCAATGGCAGCCCTATCAACGGAACATAGGAAAATGATGAAATTTGGTACACTTCTAGTGATGCTAATGAATAGTAATTGGACCAATTTTTGAGTCTCTAGGACCAACTCCATAGCGCCACCACCAGTTCAAAAATTCAACATTGAAATGGTTATAACTTTTGAACCCTTTGATCTAGAGAAATGAAACTTAGTACACCTGATTCCTCTCATCATTCTGATCACAACCAATACATTACATTAAGACTCCGCCCATTACAGTAGTGGCCATTTTGAAAAGTACAGTATTCAGTTTTTTTGCTACTCCTCCTTCAAAATTTCTCCAATTTTGTCCAAAATTTGCTCAAATGATCTTTGGACTGAGCCGCACAGAAATGACTGAACAGATTTTTTTTATTCATCTTTGTTCAAAACCTATGATGTCACAAACTTGACGAGGTCCACCCAAAATTGGCTAAGAGGCTGTATCTCGGCCAAAGTTTGATCAATCGAAACATAAATTGGTACACTTCATCAGAAGCTTGATATGAGGTTCCATGCCAAAGTTGGGAACAGCGCCACCTACGGGTCATGAGATATGGAAAATAGCTATTTTGGTCAATAACTTTTGAACAGTTTGTCAGAAAATCATAAATGTGGTATCTATGAATTCCTTGGGTCATGCCGAATCCATGGATACCGATTTTGCCAGGATGGAATGTACCACGTGTCCGCCATTTTGAATTTTGTCATAATTTGCAATAACTTTTAAACTATTTGACATATCTTTAAAAAATTTAGTATGGATCATCAACACAATGTCCTGCAGGTACATGAGAAGATTGAACACAGCGCCACCTAGTGTTCCAAAGATATAAGGTATTTTGCAAAAACGCTTATAACTTTTGAAAACATTGTTCAAATTTTGATTTCTTTACGTCATTATGTTCCTTGGCTTATGCCGAGTCCGTCGATATCTCATTTGTCATTTTCCAACAATGTGACTATCCGCCATATTGGAACAAATGAAAAACAGTTTTTTTGCTACTCCTCCTTCAAATCTTGCTCAATTTTGTTCAAAATTTGATCAGATGATCTTTGGACTGAGCCGCACAGAAATGACTGAACAGATTTTTTTATTCATCTTTGTTCAAAAGTTATGATGTCGCAAACTTAATGAGGTTGACCCAAAATTGGTGTAGAGGCTGTATCTCGGCCAAAGTTTGATCAATCGAAACAAAAATTGGTACACTTGATTGGAAGCATGGTTTGAGGGACCTTGCCAAAGTTGGGAACAGCGCCACCTACAGGTCATGAGATATGGAAAATAGCTATTTTGGTCAATAACTTTTGAACAGTTTGTCAGAAAATCATAAATGTGGTATCTATGGATTCCTTGGGTCATGCCGAATCCATGGATACCGATTTTGCCAGGATGGGATGTACCACGTGTCCGCCATTTTGAATTTTGTCATAATTTGCAATAACTTTTAAACTATTTGACATATCTTCACAAAATTTAGTATGGATCATCGACACAATGTCCTGAAGGTACATGAGAAGATTGAACGCAGCGCCACCTAGTGTTCCAGAGATATAGGGTCTTTTTCAAAAACGCTTATAACTTTTGAAAACATTGTTCAAATTTTGATTTCTTTACGTCATTATGTTTCTTGGCTTATGCCGAGTCCGTCGATATCTCATTTGTCATTTTCCAACAATGTGACTATCCGCCATATTGGAACAAATGAAAAACAGTTTTTTCGCTACTCCTCCTTCAAATCTTGCTCAATTTTGTCCAAAATTTGATCAGATGTTCTTTGGACCGAGCCGCACAGAAATGACTGAACAGATTTTTGATATTTGCTACCGTTCCCGAGATATTCATCTCCGAAGTTGACCTAGCCTGTGTTTGTTGCCTTATGCTAGTTACCTTAGCATAATAATTGGTTAGCATGCTAACCAGATGCCATTCTTTCTAATGTGGCTCTTCAGCTATCAGGATAACCATAAACTACATTAGCATTAAGCTAGCTTAGCATGCTAATCTCGTTAACATGTTTTTGTGTGCTTATTCTTACACTGAAGCCTCTCCTCTGCAGCTTTGAAATTTACGTCCTCTGAGTGGCGCAAGTTGTTAAACCATGCGTCATGAATCCCGAACCGTTACGGTCGTGGGTTCGATTCCTGTGTGGCACATGTCCAGACTGAAGAAGTACGGTGGCCTTAAGTGGTGGAAAAGTTGTTTTAGTTCCACACATGATGTGTATCTGAGAAAGGATCTCCATAAATATAACATGCAGCAAATTTATATAAAACATCTTCATATTGAGTTCATTTTCACTTGTACTATTAAAACAGCTGTTTTTTTCAAATTTAGCACACTTGTAGTGATTGTAATGAATAGTAATTGGACCAATTTTAGAGTCTCTAGGACCACCTCTATAGCGCCACCACCAGTTCAAAAATTCAAGGAAGGGCAGGAGAGGGGCAGAGGGGGCAGGAGAGGGGCAGGGGTCAGGAGAGGGGCAGGGATCAGGAGAGGGGCAGGGAGGGCAGGGGAGGGGAGGGATGGGGAGAGTTGCTGCTGCTTCAGGGCTTGGCCCCTGTATTGCTGCTTGCAGCTATATTTATTATTATTATTATTATTATTCTTCTTCTTCCCGAATGGGAGTCAATGGCAGCCCTATCAACGGAACATAGGAAAATGATGAAATTTGGTACACTTCTAGTGATTGTAATGAATAGTATTTGGACCAATTTTTTTGTCTCTAGGACCAACTCCATAGCGCCACCACCAGTTCAAAAATTCAACATTGAAATTGTTATAACTTTTGAACCCTTTGATCTAGAGAAATAAAACTTAGTACACCTGATTCCTCTCATCATGGTGATCACAATCAATGGCTTACATTAAGACTCCGCCCATTACAGTAGTAGCCATTTTGAAAAGTACAGTATTCAGTTTTTTCACTACTCCTCCTTCAGAATTTGTCCAATTTTGTCCAAATTTTGCTCAAATGATCTTTGGACTAAGCCGCACAGAAATGACTGAACAGATTTTTTTTATTCATCTTTGTTCAAAAGTAATTGTGTCGTAAACTTAACGAGGTCGACCCAAAATTGGTTCAGAGGCTGTATCTCGGCCGAAGTTTGATCAATCGAAATGAAAATTGGTACGCTTCATTGGAAGCATGGTCTGAGGGTCCATGCCAAAGTTGGGAACAGCGCCACCTACGGGTCATGAGATATAAAAAATTGCTTTTTTGGTCAATATCTTTTGAGCACTTTGTCAGAAAATCACAAATGTGGTATCTATGGATTCCTTGGGTCATGCCGAATCCGTGGATATCAATTTTGCCAGGATAGGATGTACCACGTGTCCGCCATTTTGAATTTTGTCATAATTTGCAATAACTTTTAAACTATTTGACATATCTTCACAAAATTTTGTATGGATGATCGACACAAGGCTTTGAAGGTACATGAGAAGATTGAACACAGCGCCACCTAGTGTTCCAGAGATATAAGGTATTTTGCAAAAACGCTTATAACTTTTGAAAACATTGTTCAAATTTTGATTTCTTTACGTCATTATGTTCCTTGGCTTATGCCAATTCCGTCGATATCTCATTTGTCATTTTCCAACAATGTGACTGTCCGCCATATTGGAACAAATGAAAAACAGTTTTTTCACTACTCCTCCTTCAAATCTTGTTCAATTTTGTCCAAAATTTGATCAGATGTTCTTTGGACTGAGCCGCACAGAAATGACTGAACAGATTTTTTATATTTGCTACCGTTCCCGAGATATTCATCTCCGAAGTTGACCTAGCCTGCAATTTTTGCCTTATGCTAGTTAACTTAGCATAATAATTGGTTAGCAGATGCCATTCTTTCTAATGTGGCTCTTCAGCTATCAGGATAACCATAAGCTACATTAGCATTAAGCTAGCTTAGCATGCTAATCTCGTTAACATGATTTTGTGTGCTCATTCATACACTGAAGCCTCTCCTCTGCAGCTTTGTAAAACAAGTCCTCTGGGTGGTGCAATCGGTTCAACCATGCATCATGAATCCCGAACCATTGTGGTCATGGGTTCGAGACCTGTGTGGGACGACTTTGAAATTGTGTATAAAATAGTCATTTAAATTCCTTCCGGCTCTGCACTGCTGTTGGTGCTTAAATGCTATCTGTGCTGCTGTAATTGATGTGCTTACAGTACTTGCTGTGCTCGATGTACATTACATTTCTGATGTTTTGCTCTTCTGGCTCCGCATTGTGCTACAGCGATTCTACCTTCAACATCTTAAGTCTCTGTAAAATTATTAAGCAAACCACAGTGTATGAGTGTAAACCAAATACTAAGTAAAGCAAAAGGCTTTAACTTTGAAGATTGTTAAATCGTTTCCAATGTGTAGCAAATGTTAAACCATGTGAATTGTGCAATGTTCAAAAGATTCCTAGTAAAAAATAATGTATCCAAACAAGCCAAACAACCAGAAGGGCTTGGCCCCGGAAAGGCTGCTTGCAGCTTTAATAGCAATTGTTATTGTCAGAATAACAATTTTCTTCTTCTTCCGCCAATGGAAGTCTATGGCAGCCCTATGAACCGTACATAGGAAAATGATGAAATTTCGCAAACTTGTAGTGATGCTAATGAAAAGTAATTGTAGCAATTTTTGAGTGTCTAGAACCAACTCTATAGCGCCACCAGCAGTTCAAAAATTCAACATTGAAATGGTTATAACTTTTGAACCCTTTGATCTAGAAAAATGAAACTTAGTACACCTGATTCATCTCATCATGCTGATCAGAACCAATATCTTACATTAAGACTCCGCCCATTACAGTAGAGGCCATTTTGAAAAGTACAGTATTCAGTTTTTTCGCTACTCCTCCTTCAAAATTGGTCTAATTTTGTCCAAACATATGCTCAAATGATCTTTGAACTGAGCCGGACAGAAATGACTGAACAGAATTTTTTGCTTTTCTGGAAAAAAAAAAGTTATGATGTCGCAAAGTTAACGAGGTCGACCCAAAATTGGTTCAGAGGCTGTATCTCAGCCAAAAATTCATCAATCGAAACGAAAATTGGTACAGTTCATCAGAAGCATGACCTGAGGTTCCATGCCAAAGTTGCAAACAGCGCCACCTACGGGTAATGAGATATGAAAAATTGCTATTTTGGCCAATAACCTTTGAACAGTTTGTCAGAAAATCATAAATGTGGTATCTATGGATTCCTTGCATCATGCCGAATCCGTGGATACCGAATTATCCAAGATCGGATGAACCACATGTCCGCCATTTTTAATTTTGTCATAATTTGCAATAACTTTTAAACTATTTGACATATCTTCACAAAATTTAGTATGGATGATCGACACAATGCCCTGAAGGTACATGAGAAGACTGAACACAGCGCCACCTAGTGTTCCAGAGATATTAGCTCTTTTGCAAAAACGCTTATAACTTTTGAAAACATTGTTCAAATTTTGATTTATTTACATCATTATGTTCCTTGGCTTATGCTGATTCCGTTGATATCTCATTTGTCATTTTCCAACAATGTGCCTATCCGCCATATTGGAACAAATGAAAAACAGTTTTTTCGCTACTCCTCCTTCAAATCTTGCTCAATTTTGTCCAAAATTTGATCAGATGTTCTTTGGACTGAGCCGCACAGAAATGACTGAACAGATTTTTTATATTTGCTACCGTTCCCGAGATATTCATCTCTGAAGTTGACGTAGCCTGTGTTTGTTACCTTATGCTAGTTAGCTTAGCATAATAATTGGTTAGCATGCAAACCAGATGCCATTCTTTCTAATGTTCAGCTTCAGCTATCAGGTTAATAATAAGCTACATTAGCATTAAGCTAGCTTAGCATGCTAATCTGGTTAACATGCTTTTTGTGCTTAATCTTACTCTGAAGCCTCTCCTCTGCAGGTTTCGTCCTCTGAGTGGCGCAAGTTGCTAAACCACATGTCATGATTCCCGAACCATTCCAGTCGTGGGTTCCAGCCCTGTGTGGGACAACTTTAAAATTTTGTATAAAGTTGTCATTTCAATTCCTTCCGGCTCTGCACTGCTGTTGGTGCTTAAATGCTCGCTGCGCTGCTGTGCTTGATGTACATTTACATGTATATTTTTTTATTTTGTATGTACATGTAAATATACATGTATATTTTTCTTTTTGCTCTTCTGGCTCCGCATTGCGCTACAGCCCCTTCAGGGGCTTGGCCCCGTATTGCTGCTTGCAGCTATATTTATTATTATTATTATTATTATTATTCTTCTTCTTCCCGAATGGGAGTCAATGGCAGCCCTATCAACGGATCATAGGAAAATGATGAAATTTGGTACACTTCTAGTGATGCTAATGAATAGTAATTGGACCAATTTTTGAGTCTCTAGGACCAACTCCATAGCGCCACCACCAGTTCAAAAATTCAACATTAAAATGGTTATAACTTTTGAACCCTTTGATCTAGAGACATGGAACTTAGTTCACCTGATTCCTCTCATCATACTGATTATAAGCAATACCGTACATTAAGACTCCGCCCATTACAGTAGTGGCCATTTTGAAAAGTACAGTATTAAGTTTTTTCGCTACTCCTCCTTCAAATTTTGTCCAATTTTGTCCAAACATGTGCTCAAATGATCTTCGGACTGAGCCGCATAGAAATGACTGAACAGAATTTTTTTTTATACTGGAAAAAAAAAAGTTATGATGTCGCAAATTTAACGAGGTCCACCCAAAATTGGCTAAGAGGCTGTATCTCGGCCAAAGTTTGATCAATCGAAACGAAAATTGGGACACTTCATCGGAAGCATGATCTGAGGTTCCATGCCAAAGTTGGGAACAGCGCCACCTATGGGTCATGAGATATGAAAAATTGCTATTTTGGTCAATAACTTTTGAACAGTTTGTCAGAAAATAATAAATGTGGTATCTATGGATTCATTGGGTCATGCCGAATCCGTGGATACCAATTTTGCCAGGATGGGATGTACCACGTGTCCGCCATTTTGAATTTTGTCATAATTTGCAATAACTTTTAAACTATTTGACATATCTTCACAAAATTTAGTATGGATCATCGACACAATGTCCTGAAGGTACATGAGAAGATTGAGCACAGCGCCACCTAGTGTCCAGAGATAAAAGGTCTTTTGTAAAAACGCTTATAACTTTTGTAAATATTGTTCAAATTTTTGTTTCTTTATGTCATTACATTCTTTGACTTATGCCGATTCCGTCGATATCTCATTTGTCATTTTCCAACAATGTGACTATCCGCCATATTGGAACAAATGAAAAACAGTTTTTTCGCTACTCCTCCTTCAAATCTTGCTCAATTTTGTCCAAAATTTGATCAGATGTTCTTTCGACTGAGCCGCACAGAAATGACTGAACAGATTTTTAATATTCGCTACCGTTCCCGAGATATTCATCTTCGAAGTTGACCTAGCCTGCGTTTTTTGCCTTATGCTAGTTAACTTAGCATGCCATTCTTTCTAATGTGGCTCTTCAGCTATCAGGATAACCATAAGATACATTAGCAGTAAGCTAGCCTAGCATCCTAATCTCGTTAACATGGTTTTGTGTGCTTATTCTTACACTGATTCCTCTCCTCCACAGCTTTGCAAAGCATGTCCTCTGAGTGGCGCAATCTGTTCAACCATGTGTCACCAATCCCGAACCATTCCGGTTGTGGGTTTGAATCCTGTGTGGGACAACTTTAAAATTTTGTATAAAGTTGTCATTTCAATTCCTTCCGGCTCAGCACTGCTGTTGGTGCTTAAATGCTTGCTGCGCTGCTGTGCTTACAGTACTTGCTGTGCTTGATGTACATTTACATGTACATTTAATTTCTGCTGTTTTTGCTCTTCTGGCTCCGGATTGCGCTACAGCCCTACTGTGCTACAGCGGCTTGGCCCCTGTATTGCTGCTTGCAGCTATATTAGCAATTGTTATTGTCAAAATAACAATTCTTCTTCTTCCGCAAATGGGAGTCTATGGCAGCCCTATGAACCGTACATAGGAAAATGATGAAATTTGGCACACTTGTATTGATGACCATGAATAGTAAATGTAGCAATGTTTGTGTCTCTAGGACCAACTCTATAGCGCCACCACCAGTTCAAATATTCAACATTGAAATGGTTATAACTTTTGAACCGTTTGATCCACAGAAATGAGACATAGTACACCTGATTGCTCTCATCATGCTGATCACAACCACTACCTTACATTAAGACTCCGCCCATTACAGTAGTGGCCATTTTGAAAAGTACAGAATTCAGTTTTTTCGCTACTCCTCCTTCAAATTTTGTCCAATTTTGTCCAAACATGTGCTCAAATGATCTTCGGACTGAGTTGCACAGAAATGACTGAACCGATTTTTTTTATTCATCTTTGTTCAAAAGTTATGGTGTCGCAAACTTAACAAGGTTGACCCAAAATTGGCTAAGAGGCTGTATCTCGGCAAAAGTTTGATCAATCGAAACGAAAATTGGTACAATTCATTGGAAGGATGTTCTGAGGGTCCATGCCAAAGTTGGGAACAGCGCCACCTACGGGTCATGAGATATGAAAAATTGCTACTTTGGTCAATAACTTTTGAACAGTTTGTCAGAAAACCATAAATGTGGTATCTATGGATTCCTTGCATCATGCCAAATCCGTGGATGCCAATTTTGTCAAGATCGGATGAACCACGTGGCCGCCATTTTGAAGTTTGTTATAATTTGCAATAACTTTTAAACTATTTGACATATTTTCACAAAATTTAGTATGGATGATTGACACAATTCCCTGAAGGTACATGAGAAGACTGAACACAGCGCCACCTAGTGTTCCAGAGATATAAGGTCTTTTGCAAAAACGCTTATAACTTTTGAAAAAATTGTTCAAATTTTGAGTTCTTTGCTTCATTATTTTCCTTGGCTTATGCCGATTCCGTCGATATCTCATTTGTCATTTTCCAACAATGTGACTATCCGCCATATTGGAACAAATGAAAAACAGTTTTTCCGCTACTCCTCTTTCAAATCTTGCTCAATTTTGCCACAAATTTTGATCAGATGTTCTTTGGAGTAAGCCGCACAGAAGTGAGTGAACAGATTTTTGATATTCGCTACTGTTCTTGAGATATTTGTCTCCAAAGTTGACCTAGCCTGTGTTTGTTGCCTTATGCTAGTTAGCTTAGCATAATCATTGGTTAGCATGCTAACCAGATGCCATTCTTTCTAATGTGGCTCTTCAGCTATCAGGATAACCGTAAGCTACATTAGCATTAAGCTAGCTTAGCATGCTAATCTCGTTAACATGATTTTGTGTGCTCATTCATACACTGAAGTCTCTCCTCTGCAGCTTTGTAAAACATTTCCTCTGGGTGGCGCAAGTGGTTCAACCATGCGTCATGAATCCCGAACCATTCTGGTCGTGGGTTCGAGACCAGTGTGGGGCGACTTTGAAATTGTGTATAAATTGTCATTTGAGCTCCTTTATTAGCTGGGTAAGAGCTGTACTAATGTTTCTTACACTGGGATTAGATTAGATCAAATTTAACAAGGTCGACCCAAAATTGGTTCAGAGGCTGTAACTTGTGAACCATTTGTCACAAAATCATAAAATTGGTGTCTATCGATTCCTTGCATGTCGAATCTGAGGATATCTATTTTGCCAGGATTGGATGTACCACGTCATCATAAACCATAAGCTACATCAGCATTAAGATAGCTTAGCATGCTAATCTGGTTAACTTGCTTTTGTGTGCTCATTCTTACACTGAAGTTTCTCCTCTGAAGATTGTGATTGTATGTCCTCTGAGTGGTGCAATCTGCTAAACCGTGTATGTAGAATCCTGAACTATTCTGGTTGTGGGTTCGAGTCCCATGTGGGATGACTTTAAAGTTGTCATTTAAATTCCTTCCGGCTCTGCACTGCTGTTGGTGCTTAAATGCTCGCTGTGCTTCATTTACATTTATATTTAATTTCTGCAGTTTTTGTTCTTGCGGCTCTGCACTGCTGTTGGTGCTTAACCCTCTGGGGACCAAGCTGTTTTTGGGGTCCTTGAGATGTTCTGACATGCCTTGATATTTGTGCTTTTTTCAGTTATTTATAAACATGTTAATGGCAAAGGTGTAAATTCACTCTATATAGCACAAACAGGGCTACCATAATATGTGAGCAACGTGTATGTAGATGTTTGTATTTTTAAGAGAATAATGTTTATGCGTGCTTATTGGAAAAAAATAAAATGAAAGTTGCTGATTTAAGAACACAAAACACATAATAAATATGTGTCCACAAGACTTTTGACTAATTGATGTTGTCCCTTTGAATTCTAGCTTCAAAATTATGTGAAAATCATCCTGCCTGATTGTTCACATGAAACACTACATTGATTTAAACATTGTAAAACAGTTTTTTTGTCAGAAGAGGTTTATGCGTGGGAGTGGTAATGGTCATCAATATTAATGAGATTCAGACCAGAGGTGTGACATAGACGCTCCCCCAAGTGTTAATGGGCCATCAGTGAGGCAGCCTGAACAAAGAATGAGGAGATTCAAATGTTTTGTTTTTCAATCTGTTTTATTGTAATTTTGTAAAAACAAAAGTAAAGGCAGGTATCTCACAGTAAATGCTTATGCCCCGTTGATGCGGGCTCTAAGCAAATCAAATGTGACCATATATTGCATATATGTGACCTTTTATATTAACATTACCAATCAATAATTGTTATGTTGTGCATGCATAACAACACATTTGTTGCAAAGCCACACAGGCACATATAGGCTACATTTGTATCATCACAAAGTATATAAACAAAATGTAACTAACATCTGTAAAATAGTAGGTAAATATGTACTTACTCTTTTTGATTTTTGTTGCTGCGTGTCCTCGTTGCAGTGGAAGGCGAGAGTGAACAAGCTACATTCCATTTAAAAAAAGTTACAAAACATATGTAACATCAACCAATCTCCAAAAATAAATAATAAAGTCATACAGGCTCATATTATTAACACTAAGTATAAACAAAATTGAACTAACACCTGTAAAATAGTGGGTAAATATGTACTTACTCTTTCTGATTTCTGACTGTGTTGCTAAGCGCACTCCGAGTTGCAGGCGGAGGTAGTGATGAAGCTACATTCCTTTTAAAAAAGTTGAAGAATATTATTACATAAATATAACTATAGTAGCATTAGTCTATAATGAATTACTGATGTAAATAATTTTAGACGCGTGCAATAAGCCTATATGCGTGTCAATGGGCCATTACCGGAGAGGCACACCGCAAACATTAGCCTAACACATTTGTGCACTTCATTAACTGGGTATATTTACACATTTCAGCACATTTACACACATTTACAACTGATATTTGCGAGCATGCATCGTTAATGATAATGAGGCAGCATTTATATAGTCAAAATATAATCTAAACACCTACTAGGCCTACTTTCTAAAATAATTTCTAAATTCTATCTTTCATACATAATGATCTAAACATATCATTTAGGCTACACATACAAATACAAATTTCCTAACCAAGGGGTGTAGCATATGTACACAAAAAAACAAAACAAAACATTTTTAACGTTGAAATGGTACGAGATATTAAATTCATGGTATAGATATGCACTTTCATTAGATCGTGTTGAATATAGGTAGATATAAAATGTCAGTACTCTGGATGGCAAGTCCACCCAGTATAATATGTAAGCTCATGTTTTGAATAGCTTGTCAACTAATGCAAGTAAGAATAAATACTTACTCATCCGAAATTCTATCCACGGCTGGATCAAGTCGCTCTTCAAAATACAAACGGTCGTCATCAGAGTAGTCGCGCTCCTCTTCTGATGAAAATCTGGACTCTTCGTCGATAGTATCCAGGACGAACTGCAGGGCTTCCGCACCGGTGTACCGTGTCATCTTCCCAACGCGCAGGTGACGAAATGATGAAACTTGAAGCGTTTAATGCATTTGCTTGGGGGCGTTTACCTGTTTTGCATAGATGGCTTAGCACATTATCTTGTGAATAGCGCGCTCCGTGAGTAGGCGTGAACGAATTAAAGTCAATGAGCTCGTAATGAGCTCGACTGGAATCGCTCTCTTTTTATACAGATTACAGAAGCTGATAATATTTGTTTTTTATATAAATGACTTCATTTAACAGATGCGATCTCAAGCTTTATGCCCGTGGGTCTGTTTGCCTGTTTGACTGAATTTTCGCGGAGTTATAGATCATTTTCGAACGCGTTTCAAATGGGAGTTTACTGACAGAGAGAAGGCAGAAATCGCATCATGTTAAAGTTTCTTTATTTGTCAAAAAGCAAAACACTTTATTTTTATTGTGAGTATACAGAAAAAAAATAGAAACTGAACAGGATCGATTGATGTATAACACGAAAATTAAAGATCAAAATTAACAGAGCATTTTGTGTTTATTTTTCATTGCTAAAAAAAAAAACGAGCAAAACGCGCCGGCGCGTTTTTGGTCCCCAGAGGGTTAAATGCTCGCTGTGCTTCATTTACATTTATATTTAATTTCTGCTGTTTTTGTTCTTGCGGCTCTGCACTGCTGTTGGTGCTTAAATGCTTGCTGCGCTGCTGTGCTTGATGTACATTTACATGTATATTCAATTTCTGCTCTTTTTGTTCTTCTGGCTCCGCACTGCTGTTGGTGCTTAAATGCTTGATGCGCTGCTGTAATTGATGTGCTTACAGTACTTGCTGTGCTTGATGTACATTTACATGTACATTTAATTTCTGATGTTTTGTTCTTCTGGCTCCGCACTGCTGTTGGTGCTTAAATGCTTGATGCGCTGCTGTGCTTGCTGTACTTGTAGCTTGATGTATTTTGTCTGCTTGCTGTGCCTTGCAGGGCTTGGCCCCGTATTGCTGCTTGCAGCTATATTTATTATTATTATTCTTCTTCCCGAATGGGAGTCAATGGCAGCCCTATCAACGGAACATAGGAAAATGATGAAATTTGGTACACTTCTAGTGATTGTAATGAATAGTATTTGGACCAATTTTTTTGTCTCTAGGACCAACTCCATAGCGCCACCACCAGTTCAAAAATTCAACATTGAAATTGTTATAACTTTTGAACCCTTTGATCTAGAGAAATAAAACTTAGTACACCTGATTCCTCTCATCATGGTGATCACAATCAATAGCTTACATTAAGACTCCGCCCATTACAGTAGTAGCCATTTTGAAAAGTACAGTATTCAGTTTTTTCTCTACTCCTCCTTCAAAATTTCTCCAATTTTGTCCAAAATTTGCTCAAATGATCTTTGGACTGAGCCGCACAGAAATGACTGAACCATTTTTTTTTATTCATCTTTGTTCAAAAGCTATGATGTCACAAACTTGACGAGGTCCACCCTAAATTGGCTAAGAGGCTGTATCTCGGCCAAAATTTGATCAATCGAAACAAAAATTGGTACACTTCATCAGAAGCTTGATCTGAGGTTCCATGCCAAAGTTGGGAACAGCGCCACCTACGGGTCATGAGATATGGAAAATGGCTATTTTGGCCAATAACTTTTGAACAGTTTGTCATAAAATCATAAATGTGGTATCTATGGATTCCTTGCGTCAAGCCAAATCCGGGGATCCCGATTTTGCCAGGATGGGATGTACCACGTGTCCGCCATTTTGAATTTTGTCATAATTTGCAATAACTTTTAAACTATTTGACATATCTTCACAAAATTTAGTATGGATGATCGACACAATGCCCTGAAGGTACATGAGAAGACTAAACACAGCGCCACCTAGTGTTCCAGAGATATAAGGTATTTTGCAAAAACGCTTATAACTTTTGAAAACATTGTTCAAATTTTGATTTCTTTACGTCATTATGTTCCTTGGCTTATGCCGATTCCGTTGATATCTCATTTGTCATTTTCCAACAATGTGACTATCCGCCATATTGGAACAAATGAAAAACAGTTTTTTCGCTACTCCTCCTTCAAATCTTGCTCAATTTTGTCCAAAATTTGATCAGATGATCTTTGGACTGAGCCGCACAGAAATGACTGAACAGATTTCTGATATTCGCTACCGTTCCAGAGATATTCATCTTCAAAGTTGACCTAGCCTGTGTTTTTTGCCTTATGTTAGTTAACTTAGCATAATAATTGGTTAGCATGCTAACCAGATGCCATTCTTTCTAATGTGGCTCTTCAGCTATCAGGATAACCATAAGCTACATTAGCATTAAGCTAGCTTAGCATGCTAATCTCGTTAACATGATTTTGTGTGCTTATTCTTACACTGAAGCCTCTGCTCTGAAGCTTTGTAAAACAAGTCCTCTGGGTGGCGCAATCTGTTCAACCATGCGTCATGAATCCTGAACCGTTCCGGTCGTGGGTTCGAGACCAGTGTGGGGCGACTTTGGAATTTGTGTATAAAATTGTCATTTCAACTCCTTTATCATCTGGGTAAAAGCTGTACTAATGTTTCTAACACTGGGATTAGAAATGTGTTTTTTCTACATTCTGTGTTTGTTCTCATCAGAACTTTTTTTCATTTTGATTTCATCCTATCTGTACCTCTGAACCCATCTGTTCTTCATGTACATTCTATTTCTGCTGTTTTTGCTCTTCTGGCTCCGCATTGCGCTACAGCCCTACTGTGCTACAGCGGCTTGGCCCCTGTATTGCTGCTTGCAGCTATATTTTGATTTTGGTTTTGTCATTTTGTCATTGGAGAACGGCTCTTTTTTTTACCGTTTCTTTGTTTTTGGTTTGAAACGACAAACGAAAAACAGGTGGTTTCTCGTTATTTCGTTTTGTGTTTCAAACGAAAAAACAAACTATCAAAACGTACACGGACCGGGTGCACCCAAACACTACGGGTGTTTTTCTCTTCTCCGTAAATGAATCTTGTGGCATTTTTTTTCTCGTTACTTTGCTACTCTGTTCGTGTGCCTTTCTTTTTCTCATTGTTGCAACTCCTTTGATTCTCACTATAACTGAGTTAGATGAAGGGTAATCTGAATTTAATTAGTTGGAAGGTCAAGGGGCTAAATCACCAAGTGAAAAGGGGTAAAGTCTTCACCCACCTTAAGTGGTTCGGGGCTGGGATAGTTTTCCTTCAAGAAACCCACTTGCTTGACTCTGACCAATGGCGTTTAGGTAAATGCTGGCGTGGACAAATTTTTCATTCTAATTTCGGGGGCAAGGCTAGGGGCACAGCTATCCTTATTGATAGTAATATTCCTTTTGAGTCCTCAAACATTATATCGGACAAAAATGGACGTTTTATTATTGTTTCAGGCTAACTTTACAATAAGTCAGTCATCTTGGCCAACGTCTACGCGCCTAACTTTGATGATGTACAATTCTTTAAGAGATTTTTTTCTCACCTCCCTAATCTCAATTCTCACTCTCTTATTCTTGGTGGGGATTTTAATTGTTATCTAGAACCAGTATTAGACCGCTCTTCCCCTAATCCGGCCACTCCTAGCAGATCTGCTGATCATATCAAATAATTTCTTACTGATTATAGCCTCTCTGATCCGTACAGGTTTTTGTTTCCCACAGGAAGAGAATTTTCATTTGTTTTCACATGTCCACCATACCTATACCCGAATAGATTATTTTTTTGTTGATAATTCTTTAATGTCAGATCTTAAGTCATGTAGTTATGAAAGTATTGTGATCTCAGATCACGCTCCCCTGCTCCTTCATTTGGCTTTCTCTGATGCTGAGTGTACAAGAAGACAGTGGAGATTGGATCCACTGTTGCTCTCAGATGATAGTTTTCTTACTCATATCTCCACCCATATTAAAACTTATATATAGTATAAATAAAACACCGGATGTGTCCAATGCAACGATTTGGGAAGCCCTGAAAGCCTCTTTGAGGGGTGAAATAATATCGTTTGCAGCACACAAAAATAAGTGTTTAAAACAGAAACAAACTGAAATTGCTGATCGGATTCTGAACATAGATAGACAATATGCTAATTTGCCTTCACCTGAACTTTACAAAGAACGTTTAAAACTCCAGACAGAATTCAACCTTCTTGCCTCTCGTCAAGTTGCCGATCAGTTGCTGAGGAGCAGGAGTACTTTTTACGAGCATGGTGACAAGATTGGTAAACTCCTGGCCAACCAATTGCGCGGTTTTAGAGCGCAGCAACTTATCCCTGGAATACGGACAGACAGTGGGTGTATAACATCAGATCAGAAACTAATTAATGATAAGTTCCAAAAATTTTATTCAAATCTGTATAGTTCGGATTGTACAGCAGACGTATCTGCCATGGAAACCTTTTTCAATAACCTAAACATGCCTTCCCTTTCTCAAGACCTGAGCCATAGCCTTGAGGCACCTATTACTCAGAAGGAAATTATTACAGCAATAACATCTATGCAATCAGGTAAATCTCCTGGCCCAGACGGACTTTCTTCTGACTTTTTTAAGAAATTCTCAGTTGAATTATCACCCTTTTTATGTTCAGTATTCTCTGACTCATTTGACTCGGGTAAACTCCCCCCTTCGTTCTATCAGGCCTGTATTTCCCTGTTGTTAAAAAAGGATAAGGATCCTTTAGATTGTGCATCATATAGACCCATTTCACTATTAAATACGGATGTAAAGATACTTGCCAAAATTCTTGCCCACAGATTGGAGGATATTCTTCCCTTTATCATATCCCCCGACCAAACTGGGTTTATAAAGGGACGCCACTCATTTTATAATGTCCGCCGGTTAATGAACATTTTATATTCCCCTAAGAATACTGAATCAGAATGCCTCGCTTCTATGGATGCTGAAAAAGCATTTGATAGAGTAGAATGGAATCATTTATTTTTGACCCTTGAAAAATTTGGTTTGGGTCCTGTTTTCACTTCTTGGGTTAACCCCCTGAGGTCGGCAATCACGCCGGCGTGATTTGCTCGTTTTTTTTTTTTATCAGTGCAAAATACTCTGTTGATTTTACATACTTGTGTTGTACATCAGTCAAAGCTGTTAAATGTCTTCTTTTATTTGTGTACACTCATAATAAAAACAAAATGTTGTGTTTTCCGTAAAACAAAGAAAATAAACATGATGCGCGTTCTGCCGTCTCTCTCAATGTGAAACTCATTCTGAAACGCGACAGAAAATGACCTGTTACTCAGCGAATGTTTGTCACACAGACTTAAAACGCATGTCTATACAACGCTTGGAATCTCTATTTTTAAAGTATGTAAATTATATAAAAAACAAATATTATATTTTTAAGTAATCCATACGAAAGCAGCGGCATGTACAGTTTCTCAAACGCGTCCTAATTAACTATAATGTGACCACACCCACGCGCGCACGAGCGATTGACATGCAAATGATCCATGCGGAGAAACGCAGACCTGTAAACGCCCTCATCACCTCAAAACAAAGAAGCAGAGACTTCGTAACTTACTCCTCTCTGCTTTCATCGAGTTTGGACAAATGTAAGCTGTGCTGTGCTGTGCTGTTTACCTTGAATTTACCTCGGATTTACCTCAGAAGAACGCGATTTGAAGATGAGACGATTTTAAGGTAAGACATGTTAAACTGGTCGTGCCAGATTAAAATGTATGTTATGAAATGAGTTTGGAGTAAAAACATGAACTAAGCCTAATGTCATATATGTAGCCTACATGTAGGCCTATATATAGACAGAAACATGAAATGTGAACTGGTAGGCAACCTTTCAGTGCTTGTATACATGTTCGACACGAGGATGTTTTTATATTCTATAATAAAACACAGCATGGTAATATATATATATATATATATATATATATATATATATATATGTGTGTGTGTGTGTGTGTGTGTGTGTGTGTGTGTATTCTGTACATTTTAAAAAGCTATTTTAACCTGAAAAATCTAAAATGTATTCCCCAAATTGTGCAGCATAATTTCTCTTGATATCAGCATGTTCACAGCTGTTTTGTTGTTGTTGTTTTTAGAGGAACAAGATGCCACTGAATAAGTCCTGCTGACTTCAACATTCACATAAGTCTCCATACATGAACATGCTAAAGTGAAAAATCAAACACCATGGAAATGAAAGGTATGTACTATGTTTCAGGAATGGCACAAAGGTGTGTGACAGTTCAAGTCTCTGTCTTTAGTTCAGTGTGTTAAATAATGTGTTTTTTTTGTCATTTGTGTATCTTTGGATTATGTTGTGTTGTAAATAAATTAAAAACAATCAAAAAGCCATTCTTTTTTAAATCTCCTCATTCTTTGTGCAAGGTTGCTCAGAATGATAGGGCCTGATAGCTCCTAATAGGGCCGTTAGGGGAGGTTCTTTGTCTTTCTTAGGTGAGAAAAGCCATACATATTAATGAGCTCCCGCATAAGGCTTTTTCACACAAAACACGTCGTAAAATTTTTAAATCAATATATTGTCTTCTCTGAATGAGCAGTCAGGGTGATTTTCACATAGTTTTGAAGCAAATATTCTAGGCTACGTCATACAATTTTCAAAAGTCTTATGAAGAAATAATCAGTAGGGGTTTCATGACCTTATTTCAGTGACAATTGTTTTTTGTTTTTTCACAAACCACGCATAAATGTTATTATCTCAAACTACAAACTTTTATATACTTGCTGCTGATATATTATTGTAGCAGAGTTTGTGCTAAATACAGTGTAATCAGACTTTAGCCATGAAAATGTCACAAGTAACAGAAATAAGCACAAATGTCAGAGCATGTCAGAACACCTCCAGGGCCCAGAAAACAGCTCAGACCCCAGAGGGTTAAACTATTATATGCATGCCCTTCTGCCTCAGTATTAACGAACAGCCGTTACTCGAGTAGTTTTGATTTGCATCGTGGGACCCGGAAGGGTTGTCCTTTGAGCCCGCTTCTTTTTGTTATTGCAATTGAACCACTTGCAATTGAACCACTTGCAGTTGCCATTCGCAGTAACAAACGGATACAGGGGATATGGAGAGGAGGAAGCGAGCATAAGGTATCATTATATTCTGATGACTTACTTTTGTTTGTCTCAAAGCCGACCACCTCCCTACCGGAGGCACTTTCTGTGTTGGAGGTCTTTAGTCAGTTTTCAGGCTATAAACTTAATTTGAATAAGAGCGAACTCTTTCCGATTAACTCAGAAGCACTTAAACTCAAGTATACTGCTCTTCCTCTCAAGGTGGTGACAGATCATCTGAGTCACCTTGGGGTATGTTTTACCGGGAATTTTAAAAATCTACTTAAATCGAACTTCCTCAAATTATTGGATCAGGCAAAGCAAATATTATCGAAGTGGTCTCCTCTGTCTTTTTCTCTTATAGGTAGAATAAATTCAATTAAAATGACACTTCTCCCAAAGTTCCTATATCTTTTCCAATGCCTTCCCCATTTTTCTCCCTAAATCCTTTTTTCAGGCCCTTGACTCTTTAATGATAAATTATATTTGGAATGGTAAGCATCCTCGGTTACGTAAAGCTTTTCTTCAAAGACCCAAACAAACAGGTGGTATGGCCCTCCCTAATTTCCAATACTATTACTGGGCTGCTAATATTCGTTCTTTAGTGTATTGGGTGCATTTTCACCTCGATGACTCAGCCCCAGTCTGGGTAACAATGGAGTCCAGCGCTATTAGCCCATTGTCTCTATCTGCCCTCTTAAGCGCCGCACTCCCACTCTCTTCTGCTATTCCCAACGGTAATCCCACGATTAAGCACTCCCTTCGAATCTGGTCCCAATTTAGGAAAAATTTTGGACTACAGACTTTCTCACTTCTCAGCCCAATTGCAGCTAATCATTTGTTTGCTCCCTCGTTGGTGGATGGTGCATTTAAGATCTGGCATAAAAAAAGGCTTAAAATGCATCAGAGATTTATTTATCAATGATATATTTGCTAGTTTTTCTCAATTGACAAAAAACTTTGGTCTAGTAAAGACACATTTTTTCAGATTTCTACAAATCAGGCATTATATACTGAAGTTAATTCCCCAATTCCCTAATAAACCCCAAGCCAATCCTGTCGATATGTTTCTCCGTCCTTCGGATGAGACGTTAAACCGAGGTCCTGACTCTCTGTGGTCATTAAAAATCCCATGGCACTTCTCGTAAAGAGTAGGGGTGTAACCCCGGGGTGTCCTGGCCACATTCCACCCATTGGCCCTTACCAATGGTGGCCTCCTAATAATCCCCTTACATTGAATTGGCTCTATCACTCTCTCTCCTCTCATATGAAAGCGCTATATAAAATGCCTCATTCATTCATTCATTCCTTCCAACCCACATTAAAAGGCACAATTTCTGTCTTTTACAACCTTATTTCGAAATTGCATAGCCCTTCATTAGCAGCTATAAGAACCATGTGGGAACAGGACCTAGGTTCTGCCTTCACTGATCACATGTGGGATTCAGTCCTGGATCGGATACACTCCACCTCCATGTGTGCCCGACATGCTCTTGTGCAATTTAAAGTAGTACATCGTATCCACATATCTAAAACCAAACTAGCTCGTATGTTCCCTGATGTGGACCCGACCTGTGATAGCTGTAAGAGCGCCCCTGCGTCACTCTTTCACATGTACTGGATGTGTCCCACCTTGAATGAGTTCTGGACGTCAGTCTTTCAAACGATGTCTGAAGTTCTTCATCATCAAATTGAGCCAAACCCTCTTACTGCAATTTTTGGCATTGCTCCAAATTTGGGCTTGCCTAAAGTTAAGCTAAAAGTATTAGCCTTTACCACTTTATTGGCTCGTAGGGCTATCTTACTCAAGTGGAAAGATCCTGCTCCTCCTTCCCACTCACATTGGATTAGGGACATTATGTCCTGTATGAATTTAGAGAAATTGCGTTACACCACCCAGGGATCTGAGAATAAATTTGAAAAAATATGGCGCCCCTTCTTGACATTCTTTGAGAAACCAAATACAATAATATCAGAGTAGCTACCCCTTTCTCCTTTTTTTAATTTTTTTTTTATTTATTACTATTTTTTTTAATTATTATTATTTTTTATATATATATATATTTTTTTATTCTTTTAGGTGCGTATTTAGTGTCTTCCATTCTTAATATTTTCACCTTTTTGTGTGATAATTTAGACTGTGATTTAAATCATCTCATGCAATTATTTGTAATGCAGGTCTGTTTGTAATTGGGTGGGAGGGCGGGATATGGGTGGGGTATGTTTATATGTATATTCCAAAAACAAAATGTATATTCCTTTGTATAGTAATTGTTTTTTGCAAAGTTGTCATTCAATAAAAAAACCTTTGAACGAACGAATCTTGTGGCAGAGCTACAGCAAGCGTTTCTCGGCGGTGGAAATCCATTAGCCACTAAAACTTCTTTGTCGTTGTGGAGAGCGCAGAGCATGGTTGCATAGCAGCGACACACGCCACGGGAAAATCCGACCGAATTTTACTATTAATAATAAAAGATAAGCTAAAGTGCATTGTTACGGAAGCCCTGAACCGCAAGGTGAGAAAAAAAAATAAAGAAAACTTATCTCGTTATTTCGACTTAATAAGTCGTTATTTCGACATAATATCTCGTTATTTCGACATAATATCTCGTTATTACGACATAATAAGTCGTTATTTCGACATAATATCTCGTTATTTCGACATAATATCGTTATTTCGACATAATATCTCGTTATTTCGACATAATATCTCGTTATTTCGACATAATATCTCGTTATTTCGACATAAATATCTCGTTATTTCGACATAATATCTCGTTATTACGACATAATAAGGGGACATTCTAATATGCATTAAGCTACATTTAGCGTTCTTATAATGAGTTTCTATGGGAGGAAAATGCTTAACGTCAAATTAAACGCTTTGCGTTCATATTCTGGACTTATCTGATTTTTGTAGTAGCCTATACTTTATTATGATTTTAGTATCATATTGATTAATAAATGCACGCACAATTATCCGTGAACTTGATAAATGTTGCAGATATGTTTTAGGCTACTATCCACAAACAAATTGCTTTCAATTATGTGTGCAAAATTCAGAATTCAACGAATGCAGTGCAACAACAACAATAATAGTTAAATTAATATTAGTATTATTAATTATAATAATAGTCGCAGTAGTGCTAGGCTAAGGCAGTGCAAGCCAAGTCAAGTAAAACAGAGTTTCTTTGCGTTCATAGTCTGGACTTATCTGATTTTTTTTATACTTTATTATGATTTTAGTATCATATTGATTAAGAAATGCACGCACAATTATCCTTGAACTTGATAAATGTTGCAGATATTTTAGGCTACCCATAAACAAATTGCTTTCAAATGTGCAAAATTCAGAATTCAACGAATGTGCAGCAATTTGTACAAATAGAGACATTTTTGTGTATAAAAGACATTTTTGTTTTATTTTGTATTAGTGATTATAATTTGCGCGTCCATTTATTGACGTCTGAGTCGATCTCATTTGAGTGTATTCGGCAATTTGCTTAACGTGGAATTAAACGCGTATATTCTGAGCTCATCATATTTTGTTGTACATATACTTTATTAGTATGATTATTTACTGTGTTTGGTCTGTTAGTAAATATGTTAAGGTTTGTATTCATTTCGATATGCCACTAGAGGGCAGAATAAGACCGGGAATTATAGAATGCATTGTAGTTATGTTGACCTACTGTTTTCATAACACTGGATATTCTACTAATTTATACTTTTCTAAAACGTTGCATATTAATGGCAAATAACTTATTTGGCAATTACACATAGTGATATTGTAAGAACGGCTATTGTAAGAATGCAGTGTGTGGTCGAAATTTTAAACCGAATATTAAATTAACCATGTTTTTAACATCTAACCTTATTTAACAACATTCATATGCTTTTGAATTTTAAATGTATTTTACTGTGTGTGTGTGTGTGTGTGTGTGTGTGTATAAATACAAAATAAAACAAAAATGTATTTTATTCACAAAAATGTCTCTATTTGTACAAATTGCTGCACATTCGTTGAATTCTGAATTTTGCACACATAATTGAAAGCAATTTGTTTGTGGATAGTAGCCTAAAACATATCTGCAACATTTATCAAGTTCACGGATAATTGTGCATGCATTTATTAATCAATATGATACTAAAATCGTAATATAGAATATGCCTAGGCCTACTATAAAAATCAGATAAGTCCAGAATTCCACTGTTGATAGGAAGATGCAAGTGATCTCGCCGGCGCCTCCATGCCGGCGAGATCACTTGCATCTTCCTATCAACAGTGGAATTCTGGACTTATCATGCAGTGTGCGCTCCACAATAATGGTGGAATATGTTGGAATAGACGATTTAATATGAATGATGGGCGTCAAAATCTTGTGGTTATTTGTTATAATCTTAGGACTTTATTATTATTGTCTAACCTGTATTATGATATTTGACGAATTGCTTTGTTCCTTTTTTGTACGTTTTGGACAAAAGCGTCTTCTAAATATGTAGACTAAAATGTAATAATAATAATAATAATAATTATTATTATTATTAGAGTTTATAACTATAAATGAGTTCACTTAGTAATAGAGTAATATGTTTGTCATAATATAATTTAATAATATGATTTATCAATGCTTTATTTTTATAAACGCTTTTACAGTTTTGGATAAAATAGGCCTACATTTTTTGCATAATTTTTGCTTACAAATATAGCATTCATAAACTATTTTATGATAAACATATTACTGTCTTAAGTTAACTCATTTATAGTTATAAACTCAAATATTAATAATAACATTTTAGGCTACATATTTAGATGACGCTTTTGTCCAAAACTTACAAAAAAAGGAACAAGCCAATTCGTCAAATATCAGTCATAATACAGGTTAGACAATAATAATAAAGTGCTAAGATTATCACAAATAAACAAAAGATTTTGAAGTGAAGAGAAGTGTCCTTGAGACACTAGCAGAGACAATATTTCGTTACACTGCGCAGTGCGTACCCAACAGGTGTCCAGATTATGAATGTAGTAGAGATGTTGATTGAAAAGTACCCATCCCGTCCGCTCAGTTTATAAACCGTAGGCCTACTCATGAATTCTCAAACTGTTTAACATTTGGCAATTACACATAGTTTTGTGCTAGTTTTGTTGTCAGTATTGCTCTTTCAGCCAGCTTTAGTTTATCTAGATTTGGTTTATTTGTTAACTTTACACAACTCAATCGCAGATAGCCTATTTTGCTTCATGCTTGGTCATTATTGGCCAGATCAGAAACTATGTTTTACTTGACTTGGCTTGCACTGCCTTATACCACTACTGCGGCTGTTATCATTTTTATTATTATTAGTGTAATTGCCAAATAAGTTATTTGCCATTAATATGCAACGTTTTAGAAAAGTATAAATTAGTAGAATATCCAGTGTTATGAAAACAGTAGGTCAACATAACTACAATGCATTCTATAATTCCCGGTCTTATTCTGCCCTCTAGTGGCATATCGAAATGAATACAAATCTTAACATATTTACTAACAGACCAAACACAGTAAATAATCATACTAATAAAGTATATGCACAACAAAATCTGATGAGCTCAGAATATACGCGTTTAATTCCACGTTAAGCAAATTGACGAATACACGCAAATGAGATCGACTCAGACGTCAATAAATGGACGCGCAAATTATAATCACTAATACAAAATAAAACAAAAAATTTCTTTTATACACAAAAATGTCTCTATTTGTACAAATTGCTGCACATTCGTTGAATTCTGAATTTTGCACATTTGAAAGCAATTTGTTTATGGGTAGCCTAAAATATCTGCAACATTTATCAAGTTCAAGGATAATTGTGCGTGCATTTCTTAATCAATATGATACTAAAATCATAATAAAGTATACTACAAAAAAATCAGATAAGTCCAGACTATAAACGCAAAGAAACTCTGTTTTACTTGACTTGGCTTGCACTGCCTTAGCACTACTGCGACCTTTATTATTATTATTATTAATAATACTAATATTAATTTAACTATTATTGTTGTTGTTGCACTGCATTCGTTGAATTCTGAATTTCGCACACATAATTGAAAGCAATTTGTTTGTGGATAGTAGCCTAAAACATATCTGCAACATTTATCAAGTTCACGGATAATTGTGCGTGCATTTATTAATCAATATGATACTAAAATCATAATAAAGTAGGCTATAGGCTACTACAAAAATCAGATAAGTCCAGAATATGAACGCAAAGCGTTTAATTTGACGTTAAGCATTTTCCTCCCATAGAAACTTATTATAAGAACGCTAAATGTAGCTTAATGCATATTAGAATGTCCCCTTATTATGTCGAAATAACGAGATATTTATGTCGAAATAACGAGATATTATGTCGAAATAACGAGATATTATGTCGAAATAACGACTTATTATGTCGTAATAACGAGATAAGTTTTCTTTATTTTTTTTTTCACCTTGCGGTTCAGGGCTTCCGTACATTGTAAATGTCAGTAATTTATCTTTTTTGACTCATTCTTTTTCTAAAAAGTAAAGTATAACATGTTGCAAGACACTTTTTAAAATCTGGCTATCATTTTTAATGGTATTATTTTAATGTTTATGTTAGTGCATACTGATGCTAATTTTATAAGTTATTTGCTGTTTTTCAACATAAAACTTGGTGAATTGATTTCATTGTGTAGTGTACTAATCAATTCACCAAGTTTTTTTAACAGGATTCTTTGATAACTGTGATAATTTTTGTCACTATAATCATGAAATGAAATGTTCTTGCCATTTCATCTCTAGTTATGATCAACTAAAATCAACTAATTATGTGTTTTTTACAGTATAATATGCAAAGTACAATTCTCTCTATTTTTTTTTTTTTTTTATATGTGACTCTGTTCTTTTCTCTGACACACGTTGTTGGGTGTGTAAGGTTACTAATGTGATTGCTTTATCTCTAAATTAAGTTAATGCTTTTTCAATTACTGAATTCATTTAAATAAAATGAATTCTTTGATTTGAATATTTTTTTGGCAATGCGTCGTCTTTATGATCTTAAAATGTCTTAAAAAGGTCTTAAATTTGACTAACTGACACCTGCAAGAACCCTGGGTGTGTGTTATCCTCCTACCCATCTGTACCTTTTGTGTGACATTGTGAGAAACAGTTTATATTGGAGCTCTTTGACTCTCTAGTCCTCTTTAACCTACACCCCACCGTGACATTCATCAACACACCATATATCACAAAAACAAATAAATTATTTGTCAACCTATAATATGCAAATTCAACTTTAAGCCTCTGTGCTACAAGCCACTTGCACAATTCTGCAGGATCTATAGTTGCCAATTGTAAACCTTTATTTTTCTGTGTTTTCCACACTGCCAGTTTAGCCGTTCCAATCAGGTAATTTATTAAACACATTTTTTTTCCTTTTTAAAAATGTATATTTTATTCGTCCAATAAATGCCCTATCCGAAAACTTCTCATCAAATTTCCTATGTTGTGCCGAATTCGGACTCCCTGCCAGAATCTGACCGCCCTTGCGTGCACGTGCATGACGTCAATTCGTGCCGCCAGCTGCGGAAACAGACAGGCATCAGACGGCGTAAGAAATTACATGATAGCAATTTGTGTGTTGATCTGTGATCATGTATTTATTAGTTATTTGTCTTTGAGCATGTATTTGACCAAACTCGTATGATTTACAACTTGGACTGTCTAGCTGTGATTTTTCGCTTATAGTTTATATTGGAGCTCTTTGACTCTCTAGTCTTCTTCAACCTACACCCCACCGTGACATTCATCAACACACCATATATCACAAAAACAAATAAATTATTTGTCAACCTATAATATGCAATTTCAACTTTAAGCCTCCCTGCTACAAGCCACTTGCACAATTCTGCAGGATCTATAGTTGCCAATTGTAAACCTTTATTTTTCTGTGTTTTCCACACTGCCAGTTTAGCCGTTCCAATCAGGTAATTTAATAAACACATTTTTTGAGGATGATGTGGCATGAACTGGTGGTGGAGATGCCGGTGAGGAGGGACCTGAAGATACCACATGGATTGGTGGTGGAGATTGTGGTGGTGGAGATTGTGGCGGTGGAGATTGTGGTGATGGCACTGGAGATTGTGGTGATGGCACTGGTGGTGGAGATTGTGGTGGTGGCACTGGTGGCACTGGTGGTGGAGATGCTGGTGAGAGGGGGGATGCAAAGCCCACAGAAACTGATGGTGATGAAGACTGTATTTTATGTGGGATGTGGGGTTGTTCCTCAACATGTAGCCTCAAATGATCTACATTTATTCTTGGGAATTCATCTTCGAGGTCTGCACTTTTCCCTTCCAATAAAGTGATCGTATAGGGGCCAAGAAAGTTTGCCTCCAGTTTGCCACCCTTTCTTTGTTGACTCCTTATAATTTTCCTCCACACTCTATCCCCCACTTAGAATTCGTTCAGGGCTTTCTTTCTTTTGTTTGTTGCCTAACCCTCTCCTGTGAAGCTCTTGTATTAGTATGAGTCTCAGTTAAAGCCTCACTCATAGCAATAGCCGATTCTGTCAATTGTTCCACTGACATTGTGCCCTCCACACTCTTGTCAATCTGGCAAAAAGTGCAGGACAATACTGTTAAAAAAGTGATACCTATTTATCATTAATGATATTTATTTGAAAATCATAACAATCTGCAGTTACCCGATAGTGCTCAGGTATTTCGGAAGGGTAACGGGCCTCCCTTCCAAACATTAAAAAGTAAGGTGAGTACTTAGTTGTCACCTGCCGCTTTGTTCGAAGCCCAAACATTACGGCATCTAGGTGTTTATCCCATTCATTGGGCTTGTCTTTGAACAAGCTTGCAAAGGGATCTGGTAATATAATAACATTATTTTCAGGTTCAAAGCAGTCAGGAAGGAGCATTTACAATCATGCATCTGGTACAAATTTTTATCCCATTTAAATAATAGTGTATTCAGTGTGTACATATCATTATGTGCATTCGCTAGGAACTGAACCAATGAATTTTGCATTTCTATCATCATGCTCTACTTAAATACATAAATGGCAAGTTCTTTGCAAAATTGTTGTCAGTGTGAAGAGAATTAGAATTAAATATTGTTACCTCTGTATTGTCGCATTCATCCGTTCCACAAGGCCGTTCCTCTTTGGGTGGTATGGTGCGCACAAGGACCTTTTAATGTTAAACACTTTGCAGATATTACTGTTCAGCTGCAATTTATAAAAGAAAACAGACTCTTAAAGTTCTCAGGGAAAAGATGAAAGGTGTGTATATTGAAAAACGTTGACATTTAATAATTTTTGATCAATGTTTTAGAACATGTTTGACTCACTGTGTTTACGAACTCTTTCCCCTGGTCTGTGAGGACTCTCTTAGGTGCCTCAAACTGATGCACACATTTTAAAAGGCAATCAGCAACCTCCCTGGCAGCCTTTGACTTGAGGGGATAAGCCTGGGGCCACTTGGTCATGTAGTCAATAATGACACAAATATATTGGTAACCATTTTCTGTTGGTGCTAATTTGCCAATTAGATCCATCCCCACAAGTTCGAAAGGCGGTTTAACCTAGAGTTCATTAAATAGAAACAAAAGAATCAGTTATATAACTTAATTGTTATTTCTAATTTAATTCTAAAAAATAATAATAAATAAATGTGTGATGGAAAGGAATACCACAACTGGAATGATTTAATTTTGCTCCTTAACTGATGACCTGCTGGCCTGACATGGTACACACTGTGCCACCTGTGATCAAAACAGTATAATGCTGGAAATCATTAGCATTTTATAATATTGCAAACGTATTAATTCTGTACATGTTATTACCCAGGTGTCAATGTCCTGTGACATGCCAGGCCAGTAAAATCGTATAGATATTGCGTTTCGTGTTTTCTTTTGTCCTGTGTGAGCTCCGAGGCTGCTTGCATGAAACTCCTCAAGAAGTTTGTTTGCCTCTTCTGCCCCACACACAACTTTTAGTCTACTCTGTTGTTTTTTGCCTTTGTTCCTAAGGTAATACAATTCACCATCTATGAAAAGAAAAACTGGGATCTGGAGAGATTCTCTGAAGGATCTCAGAGCTGTTATCTTAGGGAAAGGAGGTTGAAAAAAGTGTTTAATAAAAGGGGAAAAATATTTTTCCCCAACGTGTTTTAGAGGAAAACATTTATTTCATTATAACCTATAATTATAGTTTTAATATCGTAAAACTGTTGTTATTTTTTTACAGTAGTAATAAAAGTTCAATTTTTTTAAAATGCATGCAGTACTGTATAGTGACACCTAGTGGCATCTAAAAACTTGACTAATTTATACTGCTAGTGAATATAATGGCATAAATGGTAAATTACAAAAGAGTGGGTGATTACCTCAAAATTTCTAGCCCATATTTGACTATTTATGCTAATTATATATATATTTTTAGATACAACTAAAAATTATTTGAATTTTTATTTATGGCGATTCAACTTTGCAGCGTTCATGATTTTTTAACGTGTGCATTGTTTAATCATGCATGTCCTCACGTTGAATAACCTACGTTGCAGGCAACTATAAAGTAGTATATTCTGTACTTTTTTTAACCCAAAAGTATGAACCCAAAAGTATGAACGCAAAAAGCAGGGCTAGCTATAGGGCTGCTCGATTATGGAAAAAATCATAATCACGATTATTTTGGTCAGTATTGAAATCACGATTATGTAACACGATTATTTCACATGACTTTGGGAATGTGTTGCATTTATTAAAAAGACACGGTAACACTTTACAATTAATGTATTAACTAACATGAACTAACAATGAAAAATACATTTGTTACAGTATTTATTAATCTTTTTTAATGCTAGTTAATAAAAATACAGCTGTTCATTGTTTGTTCATGTTAGTTTACAATGCATTAACTAATGTTAACAAATACAACCTTTCATTTTAATAACGTATTAGTAAATGGTGAAATTAATATTAACTAAGATTAGTAAATGCTGTAGAAGTATTGTTCATTATTAGTTCATCTTAACAAAGGTAGTTAACTAATGCTAATTAATGAACCTTATTGTAAAGTGTTACCAAAGACACCTTTCAACAATTCTTAAAAAATCGAAATTTGAACATTGATTGTACTTTTTGAAATATTAAAATAAATACTAGGCTATATAACAGATAATACTTCAATGAGTATTTTAATAATTCACGCAGGTCTACCACTTATAATGTGGGAAATTCCCCGGCAAACATTGATTCACTTTAGCATGTAGATTGTATGAGTAGCCTAAATGAATCCACACAGATTATAAAATCAAATCAATAATTTTAAAACTTTCTCCAAGACGCAATTTCACAAACCGCGTCAGTGTTCAGCGGTGCTGCGTCTTCTCTCTCTCCGTCTCTCAAAATGCGCTGGACAAGGCAAGCGTCGAAACTACACATTCGCGTTTAGGAGTCAGGACATGACGGAATTGTCACTTGTACAATCGGGCCAGCATTGCATCGTAACTAAAGTTTATCATTTTCATTTCTTTTTAAGTTTTATCAGTTTAAACATTCAAGCTGAGAGAGTTTATGGCATCTGGAGGGGCGGATGTGCGCGTGTCATTCAGAACACAAGACAAAATAAGAGCATTCTTTCACAACGGAACATGGCAAAATAATCGTTTTTACTCGATTATACTATTTTGGTGATCGTTGGGAGCAGAAATCAAAATCGAAATTCAATTAATTGCACAGCCCTAACGTGCACCTGGCCTCACCTTTAGCATATGAGATACAAATTTAAGATCAAACTTTAGACCATTTTTGAGAACTGATAACATAATTTAAAAAATTGTAAATATTAAAATTTTTATGGCTCTTACCTTGGAGGTCAAAAGTGTTGGCCTTTTTTCTAAAATTTGATTTCTCCGCTTTGGAAAACCCATCAGGGTATGAACCATTTGTTTTATAATTTAATATTTTTTTGTATATGTCAGGATCCATGTTAATCACCAAATTCAACAAGATATCCCAGTCAAGAAATGTCTGCAAGCTGGTGGGTGGGGTGAGTGAGTGGGTTTACCCGAGACACAAAACCAACACAAAAGACAGTTGTAAAAAAAAGATTTTATTAACAAACAATATAGATTCAGTATTGACTCATTTGGATAAATATTAGGCTATATGCTACACAAGATAGCATTCATTTTTCTCAAGACAAAAAAAAAAAAAACGCACCTAATCAGCCCAGACATATAATGCGTGTTTTATTATAACAACTGTATTTAACATTGTTCATTAGCTAGAGATCATCCGTTCACATGACGCTATAGGGATCTGTCACGTCACATTTACAAGCGCCAAAACGGTATTTATTGCTTGAATTTCGAAATAAAATTGACAGAATCTGAGAGATGAGATTATTTTTTTATATCATAAGTATCCTGCTCTGTCTTGTCTGTCGGTCTCCGTGTCCTCTTTGCTTTGCGTGAGAAAACTGATGTGTGGCGTCACGTGAGAGCGTGAATGTGTGAGAGTTGGCAGCTATGGCCTTAGCAGACAAATGAAATGAAAAACTAAACAGTGCGAGTGAGGCTACATTAGTCACATTAGAACATGAAGTTGTAGGTTGTGTTTGAATAATTACGTATCTTATTTATCTGAGGTAAATTAAACCAAATACTCACGTATGCTGGATAAAGAATTAGACCCATCGGGCGGCTGAATTTAAAAGACTGATTTTGCTAGCCGTTCCCGGGTTTCCATGGTGACGTCGCTGGTGGGCGGGGATTAATGCGTTATGACGTCTGATAATCCCATGTAGCCTGGGTGTATCTGTGTAGTCTTGCAAATTATTCAGTCTCATATGCCATGCATTTACCAGGAGATGATATATACATATATATATATATATAGCAAAACTTGGCCTCTAAATATTTAATATTCAATTATTTTAATGATCACAATTAAAGTTTTAATTTTATTAAATTAAACAAGCGCAACATTCAGCATTCAATTAAATTTTCTAAAAGATGTATTATTAATAATAATGTTATTTCAACGTAATATAATCGCTCTACATTATCCCTTACTTATTACATGGTTACCCACCAAATAAATCAATAATTTGACACAAAATATTGATTTTAAAAAAAGTTTATTGATTTAAAAACGATTGTATTGCTTCCGGTAAAGAAAATAGTCCGTTCCGTCTCTACGGTTAGAATCATAGACAGTATATATAAACTGGACACAGCGACCCCATTGGATTCAACGCAGACAAGTTAAGTCACTTAGAAGCACTAACTTCCTGATGGCTGAGCGACTGCGCAGACTCAAACTGAGCTTGACGACGTAGATGTGACGTGAGCAACCCGTCTGTCTTCTAGTAGCTGTGCCAAGAGAAATCTGAAGCATTCCCTTCCCAATCTTGCAGAGACCATAGGCGCCGATACCGTGGGTGCTCCGGGGCTCGAGCACCCACGGAAAATACCGAGCACCCACGTGTGCCAGTAGGCTACATTCATTTAAAATTAAACATTGCAGTTGGTGCTATGTGAAGCGTCTGTCACACTGTGATTGGTTATGTCGCTGTCAGTCGCCTGCTCCATATCCTTTCCACCAATCACAGCGTTTCTCGGATGAAAACGCCTCTTTAGTGACCCCGCTCTGTACGCAGAGACACGTTCCTCCTGAAGAATTAACCACAATGGTGAGTCAACAAATCAAATTTATACTGTGTGGACTTGTGTGACAGAGTCCTGCACTGGTTCGGGTACCCGACGGGTGACCCGCAAATTTTACTCAAACGGGTGCAGGTCGGGTCGGACACGGGGGAAACACGGGTCTAAACACGGGTTTAAAACAATCACGTGCAAACGTAAAAATATTTGCACATTTTTAGGAACACAAGTACAAAAATATGCCTGTATTTCAAGTTAATAAAATAATTTAAAATCCACATCATTTTATTTGAGCCTTGAGCCCACGCCCTCCCAGGAGTCTCTATACCTACTTTCACTTTTAAAAAGTCATCATAACCGCGCGTGCGATCTGCTTGCAGTCGAGATGGATGCTGAGGAGTTGAAGAAAATAATAGCTAGTGAAAACTGAAGAAAACAATGTTGTGAAAGGCTTACGTTTACGTGTCAGTTAAACTTTTCATCTCCAATCCTGTCTGTATTTGTGAGAAGTGGCGCTGTCCTGAGTTGAAAGATAGCCTACTTTACGGCTTTATTATCAAGTAAATAGGTGTGTGTAGTGTTCGTGTCGGCCGCTGTCCATTTCCTAAGGTTCTGAAATGCAATTATTTTTTTTTATTTTTTTTTAAGGGCGTGCTCCCATGAGCACCCACGGAGGAAAACATAAATCGGCGCCTATGGCAGAGACGGAGAGTGTGAGTAGGAGGTGTCCATGAGCTAGGAGCAGGAGCAACTTTTGCTAAGTATTCTGATTAATTACTTTGTCATTTTGCCTCCACGTCCCCCCGATTGCGCGCAAGCTTCTCCTCCTGTCCATACGGTGATCTCTCTACTGTGCGACAGAGAGTCGTGTGGGTATGACGCAATCGTTAGCCTATTTTTACAAAAACTGCTTCTACGGGGCCATAACGTAAGATACAAGGTAATGGAGCCTTTTATACATTGTCGTGTTTCTTTAGAAATAAATAATGGACAAATGGAGTCTTTAACCCTCTGAGGTCGACAAACGCGCCGGCACGTTTTGCTGCATTTTCTCCACATTGTAGCACTATAAACTTAAATTTCTCCGTCATTTATGGTCATACAGAAAAAAGAAATATAAAAAAAGAATCTGTGGTATTTCTACTTTTGTATGTGTCCACTTCCAATCAAATCAAAACATTGTGCTTTTGTAAAATAAAGAAAATAAACAGGGTGTGCGTTCTGCCTCTCCGTCGCGGTGAACTTTTTTTTCTTGAGCACGTCTATAAACTGAAACAAAACTCAGCGAATACTTGTCACACATTTATGAGCCATACACCTTTATAAACATTTAAGTGTGTACTTTTAAATGATCGGATTCAAAACGAAAACAAATATTCTCTGTTTAAGTAATTTGTATAAAACCAACAAGATGTCCAGCTTCTCAAACGCTTCCTAATTATTTTTTAATTTACCACGCCCACTCGCGCAAAAGATATTCACATGCAAATCTCCACATGGAACGCGATCGCCCTCATTACCTCAACAACAAAACACTTCACTTCACTTTTCGTCGAGTTTGAAAGACGTGCCTGAGCTTACATTGGATTTACATCAGAAGAAGAAGAATGATATTTGAAGACAAGAAAGATAAGGTAAGAAATTCTTACATATTAGTTTGCTATTGTTGCATAAATTTCACAATGCAGTTGAACTGTTGCTAGATATATGGTGAATATTATAATATTTAGACCCGTGTTTACTGTTACTGTGTTTGTGGATATCTGCTCAAACGTAGATATGTATATGGTAGGCCTAACCATAATGTTTTATATTTGAGCGCGATCGCGTTTGAATGTATCATATTTTGGAAAAGCAAAACGCTCCAAACGGCTTCATGTTTTTACTATTATCTCATTTCATATCATCATAACGAATGGAAACATTTGAAGTAACATGATAATCAATATATTTTTCTCTAGCTTAGTTGTTACTGAAATCTTTTTGAAAATATATATAGGCTGCTATATTGTTATTATTTTATGCAGCACTGCGCATAGCCTATACCTACAAGGCACAACAAAACTGGTGTTCATTATATAATATATTGTTGGAAACATTTGTGTGAGTGTGTGTATTCTGTGAATTTTAAAAAGTAATTTTAACAAGAAAAATCTGAAATGTATTCCCAAAATCGTGCAGGCCTTTCTCTTGATATCAGTATGTTCACTTTTTTTTTTTTTTTCAGGGCCCAGATGCCACTGAGTCCTGCTGACTTCAACATTCACAGTACATGTCTCTGTACATGAACATGGTAAAGTGAAAATCAAACACCTTAGAAAATGAAAGGTATGTACAATGTTTTTAGGAATGGCACAAAGGTCTCTTTCTTCAATAAGTGCTTTTTTGTTGTGTATCTTTGGATTATGTTGTGTTGTAAATAAATCCAAACAATTTTAAAAGCCATTCTTTTTTAAATCTCCTCATTCTTTGTGCAAGGGTGGTCAGAATGATGGGCCCTGATAAGCTCCTAATAGGGCCATTAGGGAGGTTCTTTGTCTTTCTCAGGTGTGGAAAGCTTTCATATTAATGAGATGATCCGCCCCTTCGCATATTGCTTTATCACACAAAACACGTCGTAAAATTTTTAAATCAATATATTGTCTTCTCTGAATGAGCAGTCAGGGTGATTCTCACATAGTTTTAGAGCAAATATTCTAGGCTACGTCATACAATTTTCAAAAGTCTTGTGAAGAAATAATCAGTAGGGGTTTCATGACCTTATTTCAGTGAGAATTTATTTTTGTATTTTCACAAACCACGCATAAATGTCATTATCTCAAAACTACAAACTTTTACATACATGCTGCTGATATATTATTGTAGCAGAGTTTGTGCTGAATACAGTGTAATCAGACTTTAGCCATGAAAATGTCACAAGTAACAGAAATAACCACAAATGTCAGAGCATGTCAGAACACCTCCAGGGCCCAGAAAACAGCTCAGACCCCAGAGGGTTAAACGCCTCAGATGCAAAGTTATTCGCTGTCAAAGTGGCGCCAAAATGAATGGGAGTCAATGGGATGCTAACAGCAGGTGATGGTCCGCTAGCCAATGGCGGCGCCCGGGGGTACCTTCAAAATAATATGAAACCCTGCCCCCCTGGTTAGAATCCTGCGTCCATAGCAACGCTCTGTTTTTCATGGCAATGGTGTGTCTTACTTTGCAGATAACAGACTGCATTCTACATTGGAATTCAACCAAGCCATGTAATAATTAGATTTAATTGCAAAACACCTACTTCACATTTGATGATATTATCAACTCCAGTTGCCATTCTTTGTCTCCTTTGTAGTTGTAGTGTAATGGTTAATACTACTTGTACATTTCATTTACATTTTTTATGCAGATTTTAACATTCCCCCCTGACTTTCATAACCTCTGCCAAGAAAGTGGTGGAGGTGATGTTTTTGCAGTGTCTGTTAGCAAGCTTATGCAAAACGTTATGAAAGTATTTACATGGAACTTTGTGTATTGTTTGGTCCTGAGCCAAAGAAGAGATGATTACATTCTCAATCCAGTCAACCCAAAGATATATAAGAGCAAACTGAGCGCATTTTATAGTTATTGATATACACAATACATAAGACGATTAACGCTAACTAGGATTCTGAATGCCGTGTGTGTCATAACGATTATTTTAATATGATATTCTTCCAGATGGGTTTTTCTTGCTGAGGTGGTTGGTGGGAGGTTGAGTCCCAGCAGAATGGTGGTGGTCCGGTTTCTGGACTGTGAGGCTACCCTTCAGGGGATCATCAGAAAAGTGCAAGATGCCATTGGAAGTCACGACCCCATGGTATTGACTGATGCGCAGGGGAATGCAATTTTGGAGTCTGAAGGAACAACAGGTGGGAAACAATAATTTTGTTTTATTTTTAAGTCTTTACTTTTGTGATTTAAAATTAGAGGGGACGTAATAACTCATGATGACTTAACCAACACTTAAGTTTTAAAGGGATACTCCACTTTAAAAATGAAAATTCTGTCATCATATACTCACCCTCATGTTGTTTCAAACCTGTATGAATTTCTTTCTTCTGCTGAACAGAAAGGAAGATATTTAGAAGAATGTCAGTAACCAGACAGTTTCTGGTCTCATTGACTTCCATAGTATATTTTTTTCCTACTAATAAGTCTAAAGATTACAATAATTACAAGAGGCATTCATAAGTTTCAATACCAACAGTATGTTCTTTTTTTTACAGGTAATCCTAAACCCTCCCATGCTTCATTTCGACCTTCTAGTTAGGAGATATGGCCACTTCCGGTTAAACTTTGGACAGTCAATATCTCATGAACCCAACATACATGACACAGACATGGGACTAGACTCATTGGAAAGCTGAGAACTTACCCTTTCGAATGGTACCTAGTTTATGTCGCTGAGAGCTTCCTGGGCGTAGCTATGTGACACATTGAAGGGATCAAGAGGTCATACTCATAAGAGATTTAAAAATGAGATGTAGTGCATGCTTGTGAACTTGGTCTGGCTCGGGTTAGTCTGAAGTGGTCAGTGGACAGATGGACCGTGCACAACCAGGTTCAACCTTAGGTTTAAGCCTTGGATGTTTCATTCCCCTAACCCTATTCCCCAAACCCCACACTAAGTGAATAACAGCCCTCCCCATTTATCCGGGCTTGGGACCGGCACTGACATTACACTGCTTTATGTAATGTCAGAGACTGGGTTACTGTTATTTTTTTTATTTTTGTGTGTTTTTTTTTTTTTTACAAAAATACAACACATAACGCAATACTAACTTAACCCTAACACTAACTTACATCAAAAATTACAACACCCAACACAGCTATCACTGACTTATATTAAAAAAAAACTTAGCCTCACCCACCACCAACACCAACCTACAAATTAATACTAATTACTAACCTATACTATACACTAATCCTATTATAATTACAAACCCAATCTAACACTAAACCTATAGAAATTACCTAAATAGGAAAAATGTATATGAATAAATAAATAAATAAATGAATTATTTCAGCATAGCGTTCCGTTTCCTGCAGAATGCATTAAATGTCCGGAAAGGAGCGCTAATGGACTGGCACTGAATCATATACTGTGCATATGCCTCTTTGTGAGGCACTTCAGCATTCACATTCGCCAATGCCAGTTCCATGCTGGTCCAGCGGAGGGAGCAGTGAGCTGGAAGAGTTAGCACGTGGAACCAGCTTCCTAACGTTCTGCACCTCACTGAAACGGTCAACCGCTGCACACTCCTCTGTAACAGGCTCTGACAGGGATTTCTCTGGCACACTAATCTCTGGTTGCTGGCAAGTAGCTGAGATGCGCACCTTGTATGGTATTGTCTCATGCAGGGCCCAGAGTTTAATACCATAAACATGTGGCAACAAAAACTGGGACAGAACCTGCAATGTCCTCAGCCTTGCCTGGGTCAGAGGAAGGTTCTCCAGCAGGGCCCTCAGTTTGCCAAAACTAATGAAATCACCGTTCTGGAGGATCCCAATAGAGCTTACGAAGGTCATTACATTAATGAGCTCCTGGTCCTGGAGAGCTTGAGGCAGCCTCAGAAGCACCTCCTTCACCACGGCATGCCCTGCTCCATATATTTTTGGGTGTTCCGAATGAAACAAAGTCCCCTTTTTTCCCATTTCGAGACACACATCTCCCACCAGGCTCACTGCCCGAGCCTCCACAGATGGTTCTTCAGCGAAATCATGTATTTCCCAGAAATCCTTAAAGTTCCAGGTCACTTTTTTTGTTGTTACTGACACTGTAAAACTTTAAGGCCGGGAAGAACCGAAGGCTGTGACCACGCAACCCTGACATCAAGCAAGACTTAACGTCATGTCCTGCTTGTGGCACCATATCTTTAGCCCCGCTAAATGTATATGTGGGTAAACAAAGGAAGCCTCGCCTTCCAGGGTCTCACTAAGACCCTGGATGGACATGAACCCCTTTAGTGTCCCCGGGTAGCTGCTATTCTGCAGGGCCGCGATGGGGATTCTATCATTGCGATCGTACAGATCACAAAGCAAAAGCATGACCAGCTCTGCCCCAACCACACTCATGCCAGCATTGACCAGCAAGGCCAGCACTGGCACTGCTGGTTGGGGCTAGAGCAGCATATCCCCGCTGGCAGCTTAGGCTTTTGCTCTGGTTTGAGCTTGTTCCCAGGCTAACACTATATTGATGGTCCCATGAGGAGAATGGGTGGCCAAACAACAGCTCCTCCAGCCCTGACTCATACTGATAAGCTGCCCAGGACTGGTCATACCCTCCTTTCCCACAATTCCTCTCAAAAAGTGACCTTAGCCTGCCCACCATGTGCTGGGCCACATTCTGCACAGCGTATATGGCCCCACCATCAGCAGCAACATCGTTAAAAGGAACAAGCAAAGGCTTGTCCCTCAGCAAATTAGCCAACTTATCGTCACTGAAAGTGGACTCAGCATCTATTACATGCTGAATCTCACCCTCATAGAGCCCAACCTGCTCAATTCCAGCCCTAACAGTAGGCCCGAACTTCAGACACATATTTGACATGTACGTCTGCCCTAGCCCACATAATTCGCTGATGCCTTGGGTGACACGCTCCACAGGTGACCAAGCACCCACTGACCGGATGTACACTCACTTTTTGCAGTCTCTTGTGCATTGTTATTATTAATAATAAAATCTAAGTTTTTTATTGTAATCTTCGAAACACTGTTTTATTCCACCTGGAATTCGATGAGCTTTCCATGACTCCACCAGCCTTGTTAGACCAATCTCACACAAGCGGCCAGTCAGGTTGGAAACACAGTATCTCACAAGGCATGTCTATTCATGTCTATTTCCTCTTGATCCACCAATCCCAGAAGAGCTGTCTTCAGTGGATAGTTGACACGATTGTTGACTTCAGGCCAGATTCGTTCAACTATATGATTCTGAATTTGCAACAAAGATGTGTAATCAGTCAATCTGTTCTGGTGGGTAAATGAAACATAGTCTATTCGGGAAAAATGGTCATGCAGAATTCCCAGTAAATCTGTAAATTGATCACCTCAGCAGTCATCATGCACATTGACCGCTGAACTAGTAAATGTATAGTTTTACCAGGAATTCTGCTTAAGGACAAATAGGCTGAAACATAAAAATCACAATATGCTCATCACGTAACTAGAATATAAAGGTTGTATTAAGTCCAGTGTGGCTGCATCTGCAGTTGTTTATTGTTAAGCTGTAACCAGATTTAGAAAAGAAATCTACTCGCACCTGGTCCCACATACCACAGGCAAGTTCTGCAGGCCTAGTGGGTGAAAAAGTCTGTTTTATTTTGTGCAAAACTTTTCAAACTTTACTGTTATTAGTTATTCTCAGTATAATATGCTTCATAACAATGTAGATGTTCAACAGTTATTATACAGTTATATATACAGGGGGGGTTGAGATTGCAGGCACCCTAAGAGAGATAGGAAAACGATGTAACTATTTCACACAAAAAAATCCCATTACTCCTATATGCATATAGTTGCATATTTTCCAAATATAACCTAATGTCTATTTGTGTCTCTGGCAAAAAAGTAAAATGAAAATTAGGGCAATTTGTTCTGATTATAGGCTTACTATAGCCTAAATATCTGTACGTTTTTAATCTTATACAAGCTAAGTAACTGCAGCTAAACAAACAGCAAAAAAAAAACAAAAAACATTAGCTCATAGTTACACATAAATTCCACGTGTGATTATGTAAAATATTAGAGAGGAGACCGTAACAGACCTGACGTCTTGCTTCATGGTAAGGCTGATGCATAGTTCTGAGCGCTGATCCAATTCGTGTCTCTGCAGCATGCTGAGTATTTCATGGCGAGATACCCCTTCATCATCCTTCTAACATATGTAGGTCCAGTCTAGAAAATAACAAATAAACATGATTTCCACGTTCCAAAAATCATACCAGCTGATTTATATGAGTATCATATTCATAACTAGAAAAAAAAGTTTGTTGAGACAAACTTTAAGTTGGCTTGAGAAAGCCGGACCAGAGAGTTTGAAGAAGTTAAAAGTAGTTTAATGTTTAAAGTAGGTTAAAGATTGATATATAGATTAGTTCGAAAGAAAGAAAGAATAGTTAGGAAAAAAGAAACAGATTAGTTAGAAAGAAAAATAAAGATTAGATAGATAGATAGATAGATAGATAGATAGATCGAAAAGGTTTGAAGATAGATAGAAAGAAAGAAAGAGAAAGAAAGAAAGAGAAAGAAAGAGAAAAAAGATTGATTAGTAAGAAAGAAAGAAAGAGAAAAAAGATTGATTAGTAAGAAAGAAAGAAAGAAAGAAAGAAAGATTAGTTAGAAAGAAAGCAAGAAAGAAAGCAAGAAAGAAAGATTAGTTAGAAAGAAAGTACGATTCATTAGAAAGGAAGAAAGAAAAAATAGTTAGAAAGAAAGAAAGAAAGAAAGAAAAATTAGTTAGAAAGAAAGAAAGATTAGTTAGAAAGAAAGAAAGAAAGAAAGGAAGGAAGAAAGAAGGATTAGTTAGAAAGAAAGAAAGATTAGTTAGAAAGAAAGAAAGAAAGAATGAAAGAAAGAGAGAAAGATTGATTAGATAGAAAGAAAGAGAGATAGATTAGTTAGAAAGATAGATTAGTTAGAAATAAAGAAAGATAGATTAGTTAGTTAGTTAGAAAGATAGATAGATTAGTTAGAAAGAAAGAAAGATAGATTAGTTAGAAATAAAGAAAGATAGATTAGTTAGTTAGTTAGAAAGATAGATAGATTAGTTAGAAAGAAAGAAAGATGGATAAGTTAGTTAGAAAGATTGATAGATTAGTTAGAAAGAAAGATGGATAAGTTAGTTAGAAAGATAGATAGATCAGTTAGAAAGAAAGAAAGATAGATAAGTTAGTTAGAAAGATAGCTAGATTAGTTAAAAGAAAGAAAGAAAGATAAGTTAGTTAGAAAGATAGATAGATTAGTTAGAAAGAAAGATAGATAAGTTAGTTAGTTAGAAAGATAGATAGATTACTAAGAAATAAAGAAAGATAGATAAGTTAGTTAAAAAGATAGATAGATTAGTTAAAAAGAAAGAAATATAGATAAGTTAGTTAAAAAGATAGATTAGTTAAAAAGAAAGAAAGAAAGATAAGTTAGTTAGAAAGATAGATAGATTAGTAAGAAAGAAAGAAAGATAGATAAGTTAGTTAGTTAGAAAGAAAGATAGATTAGTAAGAAAGAAAGATAGATATGTTAGTTAGAAAGATAGATAGATTAGTATGAAAGAAAGAAAGATAGATAAGTTAGTTAGAAAGAGATAGATTAGTAAGAAAGAATGATAAGTTAGTTAGAAAGATAGATAGATTAGTTAGAAAGAAAGATAAGTTAGTTAGAAAGAAAGAAAATAAATAAGCTAGTTAGAAAGATAGATAGATTAGTAAGAAAGAAATATAGATAAATTAGTTAGAAAGAAAGAAAGAAAGAAAGACAGATAAGTTGGCTAGAAAGATAGATAGATTTGTTAGAAAGATAGATAGATTAGTTCGAAAGAAAGAAAGAATAGTTAGGAAAAAAGAAACAGATTAGTTAGAAAGAAAAATAAAGATTAGATAGATAGATAGATAAATAGATAGATAGATAGATAGATAGATAGATCGAAAAGGTTTGAAGATAGAAAGAAAGAAAGAAAGAAAGAAAGAAAGAGAAAAAAGATTGATTAGTAAGAAAGAAAGAAAGAGAAAAAAGATTGATTAGTAAGAAAGAAAGAAAGAAAGAAAGAAAGAAAGAAAAATTAGTTAGAAAGAAAGAAAGATTAGTTAGAAAGAAAGCAAGAAAGAAAGATTAGTTAGAAAGAAAGTACGATTCGTTAGGAAGAAAGAAAAAATAGTTAGAAAGAAAGAAAGAAAGAAAGAAAGAAAGAAAAATTAGTTAGAAAGAAAGAAAGATTAGTTAGAAAGAAAGAAAGAAAAAAGAAAGAAAGGAAGGAAGGAAGGAATAAAGAAGGATTAGTTAGAAAGAAAGAAAGAAAGAAAGAATGAAAGAAAGAGAGAAAGATTGATTAGATAGAAAGAAAGAGAGATAGATTAGTTAGAAAGATAGATTAGTTAGAAATAAAGAAAGATAGATTAGTTAGTTAGTTAGTTAGTTAGAAAGATAGATAGATTAGTTAGAAAGAAAGAAAGAAAGATAGATTAGTTAGAAATAAAGAAAGATAGATTAGTTAGTTAGTTAGAAAGATAGATAGATTAGTTAGAAAGAAAGAAAGATGGATAAGTTAGTTAGAAAGATTGATAGATTAGTTAGAAAGAAAGAAAGATGGATAAGTTAGTTAGAAAGATTGATAGATTAGTTAGAAAGAAAGAAAGATGGATAAGTTAGTTAGAAAGATAGATAGATTAGTTAGAAAGAAAGAAAGATAGATAAGTTAGTTAGAAAGATAGCTAGATTAGTTAAAAGAAAGAAAGAAAGATAGATAAGTTAGTTAGAAAGATAGATAGATAGATTAGTTAGAAAGAAAGAAAGATAGATAAGTTAGTTAGTTAGAAACAGAAATCAAAATGATTTTTCAGATATTCTGAATGAGGTGGACAACTACATGTTAAACTAGAAAAAAAAGTTTGTTGAGACAAACTTTAAGTTGGCTTGAGAAAGCCGGACCAGAGAGTTTGAAGAAGTTAAAAGTAGTTAGAAGTTTTAAGTAGTTTGAAGTTTAAAGTAGTTTAAATTTTGATTGATAAATTAGTTAGAAAGAAAGAATAGTTAGAAAGAAAGAAAAAAGATTAGTTAGAAAGAAAAAGAAAGAAAGATTAGTTAGAAAGAAATATTAGAAAGAAAGAAAAAGAAAGAAAGATTAGTTAGAAATATTAGAAAGAAAGAAAAAGAAAGAAAGATTAGTAAGAAAGAAAAGAATGATAAATTAGTTAGAAAGATATATTAGAAAGAAAGAATGAAAGAAAGACAGATTAGTTAGAAAGAAAGAAAACAAGAAAGAAAGATTAGTTAGAAAGAAAGAAAAGTTAGAAAGAAAGAAAAAAGAAAGAAAGATTAGTTAGAAAGAAAGAAAGAAAGAAAGAAAGAAAGAAAGAGAAAGAAAGAAAGAAAGAAAGAAAGAAAGAAAGAAAAGATTAGGTAGAAAGAAAGAATGAAAGAAAGAAAGACAGATTAGTTAGAAAGAAAGAAAACAAGAAAGAAAGATTAGTTAGAAAGAAAGAAAAGTTAGAAAGAAAGAAAAAAGAAAGAAAGATTAGTTAGAAAGAAAGAAAGAAAGAAAGAAAGAGAAAGAAAGAAAGAAAGAAAGAAAGAAAGAAAGAAAAGATTAGGTAGAAAGAAAGAATGAAAGAAAGAAAGAAAGACAGATTAGTTAGAAAGAAAGAAAACAAGAAAGAAAGATTAGTTAGAAAGAAAGATTAGTTAGAAAGAAAGAAAGAAAGAAGAAAGAAAGATAAGTTAGAAAGAAAGAAAGAAAGAAAATATTAGGTAGAAAGAAAGAAAGAAAGAAAGAAAGAAAGAAAGAAAAGATTAGGTAGAAAGAAAGAAAAGATTAGGTAGAAAGAATGAAAAGATTAGAAAGAAAGAAAAAAAGAAGAGATTAGGTAGAAAGAAATATTAGAAAGAAAGAAAAAGAAAGAAAGATTAGTTAGAAAGAAATATTAGAAAGAAAGAAAAAGAAAGAAAGATTAGTAAGAAAGAAAAGAATGATAGATTAGTTAGAAAGATATATTAGAAAGATAGAATGAAAGAAAGAAAGACAGATTAGTTAGAAAGAAAGAAAACAAGAAAGAAAGATTAGTCAGAAAGAAAGATTAGTTAGAAAGAAAGAAAAGTTAGAAAGAAAGAAAGAAAGAAAGAAAGAAAGAAAGAAAAGATTAGGTAGAAAGAAAGAAAAGATTAGGTAGAAAGAAAGAAAAGATTAGAAAGAAAGAAAGAAAGAAAGAAAGAAAGAAGAGATTAGGTAGAAAGAAAGAAAGAAAGAAAGAAAGAAGATTAATTAGTTAGAAAGAAAGAAAGAAAGAAAGAAAGAAAGAAAGAAAAAAGATTAATTAGTTAGAAAGATAGATAGAATAGTTAAAAAGAAAGAAATATAGATAAGATATTTAGACAGATAGATAGATTAGTTAGAAAGAAAGATAGAAAGATAAGTTATTTAGAAAGATAGATTAGTAAGAAAGAAAGATGGATAAGTTAGTTAGAAAGATAGATAGATGAGTAAGAAAGAAAGATAGATAAGTTTGTTAGTTAGAAAGATAGATAGATTAGTAAGTAAGAAAGATAGATAAGTTAGAAAGATAGATAGATTAGTTAGAAAGAAAGAAAGATAGATAAGTTAGTTAGAAAGATAGATAGATTAGTTAGAAAGATATATTAGAAAGATAGAATGAAAGAAAGAAAGACAGATTAGTTAGAAAGAAAGAAAACAAGAAAGAAAGATTAGTCAGAAAGAAAGATTAGTTAGAAAGAAAGAAAAGTTAGAAAGAAAGAAAGAAAGAAAGAAAGAAAGAAAGATAAGTTAGAAAGAAAGAAAGAAAGAAAGAAAGAAAAGATTAGGTAGAAAGAAAGAAAAGATTAGGTAGAAAGAAAGAAAAGATTAGAAAGAAAGAAAGAAAGAAAGAAAGAAAGAAAGAAGAGATTAGGTAGAAAGAAAGAAAGAAAGAAAGAAAGAAAGAAAGAAAGAAAGAAAGAAGATTAATTAGTTAGAAAGAAAGAAAGAAAGAAAGAAAGAAAGAAAGAAAGTAAGAAAGAAAGAAAGAAAGAAAAAAGATTAATTAGTTAGAAAGATAGATAGAATAGTTAAAAAGAAAGAAATATAGATAAGATATTTAGAAAGATAGATAGATTAGTTAGAAAGAAAGATAGAAAGATAAGTTATTTAGAAAGATAGATTAGTAAGAAAGAAAGATGGATAAGTTAGTTAGAAAGATAGATAGATGAGTAAGAAAGAAAGATAGATAAGTTTGTTAGTTAGAAAGATAGATAGATTAGTAAGTAAGAAAGATAGATAAGTTAGAAAGATAGATAGATTAGTTAGAAAGAAAGAAAGATAGATAAGTTAGTTAGAAAGATAGATAGATTAGTTAGAAAGAAAGATAGAAAGATAATCACCGCTTCATGCCCAGACACAACCCCCCGACCCCAGCGAGGAGAGACGTCGGCCGGACGAGTTTCTCACATCATCCACCACATCCACAACCACCTATGGCTCACTACACACCTGTAAACCTGCAGTCACTAACCCCACGTCCACCCGCTGGCCATCAAGTCCCCATTAGCAAGAAGAAACCAAGAAATCCCCCACACCCGGATAAACCCCTCCATCCGAGAGCACAGAGCTACGCTGAAGCTTTAGCCCGGCCCCCCGCTCCACCCTCCAGCTCCAGCTCCACGCCTGCCAGCGAGCTGAGCCAGATCCGAGAGATGCTGCACACACTGTGCAACCAGCTCCTGAACAGATAAGAACACACACAGTGTTCTACTGAAAAAAAAAAAAAAAAAAAAAAGTGCACTAATGTAAAATGTTCCACATGTATGTTTTCACATGTAGCTTCACCTTATCTTCTCTCTGTCTCACCAAATAGGTTTCTCTTTTAGAATACAAATGCGTTCATTTCAGATAAGTTGCTGGAATATTCAGGGTCTTCACTCTTCAACATTTGGTTCTAAAAGCACAGACCCTGAATTTCTAAAAAATATAGAAGATGTTGATATCATAATCCTCACTGAAACCTGGTGTCGAAATGATGCGCTCACCTACTGTCCCTCAGGCTATTATGAAGTAATTGTGCCCTCAGTCAAGATAAGTACAGTCCATCGTGGACGAGACTCGGGAGGAATCCTGGTGTGGTACAAGGAGGATCTGGCCAAACACATTTCCACCATTACAGTGGGGAAATTTCATTGCTGGTTAAAATTAAACCAAATTGGCATTTCAGCTACAGACACATATCTCTGTGCCATCTACATTCCCCCAGCGGAGTCCCCTTACCATGATGAGGAATACCTCAACAACATCCACACAGAAATCAGCCGTTTCCAGGCCCAGGGAAACGTGCTGCTGTGTGGAGACTTTAATGCCAGAACTGGATCTGAACCGGATGTCATAGATCCAAAGGGCAATGAATATGTGTTTGGCCAAAATTCCCCGAGTCTCACAAGAAAACTTCCACCGAGAAACAACCTTGACCAAACCGTTAATAAAAGCGGTAGAGAATTAGTGCAGCTCTGCCGAGCCTCAGGCCTGTACATACTGAACGGCCGGATCAGAGGGGACTCTTTAGGGAGGTTCACGTGTTGTTCAGGTCTTGGAGCTAGTGTAGTTGACTATGCCATCACTGACATGGACCCTTCCTCCTTCAATGCATTCACTGTCAAACAGCAAACTCCGCTTTCTGACCATAACCAAACTAACATCTACATCAAAGCACATCACACACCAGAACAAAACAGGCCGGAAACCTGCCAAATGTATCCGGTCCAGCAGAGATACAGATGGGCTCCAGACAGCGCAGACAAATTTGTCCAAGCCCTCAGTTCTGAAGAACTAAAAAATTTAATAAATACATTTATTAATAAGAAATTCGAAACAACTAAAGATGGTGTTAATTCGGCTACAAACGAAATAAATTACATATTTAAAAAAGCAGCACATAAAAGTGAATTGAAAAAGAAAGGCAAAAAATACACTAAAAATACTCCAAAAGATGAAAAATGGTTTGACTCAGAATGCAAAACATTAAGAAAACAACTTAGAAAATTATCAAATCTGAAACATAAAGAACCAAACAACACTGAGATAAGAACTGAATACTTTTCTAAACTAAAAATATATAAAGACACAATTAGAGTGAAAAAGCAACACCATCTGACCAAAAATATAGAAGAATTAGAACATTCAATAAATCAGAATCAGTTCTGGGATATGTGGAACAATCTGAGCACGACGAAACCACAAGACCTGCCAATACAAGATGGAGAAATTTGGACAAATCACTTTGAAAACTTATATAAAGAAATCCCATCAAACCAACTTAATGATAATTATAATCTGATCAAACAAAATCTACAAACTCTTGAAGAGACAATTAAAAATAATCAAAATCCACTTGACTTCCCAATTACACACGAAGAATTGACAAACAAACTCAAAAGCCAGAAAGGAAAGAAATCTTGTGGTCCTGACAGCATTCTAGGAGAGATGCTGAAACACAGCACACCTGAGCTGCAGGCGGCCGTGCTCAAACTGTTCAACACTGTACTTAGTTCAGGCTGTTTTCCTGACATCTGGAGCCAAGGACTTATTACCCCAATTCATAAGAGTGGAGATAAATTGGACCCTAATAATTTCAGAGGCATTTGTGTGAGCAGTAATCTGGGGAAGTTATTTAGCAGTATTTTAAACAATAGAATTGTAAGCTTCCTTAACGAACACAATGTCCTGAGCTCGAGTCAGATTGGCTTCGTTCCAAATCACAGAACTACTGACCACATTTACACCCTACACACCCTAATCAATAAACACGTAAAACAGACCAAAAACGGAAAAATATTTGCATGCTTTGTCGATTTCAAAAAAGCATTTGACTCTATTTGGCACAACGGATTATATTACAAACTTTTACAAAGTGGTGTAGGGGGTAAAGTTTATGACATTATAAAATCAATGTATTCGAACAACAAATGTGCAATACGAATTGGCAACAAACACACAGAATTCTCCACCCAGAAAAGAGGAGTGCGGCAGGGCTGTGGGCTGAGTCCAACGCTGTTCAACATCTACATTAATGAACTAGCGGTGCAGCTGGAGCAGTCTACAGGCCCTGGACTCTCTCTACAGGACAGGAGCATCAAGCTCTTGCTGTACGCAGACGACCTGGTGCTGCTGTCACCCACTGCACAGGGACTACAGCAGCACCTGGACCTGCTGGAGAACTACTGCCAGAACTGGGCCCTGGCAGTCAACCTCACCAAGACCAACATTATGGTCTTTCAGAAGAAGCCCAGATGTCAGGAACACAGATACCAGTTCAGCCTAGGCAGCACCGCCCTAGAGCACACGATGCAGTACACTTACCTCGGCCTGGTCATCACTGCATCGGGGAGTTTCAGTGTGGCAGTGAATGCTCTTAAAGATAAAGCTCGAAGAGCTCTGTACGCAATTAAGAAAAAATTCCAAAACATTCAATTACCGATTCCAATCTGGTGTAAAATCTTTGATAGTGTAATTCAGCCCATTGCGCTGTATGGAAGTGAGGTTTGGGGTCCACTCAGTGATCAGAGCTACACTAGATGGGACAGACATCCAACAGAAGCCCTACACACTGAATTCTGCAAAATGATTCTAAAACTACAAAGGAAAACACCCAATAATGCATGTAGGGCAGAATTAGGCCGTTTCCCATTGATTATCAATATGCAAAAAAGATCCCTCAAATTCTGGATGCATCTAAAATCAAGTCCCACAGAATCGCTACATTTTAAAGCACTACAAACCCAAGAACTAAACCCCGAAAAGAGTCCTCTCAGTCAGCTGGTCCTGAGACTCACTAACCCGACTAACCCTACTAACACTAACCAGTCTCAGACCAGCACTGCTTCTCACACACACATCAGGACAAACCAAATTATCAAACAGTCTAAAAATACATATCTGGAACATTGGGACCAGGAAACTAAAACACAAAGTAAACTACAATTCTATCGAAATCTGAAATCAAATTATGAACTGGAAGAATATCTCCAGAGTGTGAGAGACACAAAGCAGAGACGGATCCTGAGCCGGTACAGGCTGAGTGAACACAGTCTCGCCATCGAGACGGGCAGACACAGGAAGAGCTGGTTACCCCGAGAGCAGAGGGTGTGTGTTCACTGCAGGACAGGAGAGGTCGAGACAGAGACGCACTTCCTCCTTCACTGTCACAAATACAGTTCAGTCAGAGAACTCTACTTCAGCAAACTCACTAACGTAATACAGAACTTTACAGCCATGACTGATGTAGATCAGATGAAGATCCTGCTAGGAGAGGGCCAGACAGCAGCACTCGCTGCCAGATACGTGTGTGTGTGCCACAGCCTGAGAGACAGCAGGTGAATGTGTGTGTGATGTGTGTGTCTGACCTCAGTGTGTTTCCCTACTGTCCACCACAGTGACCTTCAGTGACGTGTGTGTGTGTATATGTTAAAACACTGTGGTATAAAATGTTCCGATACTATAATTTGTATATATGTTAAAACACTATGGTGTAAAACGTTTACAGATATTATAATTTGTTACACTGTTAATTTGTACAATTAATTTAAGTAGTACATTTAGATTTAAGTTATGTTGTAATACTGTATTATTTTGATGTCTTCTACAAGCTTTGGCAATATTGTAAAATGTACAGTCATGCCAATAAAGCAATTTTTGAATTTGAAAAAAAAAAATTGAATTTGATAAGTTATTTAGAAAGATAGATTAGTTAGAAAGAAAGATAGATAAGTTTGTTAGTTAGAAAGATAGATAGATTAGTAAGTAAGAAAGATAGATAAGAAAGAAAGATAAGTTAGTTAGAAAGAAAGAAAGAAAGAAAGATAGATAGATAGATAGATAGATAGATAGTAGTAAGAAAGAAAGATAAGTTAGAAAGATAGATTAGTTAGAAAGAAAGAAAGATCTATAAGTTAGTTAGAAAGATAGATAGATTAGTAAGTAAGAAAGATAGATAAGAAAGATAGATAGATGAGTAAGAAAGAAATATAGATAAGTTAGTTAGAAAGATAGATAGATTAGTAAGTAAGAAAGATAGATAAGAAAGAAAGATAGATGAGTAAGAAAGATAGATAAGTTAGTTAGAAAGATAGAAAGATAGATAGATAGATAGATATATAGATAGATAGATAGATAGATAGTAGTAAGAAAGAAAGTTAGAAAGATAGATAGATTAGTTAGAAAGAAAGAAAGATCTATAAGTTAGTTAGAAAGATAGATAGATTAGTTAAAAAGAAAGAAAGATATATAAGTTAGTTAGAAAAATAGATTAGTAAGAAAGATAGATAGATAAGTTAGTTAGAAAGATAGATTAGTAAGTAAGAAAGATAAGTTAGTTAGAAAGATAGATAGATTAGTTAGAAAGAAAGAAAGATAAGTTAGTTAGAATGATAGATAGATGAGTAAGAAAGAAATATAGATAAGTTAGTTAGAAAGATAGATAGATAGATTAGTAAGAAAGATAGATAAGTTAGAAAGATAGATTAGTAAGAAAGAAAGATAAGTTAGTTAGAAAGATAGGTAGATTAGTAAGAAAGAAAGATAAGTTAGTTAGAAAGATAGATAGATTAGTAAGAAAGAAAGATAGATAAGTTTGTTAGAAAGATAGAAAGATTAGAAAGAAAGAAAATGAAAGAAAGATAGATAAGTTAGTTAGAAAGATAGATTAGTTAGAAGGCAAGATAAGTTTGTTAGAAAGATAGATAGATTAGTTAGAAAGAAAGAAAGATCTATAAGTTAGTTAGAAAGATAGATAGATTAGTAAGAAAGATAGATAGATAAGTTAGTTAGAAAGATATATAGATTAGTTAAAAAGAAAGAAAGATATATAAGTTAGTTAGAAAAAATAGAGAGATTAGTAAGAAAGATAGATAAGTTAGTTAGAAAGATAGATAGATTAGTAAGAAAGAAAGATAAGTTAGTTGGAAAGATAGATAGATTAGTTAGAAAGAAAGAAAGATCGATAAGTTAGTAAGAAAGAAAGATAGATAAGTTTGTTAGAAAGATAGAAAGATTAGAAAGAAAGAAAAAGAAAGACAGATAGATAAGTTAGTTAGAAAGATAGATTAGTAAGAAGGCAAGATAAGTTTGTTAGAAAAAGATAGATAGATTAGTTAGAAAGAAAGAAAGATCTATAAGTTAGTTAGAAAGATAGATAGATTAGTAAGAAAGATAGATAGATAAGTTAGTTAGAAAGATAGATAGATTAGTTAAAAAGAAAGAAAGATATATAAGTTAGTTAGAAAAAATAGAGAGATTAGTAAGAAAGATAGATAGATAGATAAGTTAATTAGAAAGATAGATAGATTAGTAAGAATGAAAGATAAGTTAGTTAGAAAGATAGATAGATTAGTTAGAAAGAAAGAAAGATCGATAAGTTAGTTAGAAAGATAGATAGATTAGTAAGAAAGAAAGAAAGATAAGTTAGTTAGAAAGATAGATAGATTAGTTAAAAAGAAAGATAGATAAGTTAGTTAGAAAGATAGATAGATTAGTTAAAAAGAAAGATAGATAAGTTAGTTAGATAGATAGATTAGATAGATAGATAGATAGATAGATAGATAGATAGATAGATAGAAAAAGTTTGAAGATAGATAGATAGATAGATAGATAAAGTTTGAAGATAGATAGATAGATAGATAGATAGATAGATAGATAGATAGATAGATAGATAATGGTAGTTTAATTGAGTCTAGGGCTTCAGAGAATTTAGATTTGAGATTTTGGTTTGTGCACTAATGGGCCACCGTAGTCTTGGCTCAATTTGAGCAGTCTGCAATGAAAG